>JADRCH010000050.1:453008-489830 GCA_019843965.1 Rhynchomys soricoides
ACGTGTGTCTATGTGTGTGTGTGCAGTGTATGTGTGTATGTGTGTGTATGTGTGTATGTGTGTGAATGCAGTGTATGTTCTATGTTTGCATGCATAGCCCTTCCATTTTCTATGGCCTGAAGAGGCTCTACAGTATGTCACCTGAATACCCACACTCCATGGGGGGGAAGGGGGGACATATGGCCTGAGCTAACCCTGGCTTCAGTGATTGGCAGAGGATGGAGTATGTGTCTGAAGCTAGACCAGTCAGTCTTGTAATGACTTGTCTACTGGAGCTGCCATTTGGCTGAGATTTCGTGGCTTGCAGAGGTGATGTCACTACAAGTGGATGACGCCATCAAGAGAGGGAATCGGCTTTGAGAGGCAGAGGGAGAAAAAGAACTCTTGTCAAAAATCTTGATTTTTCAGGCTGGGGAGATGGTTCAGTCCTTAAAGTGCTTGCCTTGCAAGCATAGAAAGTCAAGTTCAATCCCCAGAGCACACACACGGCAGTGGTGGCATGCATTTGTAGTCCTGGTGCTGAGGAGGCAGAGGCAGGCAGAACCCTGGGGCTCCCTGGATAGCTAGCCTGGCTACTTGGTAAATCCCAGTGGGAAACCGTGTCTCAAAAACCAGGGTAGATAGTGACTGGGGAAGACACCCAGGTTATCCTCTGACCTCTGTACATACTCATATACATGTGTATCTACATACACATGTGCACACCACACACACACACACACACACACACACACACACACACACACAATTTCTTCTGCATGTATCCTTCCCTGTGGGCTCTGACTTTCAGGTTGGTTTCAATATGCTCTGTCCCTTCAGGATCACGTGTTGGAAACTTGGTCCCTAATGGTAGAGTTAAGACATGGTGGAAATCTTGGTGGGGGTCTGATAATTATTTTACTGAGAGCAGCACCCTCAGAAAGGATCAAGACTGGTTTAGGAGGAAAGTGACCTCTCAATACTTGTATAGGGGCTGGAGAGATGCCTCAGAGGTTAACAGTGCTGACTGCTCTTCCAGAGATCCTGAATTAAATTCCCAGCAACAACATCTGTAATGTGATCTGATGCCCTCTTCTGGTGTGTCTGAAGACAGCTACAGTATACTCATTTACATAAAATAAATACATCTTTTAAAGAAAAGCAAAACAAAAAGAATGGCCCCTTTATCAAAGGGCAAGAGCAGCCTGTTCCCTACTTCCTGGCTTGTCATGGGATTCCCCCACATATGATGCTCCTGTCTTCTTGATGCAGTTCGTCACAGGCCCTCACCACATCCAAACAGCAGCTGGCACCATGCTCTTAAATGTGATCTCTCTCTTTTTTGACATGTTACTCAGCCTCAAGTGTTTTGTTACAGTAAGAGGAAAATGCAGTAATGAGCCCTCCTTGGAGACTTTCTAATTACGGCTGTTGTGACATGTCCCCTCTTATTTTTTAAAGCCAGTCTGACTTGGGCACCTAGAGCATGAAACTCAGAGTTATAGGTCTGGCAATGCTCCAACTAGATAATTCCTTCACAGGCAGCCCAAAAGAGGTAGACAAGCTCAGTTAGCCTGAACCTTGCATACTCTCCACAGGAAAGAAGTACAGGCCAGTGGGCAACTGTAGGCCCACCTCCACTGGGGTGCAGAGGACAGGCTGCAAGTACTGGTCCCTGACTTCTCATGAGCTTTCTTCAAATCACTCACTACAGTTCAGATTTGGCATCCATGTTAAATAGCCCTCATGCTTCCAATAGTTTAAAAATAACCCAAAAAGGTTGAGAGAGAAGGGTTGGGGTGAGGTGCCTGTCACACAAGCATGGGGACCTGAGTTGGGTCCCCACAAACCATACAGCATATCAGGGCACAGAGTTGCACAGCCATAATCTCAGTGCCAGGGAAGCAGACAGACACATTCTGCCAGCCTAGCCTACTCTGTGAGCCCCAGGTCCCAGTGAGAGATACCATCTCAGAAAAACAAGGTGGCTGGGTATGGTAGTGCATGTTTTTAATTCCAACACTTGGGAAGCAGAGGCAGGTGGATTTCTGTAAGTTTGAAGCCAGCCTGGTCTGCATAGTGAGCTCCAGATCAGCCAGAGCTAAATGAGAAACCCTGTCTCAACCTCCCAGTCTAGAATGAACAAAAAGAAAAACAAACAAATCCAAAAAAAGGTGGATGAATCATGTGTGCATACACATGACATGTACTTCATGCACCTGCACACTCATGAACACACATAGATATGTATTTTTCGAGTGTTTAAAAGCACATACACAAGAAAAAAATGAGGAACTTAGAAGTAAAATAGTATTGCCAGGAACCTAGGGAGGTAGAGAGAGGCTGGGCAACAGGTACTGAGCTCCATTGCAAGAAAAGGACTGTCTGCACGCTGCTGCACAGTGGGCAGCCATGGGGAGCAGGGGCATGATGTCTACCTGCAGAAACTGGGAGAATGAGCAGCTTACCCCAACTAAAAAGCACACATGGATGGCCGAAGCATGTGTGCCCCACTAACATGTACAAATTTATGTTTCTGTATAAAAATAAATTTAATTTTATGAAGAACACATATTGTTCTTCAGCTGCCTCACACCCTCACCCTGTCTTTTCAACACACACACACACACACACACACACACACACACACACACACACGGGGGGGGGGGAGGAGAAAGGGAGAGAGAGAGACAGAGACAGAGACAGAGACAGAGACAGAGCTTATGAACAGACTGTAAGAAGGCAGCTAGCTGTTCATCTGAAAGCCAAGAATGGACAGGGCCTTCACAGGGGTCACCCTGGCTTGCACTTTGACCTGGAACTTCCAGGCTCCAGAATGAATGAGAAATAAACGCCTCTTGTTATAGCACTGAAGTTACTTTCTTGTCTCTTAGTTCATGCAACAGGATTTTTTCTTACACTTATTGGGGGGATGCAGGGTATGCCACGGCGCACTTGTGGAGGTCAGAGAACAACTTTTACGAGCAATTTTCTCCTTCCACCATGTAGGTTTCAGGGATCAAACTCAGGTCCTGAGCTTTGAAGGCAAGCACCCTTACCCACTGACCCATCTCATTGACCCCCTGGTACAACTCTTTTGCTCAAAGTAAGTGATTCACTTTCTAGAACAAATCAGAAGCTTTGAGGTTTTTTAAAACTTCATTTTTGTTTCAGAGGAAGTTGAGATTCCAGTATCCTCTATGCACAAACTAGGCATGCCCTGTAGCCTGACCAATGAGTTCCCAAGCTATCTTGCCTCTGTGATGATTTTTGGCATCAAGGCTATTGGAGCAGACATGGACACCTGACTGAACTAGACCAGCCATGACCCTCCTTCAGAATCTAAAACAGCAGAAATCTGACATGCTCACCTGGTGTACCCTCCACATGTGGACTTGGTAGGTGGAAAGTGGACAGTCTATCACCACCCAGAATAACAAGGCAAAGGGCCTTCTGAGCAGTAAGGGAACAAGAGACTGAAAGTCAAAATTTACTGCTTGGGCCGGTGCAGGCTTTCTTTGGGATTTTGTTAGTCATCTCTATGTATGAAATAAGTCACTGCTTTCTCCTTTGGAGCTAAGTCCAACTGGCTTCTGCCTCTTGTAATCAAAGAATTCTTTACAGCAAATTCAATATTTTGCTGACTTGCAAACTCCTTCCTGTATCCCTCTCTTCTTTGTCGTTTTCTGAATCAAACCTGAGCTGGCTGACACATGTATATTATGTAGAATATCAAATATAGGTCAATGGATGTCACCTCAGGAAAACAAGCAAAAGAAAAGTCCCTGGTTGGTGCTAGACGAGACTTGTTAGTGAAGGGAGACCACAATGCCCTCATCTCCCCCCTCCCCCGATGGTGAGGGGGTTGACAAGGTCAGCTCATGCTTTGGCATGTGAACTTGTTCCCACTGAATCAGTCAGCTGAAGTGGGAATGTTTTATTTCAGCAGACATATATCAGCCTGGGTTTGAAACAAAGACATGCGGCCACAACAGGCTGGGCACTAGCGGGCCTGTCACAAAGGCCGGCTGTGTGAGCCATCTCTGCTGAACGGTGGGCCTCTTTAGTGCCAGGCACCATTTTGGAGAGTTGCTAGGGAAGCTGGCTTGCGCTTTAATGACGTATGAGACACATTCAAGGCCAAAGCTTTTGAAAAGGTGAGGCAGTGGGAAGGTTTGGGGAGGGGTGGCTGGGAGGATGACAGAAATCAAATGACCCATTGAAGCTAAATTACCAGCCTCATGGAGTGTTTTTTAGAAATAACGGTTTGCCTCAGCCTGTGGCCACTGTTCATTCTCTCACTTGTTCTTCCAATTAATTACTGTGTTTTAACACTATCTCAGAAGATAATTGCCTGTCAGTGTATCAGTATGTAACACCCTAGGGTGAGCGATGCTTCTGCTCCTTCTGCCAGTGCTAATAAACACAGGACTGGGGAGTAGGGGTTAGAGGGGAACCCCGCCTGGTGGGAGGGGGACCTCACTTGGTGGGAGGGGGACCCTAGGTGGTGAGAGGGAGGCAGGGGGACCCCAGGTGGTGAGAGGGAGACCTTACCTGGTAGAAAGGGGACCTCACCTGGTGGAAAGGGGGACCCTACCTGCTTTCTTTTGATGGTCCAGGATTCTAGATCTTTTTCAAATTTGCCTTGGTTAGCCTGAGGTGG
Organism: Rhynchomys soricoides; assembly: GCA_019843965.1. NCBI lineage: Eukaryota > Metazoa > Chordata > Mammalia > Rodentia > Muridae > Rhynchomys > Rhynchomys soricoides. Next base: position 457,651 of record JADRCH010000050.1, read on the forward strand.
GAGTTCTGGGAGGACTGCAAGCAAAACATGCACCCTACTTGGCAGATGAATTGCCTTGCTGATCCTGCTTCTACTTTCAACAGCTTTGTGCTTGTTTGTTTCATGTTGGAGACCGCAGGAGAGATAGCGGATGAGATTTGCTCCCCCATTTATCCCATTACCCCATCCAAAGGATAGTGCATGGGTCGATAGATAGGCTGTATAATTACAGAGTGGGGGAAAGTCAGATCTTTTCTAAGTAAATCATGGGTGGAGGGCTTCATGTGTGTGTGTGTGTGTGTGTGTGTGTGTGTGTGTGTGTGTGTGTGTTGGAACAGAATGGAATAGTGACAGAATGTAAAGATGGGAAGCTTCTGGAGCTAAAGCCTGCTGAACTAAATATTTCAATAGGGAAAAGAAAAACTCCCCATTTCAAATTAAATTGAACCCACTTGGTGAAAATATGAGCATCATAGGTTGTAACTGTCAATTAAAGTGATAAGTCGTGGGTCTGGCACTGGGTTCTGGATTGTTCTGAGGCCCGCTTCCCAGTGTGGCCATTGTGCTTTGGGGGAAATTGAAACTGATCCGCCAAGTGAGACCTGGGAATCTTCTGAGAAGCAGGGTCTAGTTCAATACTTCTGAGTTAATTGGCATTTTATTCTCATTTAAATCTCTGTCACAACTTTTATTTTATTTTCTTCTGTATTTCAGAGGAGGCGGCAATTCTGAGATCTTCCCTGCGGCTCCCGAGAAGCTCAGAACAAATTAGACGGTACCATGTAATCTTACCCGTGGATCTCACAGCCTTCCAGCTCCTGTCAGGATCTGGGGGCTGAGGCTAATGCCAGGTGCTTGCTAAATAGCATAAGGAGAGGCAATGGAGTCATTAGTGCTCAGAGAACTTTTTCCAGGGCCCGATTGCATTCTATCTGTAGATCGAGTGCCTTATTTGATAAGCACAGTCCTCCCTGTGAGTATGTGGGGGAAGAGATCACCCAAGATGTAATGGGATAAATGATAAGATTGCATTCCAAACATGGCTCCTGGCGTGCATGCTAGGAACTCCTGTTGTGAGTGAGATACTTGCTGATGGGTATATGGGAATTCAGGGGACTCTTCCCAGGGAACTCTGATTTCCCTGGTTTAATTCCCAAATAGTGTCAATCTGTGGCCACCTTTCAGGTGGGGCCATTTACCAAGTGCCTTGGGAGATACGGTGATAGCCAGTGGTTTCCACATACTCTGCCCCCCTGCCTTCACAAGTACCTCTATATTAGGTCCTTCTCAGGGAGAGTTTATTTTTACTCACAGTTCAAAGATATGGCTGGAGCTTGAGGCAGCTGGTCATGTGACATCCTCAGTTAGGAAGCATGGAGAAATGGATGCTACTGATCAGCTTACTATTGCCTTTGCATTCAGACTGGGTCTCCAGCAGATGGGATGATGCCACCACAGTCAGGTTGGATCTTCCCAAGAACCTGATCTAGAAGCTTGCACAAAGACACAGGCAGATGTTTGTTTCATAAGTGACTTTAGGTGCTGTGAGGTTGGTGCGTTGTCTGTGTGACACTGGCCTTCAGATTCTCAGCTGAAGGATGCCTCCTCCAGGAGACGCTGGGCTGGACCACTTTCTTGGTCTGTGGCCCACAAAGATGCTTACTGTTCCCAAGCCCACCTCCTGTGCCCCACAGTCTGATCATTTTTGTGACACAATGAATTTCCCTGGGCTCCAACAATTTGTTGGTTTACAAAAATTCTTGTCATTGAATGGCACCAACCAGACTCTTCTGGATCTTTCTATTCACCTGCTGGTGTGGGACTCCATGCCGGGAATTTACTCCTAGTCAAAGTAATTCTGAGGTAGGCAGGGGAGGTCTCAAGTGGAGTTCCAGATGTCCATCTTGCTGCTAGCCACAAAAAGTAGCCATGGAACCAGGCACTGGCTCTCTTATGCTACGTTTTTGTTGGGAATTGTACCCTAGTCTGGAATCAGTCTCCCCTTAGGTATGTGTTACATTTGGGATGCTATAACAAACTAGTTTTTATCAATAGATGAATAGATAATGAAAACTTGGTACCTAGACATAGGTGTGTGCATATTAGAATAGAATACTATTAAGCATTAAAGAAAAATTAAGTTTAAGAATTTACTGGGAGCTGGGCAGTGGTGGCTCACGCCTTTAATCCCAGCACTCGGGAGGCAGAGGCAGGAGGATTTCTGAGTTCGAGGCCAGCCTGGTCTACAGAGTGAGTTCCAGGACAGCCAGGGCTACACAGTGAAACCCTGTCTTGAAAAACCAAAAAAAAAGAATTTACTGGGAACAATTTGACTTAGAATGTATAAGTGAGGTCACATCTCAGAAAGAACAAAAAAACCTGCATGTTTTTTTCTCAGATGCAGAATCTAACCAATAGTATATGTGTATATATAAGCAAATGTACACGTGAGTACATATAACATGTAGACAAAAGAAAGGCTAAAGAATAGGGGGTGAGGAGAGACTGAAGACTGAATGCAGGTGACAGACATGAGTTATGAAAGAGGACATAAAGGCAATTGTTCTACTACATCTAACTCTGTCGTAGACTATTTTGGGTTTGGTGTTGGATACGTGCATAGTGAGCATGTAAAAAGTAATGAGTAGCTCCCCAACTTCCATTCTGATTGCCCATTCTAACTATGTGGGAGTTCACTAAGTTGTATAGATTTTGAGGGTCTGGTTCATTTTTAGTGGTATTTTTATTTGCAAATTTATTTTGTATAAATTTTATAAAATAAAACTTAAAACATTTAAAAAACACAACAACAAAAATGAGAGAAACAACTGAAAGGAAGAAGAACTTGTGTTGGCGCACAGTGGTAGATTTTGGTCCCCAAGCTTGGCTCTATTGTTTCTGAAAGTGAGGTAAAGCAGAGCATCATGGAGGGAGCTTGAGGAGGAAGCTATCAATCTCATGACTGATGGGTGGCCGAGAGCAAGACAGAGAAGGGTCTTGGACAGGATACAAACACTAAGGATGTGCCCTCAGGGGCTGCTTCCGCCACATAGGCTCTACCGCCTAAAATATCAAGGACCTTTTGAACAGCAGGTCTGCTAGGGACCAACCCTTCAATATTTTCATTTTAAAAATGTGTGTGTGCTCATGTCCATCTCTATTGGCACATTTATGCCACAGTGTACATGTGAAAGTCAGAAGACAACCTCCAGAGTCGGTCCTTGTTTGACACATCTCTTTATTGTTCCCCAGCATTATACACCAGGCCAGCTGACCCATGAGCTGTGAGGAGTCTCTTGTCTCTTTCTCTCATCTTCTATCAGTGTTGTGTTAACTGAGTCACAGCCCTAACGGGGAACATCTCATGTTCAAACATGTCCACTGCTCTGTGAATAACTATCACAAAGCCTGCAGTTCTCTTGTGAAGTAAGGCAGGGGAGAAACATGTAGTTCTATCTGTGGGCAGAATGGATACCTCACAGAAAGCTCTGCTCTCTGCCTGAGGCGGGAAACAGCAGTCTTCTCCTTCTATGTGCCTCACATCTGTTCCCAACATCTAGGTACAAGCTGGTCCAAACCCCTCCTCCCCAAGCAGCCATCCTCCCTGGGGGTGTTGCCAGCCCACCAGGCCAGCAGACACAATGAGACTCAGACTCCCCTTTGGGCCAGCTGGAATTCTGGCTCAGTGTCTGCGCCACAGTTTGTGAATCTCTTGGCCGGTTAATGAGAGAGTCTGGCTTAGGCCATGCTATGATCTCATAGCCTTTGAGTGGGTCACATTCCCTAGTTCCCAGTAGCATTGCTTGGAGAGACATAATTCCATCGCCTCGAATTTATTCCCTAAACTGCCATTTGGTTTTCTTTTCATGTCTCTGAACTATCTCAGGGCATGGTCTGTGTCTTACATAGCTTTCTATTTTCCATGGATGCAGTCCATTACCTGGCATAGTACCCAGGCGGTGGACATCAAGAACTGGACCACACCCCATGTGAGACATTTGCAGAGACATGGAACTTAACGCGGGAGACCTAAGGCCCTTCCAAAACATTTCTTAGGTTATGACTCAGGTCTAAAAGAGGAGACCTGAGACAAGTATATATTTAATAGGCTCCAAAGTTCTGGTGATCCTGACTTTTCTGTCACTTGGAACAACTGGTTTAGACCTTGGTGCTGAGTTTGGCTCTGGGGATGGCTCACTGGGTGCAGGGTGTGGACTGCCTGATGGAGGGAATGGGCATGGGCTGGCTTCCTGGCTGGTTTCCCTGGAACTCCTGCATGTTTCCTTCTACATGCAGTGCACAAGCCACATGTTACATCTGACACTCAGTCTTCCCCTGACCTGTTCTTTATTAAGTCAATGAGCATCCTGCCTTCTTGACTTTGAAAAGTATCAACTTTGCCTCCAAATGAAGCATCATCTTGGAATCTTGAACTGTCAGTGACCTAGTGTTGATTTCAGATTTGGGTGATCCTGAGAGCCCTCATTATAAGGACTTTGGGAGACACTACTTCCTAGATAGAATAATGGTTTGCTTTTCCCTCTGGTGGAATCCACTGGCCCATTTTGTCACTTTCCTGTCGCCTTTGGGTTCTGTTCCAGGAGCTGCTTACTTAACCCCACCCAGCTAAGAAACAACTCACAGCTCTCTCTGACCTTCTCCTCTTGCTCTCTTTACAATCATTGACAGCATCTAGAACTTCAAATTGTATAGTTCACCACCCACGGGAGGTGTTAAGAGGTCCTGGGGTATCTGAGGAAGAGTTACGATGGAAGACTATACAGGCAAATCTGGAGTTGATGTCAGTTTCTAATCTAATTTTAGGCTTTAATTTTCAAACAAATTGTTATCATTATTAGGAGATTTATTTATTCTGTTCTTTGTTTTACTTGTCAAGAACACTGACACATGAACAAGATGTACCATGTTGACTTTGTGACACTGTGCCCTCCCTGACATACTCTGTGTGGCCTCAGGAAGCTCCAAGAGAAGGTTAAGTGTTAGGGGAACGAACAGGCCACACAGAGCTTGGACCTGAACCCACAGAGCTTTGTAAGTCTCCAACACACAAGTCTGAAAGAGTCAAGAAGACATGTGTCCCAGTGCACAACTAGACTCTGGACCTTGAGGGCTGTGGCATAAGGATGGTGGTGATCCTCGTAGCACAGATAAGGAGCATCATTAGGATCTCTGATGATTGGGAGGCTGGGCCTGTGATCGAGAAGGCAATGGAACTCGTGGCCTGGCCAAGCTCCCTGGAAGACTCCCTAGGGAGTACCAGATGAGGACAAGGAACCTGTGAGATCTGGGTGTTACTATCAGTGGGGTCTTGCTTGTCTTCTGAAAAGCTTTGGCTATAGGCCGATCAGAAGCCTTGTGGGCGGAGGGCTCATGGCAACCTAGTCTCGTGGCTTTAAATACCAGCTCTATGCTAATGCCGCCCACATTTATATTTCCAGCTCAGACCTCTTTCCTGGACGTCAGTCTGATATATCCGAACACCCACTCAACATCTTGACTTAGATGTCTAACAGGCATCACAAATTCCACAAATCCAAAGTCCCTAAGCCACCCCCTCCCAAACCATCTCCACCCACAGCCTCCTCACAGCACCAGTAACACTTCTATCCTACTGCTCAGTTGAAATATTTGGTGCCTCCTCCACCCCACCTCACATCCAATAAAGCAGCAAACGGGGATTCCAGCTTCAACTGGATCCACATTCTGATCTTGGTCCCTACTTCCCTGCTAAGCCACCCACCACCCCCAATGCAAGCCACCATCACCATAATAAGGTATCCAACGTTATAGCAATATTTTCCTGGGTCTCCCAGCTTCTATTTCTGTCACTCTACTCCCCCCTCTTTCATTGGGGACAGAGTGGCTGGCCAGTGAGCCACTGGAAATCTGCTGTTTCTGCCTCCTTGATGCTCAGAGTACAAGAGCTCACTCACTCTTCTGCCTCACCTTCCCTGTTTGTGTTGTAGATAGAACTCAGGTCCTGGTTCTTGCATGACAAGAACTTGACTCACTGGACGAGTTGCCTTCTCAGCCCAGCTCTTCTTAATATGGAACCACAGATCCTTTGGAAGAATAGATCAAGTCTCTTGTGCTCAGAACCATGCAATGATCTTCCACACCATGCAGAGCAAGATCCCTCAAGATGGCCGACAGAGCTCTGCATGGTCTGCACATTCTCTCAGTTCCATGCACTCAACCTTTCCCCTAGCAGCTAGGCCCAACCCCTCTCTTGCAAAAACACCCACCCTTGAGCCTATGGGATCCATCTTCAGAGCTCTGCTCGAAACTCCTCTACCTACCTCTGTCTACTGGGCTAACAACCTCATCTCTACCATGGCTGCTCAAATTTTCTGTTGTCCGTGAAGCCACCCTACACACCCTTTTTTCCACTACTGTGCACACCCGTCAGCACATGCTCAGTCCACTCTTCCCAGATCTACCTTACATTTCATCCCCTTCCCAATTTTCAATAAACTGCATAGTAGACTTCAGTATGACAGTTAATGTCTTTATACACTCTGGAGACAAAATGAATCTGTCCCACCTACCGGTGGGCTCTATATACCACACAGATGTCTGCCCTGGTGTGCTTCTCTGCTGATGTGATAAAACATTGAAACAGACTTGGGGAGGAAAGGATTTTCTTCCTCTTAAAGGTTACAGTCCATCATGGAGGGAAGTTACAATAGGAACTCAAGACAAGAGCTTGAAGCAGATAGATACCACCCACAGAGAACCACTGTTTCCTGGCTTGCTCTCAGGTTCACAATTCAGTACTTTCTCTTATAGCCCAGGCCCACCTGCCTAAGGTTGTTACTACCCACAGTGGGCTAGGCTCTCTTATATCTTTCAGTAATCAAGAAAACTCCCTACAGACATCCTTGCAGGCCAAGCTGATGGAGGTGATTTTTCAATTTAGGCTTCCTCTTCCCAGGTGTGTCAAGCTGACAACCAAGAAGAGCCATCATAGTGTCTGAGCAGACACTTAATAAATGTAGACTGTCAAATGTCTGTCAGAGTTTGCCAGTGTGTCCAACTGGTACAAGAAGGTGCATGGCCGGGATGCAAGAAACAATGATAGGAAGCCAGGAGTTTTTAGAGTTACATACAAGAATTGTTTGAAGGTTCACTAGGAAAGCGAAAAGAGGGCTCTTTCAAAGAACTCAGGATGGAGCTGACAAGATGCTCAGCTAATAAAGGCACTTGCCACCAAGCCTGCCAACCTAGTTCCCATCCCTCGGGATCCACATGGGAGAAGGAAAAAAAATTGAATCCCTCAAGTTGTCCTCCTACTAACACACACAGACACACACACACATACACACACACAGACACACACACAGACACACACACACACACATACACACAGACACACACAGACACACACAGACACACACACACAGACACACAGATACACACATACATACACACACACATACACACACATACACACACATACACACAGACACACAGACACACACACACAGACACACACACACATACACACACACTCACACACACACACACACACACTATGACATGTATTCCCCACACTCATGCACAATTAAATAAACAAGTTAGTGGGATTCACCAGGGTCCTCATAGCAATAATTCTGAATACAGATGCTCAATAATAATAATAACAGAAATCCCCCCTTTAGTATGCAACTCTTTTGCAGATGTGCATGCTGCCTTCCAGTGACAGACATGAAGGACTTTAGGGTTTCCCATTCCTAGTTAAGAAAAGGAGGCTCAGCGAGACAGGCTAGCTTGCCTAGTACATAGCTAAGAGGTGAGTGGGCTGCCACATTTGCCAAGGCTTGAATTCTCTCCTTGCTCCCATGAACTCCAGTATGACTCAGTGGCTGACAGGGGGAAGGACAAACATCAATAGCCTCGTGTAGTCAGAGCAACTGGGGTTGTCGCTTTTCAGAAATATCTGGAAGGCCTCTCCAAAGGCTGAGATCATTCCAAGAAATGCCAACTCACATTCCTTCCTACAGTCCAGTCCCTGTTCAGGCACCCAGAACATTCCCTGAACATTTGCAGAATGGAGTCTTTAAGTAACCTCACCAGAGGCTGTCAGTCCCCTCCATTCCCCATCCCAAAATGCTGTCCCTCCTTCGCACAGTGAGCCAGCCTCCTTGACTTCTACTCTTCCCTCCCCCTTTGTGTGTGTGTGTGCTTGCACGCAAGCAAGTGTGTATACATGTGTGTGCACATGGATGCCTGAGACAGAGACCAGTTTCAGCAGCCATTGCTCAAAGGTTGTCCATCCTGATTTTGAGACAATCTTTGCTTGGCCTGGACTCACCAGGTAGACTAACCCGGCTGAGCAGAGAGTACCAGGGGGTCTATCTGCCTCCATCTTCCCAGCGTTTTACAGAGGACCAGACCTGGGTCCTCAAGCTTTGTAAGACAAACACTTTACTGACTAAACTATTTCTACAGCTATATTTTTGCTCTTCTCATAAGACGTTATTAAATCAATAATGGGCCTGGCAAGGCGGCTTAGTGGATAAGATGCTTCCTCCAGTCTGATGACTTAAATTCAGTCCCAGCACTTGGGAGGCAGAGGCAGGTGGATTTCTGAGTTCGAGGCCAGCCTGGTCTACAGAGTGAGTTCCAGGACAGCCAGGACCACACAGAGAAACCCTGTCTCGAAAAACCAAAAACCAAAAAAACAAAAAAACAAAAAACCCATTGTTGAAGGAAAAAAGCAGTTTCCACGATGTCCCCTGGCCTCCACATGTATACCATGGCATGTGTGGCTGCTCCCAACGCACAAATAAATTATTTAATGCAATAAAAATTAAAGATCAATAATAATCAGAAGAGTGAGTCTGACATTTCAACTGAAACAATAGAATTGAAGGTCAAAGGGCTTCGTGTTGACGAGACAGAGGCCACACTGAGGGCCTCAGGCTTCCAGCAGAAGGGAGCTGTAACTGTGTCCAGCTAACAACAGCTGCATACAAAGGAGATCGTTCACCCTGACAAGGTTTTAAAAATTCCAGAGTGTGTAACTTGAACTCCTTGGGGTTGTTTTGTTTATTCTGTGGACGCTACCCTGGCAGGGGCTGTGGTGTCTCCAGTGCATTTACAGAAGTCCCTCAGAACTGACCGCTTTGGGAGGGATGCTCTTAGCAGATACTACTGGAAATGCTTGCATTGTTACAAAACAGATCATTTCGATCTCAAGCCTAGGCTCTGTGTGTGTTCACTTGTACAGTGCTGGCGCTTGCTTGGCGCTCTCTCCTTCTCTCAATCTCTCCCCCCCCCCACGTAGGGTGTGTGTGTGTGTGTGTGTGTGTGTGTGTGTGTGTGTGTGTAGTGCTAAAAATGACCCAGCCAGAAGCAGGTGGTTCTCAGAGCCCTGCAGCTGGAGGAGCTCAGCCATGTCTAGTCAATTCCTGTGTGAGAATTCAGGGCTCAAATATGGGTTCTCAAAGCTGGCATGACAAGTTGGCATGGGCACTGTCAGAAGTTCGTGGAGGCCTCTTTATGATTCTTGTAGAGTCGATGATTCTCATTTTCTAGTTGGCAAAGGCCTCTGTAGGCCTGATGCTCAGCTTCAATGTGCTTCTACTTGTTGGTTTGCTTGTTTGGGATGAGGTCTCAGTGTAGCCCAGGCTAGCTTTAAACTTTTTATGTAGCTTAGGATGACCCTAACTTCTGATCCTCTTGCTTCTGCCTCCCAAGTTCTGGGCTTTGAAGCATGTGCCACTGTGTATGAGGTGTATGTGGTTTATGTGATGCTGGGGACTGAACCCATGACTTCTTGCATGCTAGACAAGCACCGTATAAACTGCCACATCCATTTTGCAGTGTTCAGCAGCTTCAGTCACTTTGACACACTTTTTGTTCCTCTATTTCCTGGTAGGCACTCTCTTGACAGTTACACTGATAATCGACCCTAAGCCCTTACTCTGCCATGGGCAAGGCAATCTGTGCTTCTCTGTAAAGGTTGATCGTTCCTCCTCCACACGCCAGGCCTGGCATCTCACCCCTGTAAGATTGTCAGCTTTGGAAGGCTGAGGAATGCCTCAAGTTTGAGGCTCACCTGGTATAATACATGGTGAGTTTGAGACTAGCCTGGGCTACAGAGTAAGACTCTAAATTAAACAACAATATACAAAGGAATCATACCAAAGCCCAGAAGTGGAGAAGCTGATGGTGACAGAAGCAAAAGACATCTCAGGGCAATAAAAGCCACATGCTAAATCCCAGGAGTTGTCCACCCCACCCCACCCCTAGCATCCATTCAGTGTTAACTATAAGGCCAAGTGTGATGCATGCCTTCAACACTGGAGACAGATGCAGGCAGATCTCCATCCGTTCCAGGCCAGCTAGGAGACCCTGACAATAATGATGATAAGAATAGTTAACTGTGAAGTGGCCATTGTTAGGGCTGGGGAGATGGCTCAGTTGGTGAAGTACTTGTCATTCAAGCACAAGGCCCTGAGTTCAGATCCACAGCAACCATGTAAAAAGCCAGGCATGGCAGCACACGCTTGCAATCCCAGTGCTGGAGAGAGACAAGCTGATCCCTCGAACCAGCTAGCAAGCCAGTCTAGGTAAATCAGTGAATGCCGGGTTCTATGAGACATGGTCTCCAAAAGCAAGGCTGACAGCTCCTGGTGAACAACACCCAGAGTGTCTCTCTAGCCTCCACATATGTGTGTGTAGACACATGAACACACATGCAAAAGGAAAGAACCTTCTGTGGATAAACAACTTGAAAATCCCCAGCCTCGTTGGATTGCAAGCTTCACAACTACTGCCTCCGCTCAGCAGGAATCTAACAGCCTTCAAGGGGAGAAAGGGTCTCTTGCCCAGGAGACTACAGGGCATCAGGAACATGAGTTAATACCATTGAGTGGTTCTGTTCTTCTGACTGCCAGCCCAGCCCAGCCAACTCAATAGTTCCAGTAGGCTGAGATGACCTCTTTGCCCACCCTGGCACTGGTCAGTGCTAATGCAAGAATGAATGAGTGAATGTACTTAGTTCAGGGACCTTGAGAGCCCTAACCGTTAGGGCTCCTTCCCACCATCTCATGTCACATGATATGATAGTGGCCAGCCACAAGTGCTATTTAGATTTAAATCAAAGGTAACCTATACAAATAGAATTAAAACTTCAGCCTTGTTTGCATATAGTTCTATTTCAGGTGGCCAGAGACAATAAGACACATGTATAAAGAATACCTCTTTCAGCTGCACTGGAAGGAGCACTTCTGAAGTCTGGTTGGTCTGCAGGCCAATAGTGAGTCTGGTAAAAAGATAAGAACTTTTTACTCCCAGGACAGAACTGTGCAAGCATGCTGGCTGCACCTTCTCTCAGACCTTCATGGGCCCAGGTTCAGAGCACCTGCCTTAAGCATTCATCAGGCATAAGCACTCTGTGTGTGTGTGTGTGTGTGTGTGTGTGTGTGTGTGTACACATGCGTGCATGCCTGGAGGGGTGGAGTTGGTGCATGTTTGTGCCCATGTATGTGGAGGCAAGAGGACACTCAGATGTCACGCCTCAGGAGCCACCTCGCTTTTTGAGACAGGGTCTCTCACTGGCCTATAGGTCATCAAGTAGCATAGATTGGTTGGCTGGCCAGTGAGCCCCTGGGATCTGCCTGTTTCTGCCTCCCAGTGCTGGAATTAAAAACATGAGTCACTGCCAGTGTGCTCAGTGTATTTGGGGAAAGTGTTATTGTTTAGTTGTTTGGTTTGCTTGTTGGGATTTTTATATTTATTTTATTCAAATGAATGCTTTACTTGCTTGTATCTCTCTGCACCCTGTGTGTTCCTGGTGCCTGCAGAGGTCAGAAGAGGATGTTGGATCCCCTGAAACTGGAGTTAAGGATAGTTGTGAGCCACCTTGTGAGTGCTGAGACTAGAACCCAAATCCTATGCAAGAGCAAGTGCTCTTGAGCCATCTCTCCAGCCCCTGCCTTCTTGATGTGGGTTTTGGGAACAGACTCAGGCTGTCTCCTACTTGCAAGGCAAGCTCCTTATTGACTGAGCCATCTCCCCAGCTCAAGTTTCTATCTTTCTTAGAAATAAAATAAATCTCTTGGGGAGAGAGTATGTCAAGTGGCTCTCAGCCATCTGTCTCTGAGAGGGAGCGAATTCATCATGTGCTCTTTGGAGCCTCGTTATCTAGTCTGGAACAAAAGGAAGAAGAGAGAGCGCTAGGATGGGTGACTGGGGGAGAAGAGAGCAGAGACGGGGGCAGAGCACATTAGTCCCACCCCACCCCACCCCCATGTGCTGTGCAGTGGTTCTGGGAGCCGGTGCTCCACACACTCACACATCCCAAACAAGTTTCCTATGGAAGCTGAGCTTGCTGGGAGAGAATGGGAGCCTCAAGAGGCCTAAATCATTGAATTTCTGTAGCAGGTGTGGCATGCCACATTCTAAGGGAGAGAGGCGGGCGACACCCGGTCCCTGAGTCTCTTCAGCAGTCACAGCAAATATCGATGGCTGACATTTGATGAGCACACACAAGGAGACTTGTTGTATGTGGCACATTGGGGACACATTCGTTCGTGTTTATTATCCCAACAGCCGAGAGGAGCAGATCCTACCATTACACCCATTTCACAGAGGATAACTGAGATTTGGAGAAGAGAGTAGTTTACCCAGTGATGGAGCTGAGTTCAGGTCAGGTCTCCTTAGCCTCGAGGTTAGTGCGAGCTCTGTGGGATCAGATCTCAGGAGAGTTGTGTGAGCACACAGCTGGACACTTGGGGTTCCCTGTCAGGCAATCCCCTGCCTCCCAACATCATAGGGATGTTTAAGGAGGTCTCAGCAGGGTCCAGGCCATCTAAGTGGCTGTGTCCTACAACATCTCTGGGATGTCCAGTACAGACATCCCTGCTGGTGTCCATCAGCTTTTGAGGCAGGACACAGGCAGTTTTGGGCTCCCTTTTCCTCCCTTCCTTAGCTTCTCCTCTATCCATGGTCCTGCCGTTAGTTTAGGTCATTAGACACAATAGCTTATGTGTTCTACACATAGGCCCACCCAAGAGACCACTGTCAATGAGCTCTTGGCCCGATGACACCACAATTTCCTGAACTGTTTATAAACTTCCATCCATATTCTCCACGGTGGCAAAGCCACAGGTGCGGAAGCCCCTCCTCTGAGGTGGTGCTAGATTTACATATGATTTGCATATTCCCTCACTTCCTCTCAGCGTTTAAAGCATCCCCACTCTGTAAGCTACCCAAGACAACACAAATGGTTTGTAAATCGTTATGATACTCTGCTAAAGGGTCGAAAGGGAGAGAGCCAGTACTTCTTCAGTACAGACCCAATATGTTTTTTCCAAATATTTTCAAACTATGGGTGATTGAATTCCTGCACTTGAGACCCATGGACAGCGAGTGCTGGACTATGCCAGGCTGCTGTGGGAACTGAATGAGACAATGTATTGGCAGGAGTGACAATGGCTCAGTGTATTTTGTCTTTTCTTTAGAAAGAAGGGAACACAGAGACTACTCTGTGCAGTCCTTGTGCCTAAAGCAAGGGTACACAAGATGCGTGGCCTGGAGGGAGGAGGGGCTAAGTGCTTTAAGTGCTCAGTATTCATCTCACTCTACTCCACAATTCTCCCTTGAGGTTGCCCTAATTATTCTTAGGACTGAGGGAGAACGAAGGCTCAGAGAGGGTAATTAATTTGCCCCAGGTCACCCAGCCAGAGAGTGGCAGCAGGTCTAAAATACAAAGACATCCTTGTTGTCCACATTTTATTTCCCAGAAGTGCCCCCATGTCTCCTGGCAGGAGTCCGCCTGTGGAACAGGACCTAGGGTCGTGGACTTGCCTTCTCACTAGGCAGGGTTCTGGCTGGGTTTCTGGGTCTCCCCGTGGTGCAGGGTTGGAGAACTGTCATGATGGCCAGCTCAGCACAGCAGAGAGGGATGAAGGAAGGCTGTGCTTTGACAAGGGCTTGTGTCATTGTCACCTGGAGCAGGACCGCTGGAAGTGGTCTTATCCCAGGTCCCTGTGGAGAGCAAGGAGGCAGCCAGCCTAGGGCCCTGTGTACTGTCTTAGTGATGTCATGGGACTTGGATTTAGGGCTCCTGTGAACAACACCCTCATCCCTACCCACCTGTCACCATCAGTCAGAGCTGCTCCTGCAAGAGGGAAAACTTTGCTAATTAATTAATATCAATCCAGGACCCACCTGGATCAGGCTTCTTGCTAATCAAGAAAAGAGAGTTTGGACATGGGGTGAGCTAGCCCCCTATCTCATTCCTTGTATGGTAGCAGGTATGAGGCAGAAACAAGGCCTTGGGTGTAACTGGAGCATGCCTACCCTGGCTTTGATGTTTCTAAAGGTGTGACTGTGTCAAGGTTGCCTGGTACTTGCAGTAAGACTTTGCTGGCCAGGCTCAGTTCTGCACAGAAAGTGGGTGCCAAGGCAGGGCAGCCTGGGGATGAAAGGGCAGCCATGATTAACAGGCCTGTTCCCAAGGATATTGGGACGGCCACTCAACACTTATCCTTTGTACCACTCCTCTTGATCTCTGCTCCTAGTGAGCCCCATCCCCTCAAGCCCACCAAGGCCAACTCCCTGTAAGCTCAGAGCTGACACACATTGATGTCAACTCATATTTTACCATCCCTTCTTAAATTTTAAAATTCCATTTAGCCTGGTTTCCAAAGTAAAAATGTCTGTTCCTGAGGAGAAAAAAAGTATGTGTGCTAATTCTTCTGGAATTAAAAAAAAAAATGTGTTATCATTGTGTATATATGCGCATGCCGTGTATACACATGAGGAGTTGTGGTGCAAATGGAGGTCGAAGGGGAACTTGCAGAAATCACTTCTCTCCTTCTACTCCATGAGTTCTGGGGATCAAATGCTTGGTGGGAATGCCTCTATCTGCTGAGCTATCTGACTGCTCCTTTTTCAACCTTGCATGGTATAGCGGGGGCCAGCTACAGCTCCCTGGCTCGAGAGGAGTAAATTGATCGCTTCTCCCAGGATGGTCATGTTGGAGCAGAGGAGAGACCACAGGAAGATGCTGGCCTGTTCTTTTTCTTATTCTGATCACAAGTCAACTTTATTGCATATGAAATGTCGATGAGGTCCCATAGATCTCTTCACCTGCTGTTGGGCTTCTGATTCAAGTTTGGTGTGGGCTTGGGTCAGGAGAAGCAAGGAACTCAGAACTCCTGCTGTGCGTGGGAGACTCTAGGGTAGCAGCATCTCCTCTCTGTGGGAGGTAGCAAAGCCAACAGTCCATCTCCCTTGCTGTGGCTATCTTCCTGGGTCAGCTTGGTTGGCTAGGAGAGATGCGAGCACAAGTGGATGGCACTATGCTCTCTCTTCCCAGGGAACAGACTTACAGTTTTCTACCTTGCTGTGGATCTGGATTCTAAAGTCTGTGAGGAGTGTGTGTGTGTGTGTGTGTGTGTGTGTGCTCTGAGAATAATAGAAAGTCAGGGTGGCATTGAGCACAGGCTGCTTTCAAGTTCCAGAGGTCCCTGGAGCCATCCTGCTAGCCCAGCCTGTTACCCAAATTCAGGTTAGAGGTTGCTTCAAATTGCAGTCCTAGTACTTGGAGAAATTACCCCTAGGGTATATTTCCCATCTGATGCTCTCATCCAGCCTTTGGGGTAAGAGACTGCATGTCCTTGGGATCCTGGGGAGCTACAAGAAGAAAGAGGCACTACTAGAGGTGAGCAAAGATGCTGGAACCCCAGAGAACAGAGGGAGACCAGGCCCTCAGGAGCCTCAGACACTCATTGGCAGAAGTTAGACATTCTGTTGCTGAGTTCTTCTTTCTTGTTGGAAAGAGCCATAGTCAGCTTAGTTTCTTCTTTCTAAATCTTAAAAATATCTTTAATTGTACTTTTTCTGCGCCCATCCCCGTTTACGATCCATTTTAGATTGTCTATGCCCCTTCTTTCCTACCTTGGTAGAACTCTCGAGTCTAGGCTGGCTTGGAACTCACTATGTAGACCAGGCTAGCCTCAAACTTGCAGCGAGCATCCTGACTCAGTCTCCTGGGTTCTGGGATTACTGGCATCCGCTACCACTCCCAGATTCTTTTTTTTCCCCACTTTTCCATGAACTGTATTTTTGAAACACCTACTCAGCAGTCTCTGCTGTGCTGACCCATGCTTCTGGCTCTGTTCCCCTGCTAAGCCAGTCTAACTCAAGAAATGCAGAAGGAACTTGTCTGGCAGAATTCTCTCTCTCTCTCTCTCTCTCTCTCTCTCTCTCTCTCTCTCTCTGTGTGTGTGTGTGTGTGTGTGTGTGTTGTCCTCTATCACTCTCTGCCTATTCCCTAGAGACAGGATCTCTTTCTGAACCTGGAGGTGGGCTGGGAGCCATCTCTATCCCTCACAGCACTGGCGTTTTAGGCATGACTGCACAGCCATGTTTGTTGTTTACATAGTGCTAGGGATTTGAAGTCAGATCCCATGCTTATACAGTAATCCCTCTTAGCCACTTTTCAGTAATTTCTCTGCTATGGAGCATCCTAGGGTTTTCACTCTCTTCTCTGGGGCTGTTCCCCATAGGTGTGAGTCTGAACCTGCTCACCCATTACCTGAGCAGTTATCACTCCCTCCCTGGGGGATGTGTTGCTAAGCAACAGTCTCCACCCTTCAGTTTAATTGTTTTCTAGTTCAGCTGCTTGTTAGGAAGTCGAGGCCACAAGCACCCAAAAGCCTCGTTCAAGAGTTCTCTAGCTCTCTTGGTAGTGGATTCTTAGGATTAGATCCAGTTGTGTAAAACAAAAAAGAAAAGCCCAAACAGCAGTAGTTTAACATTGATGTTATTCTTCTGCTTAAAAGAGCAGCCCGAGACAACAAAGCAGCTCTGTGAAGTGGAATTAGTGGAGTAGGTGGGGTTTCCAGGCCCCACCCTTCCCTGAGGATCTAAGACTGTAAATGGTTGGAAGGAAGAGGTGTTTTGTTCAATGTTGTAGGCCACTGGTACCACAACCAAGTACTTGTAAACAATCCTAATGAAACGTGTTGGGTCACAGAAAGAGGGTGGGGGTAGGGAATGTGGGGGCTCAGTGAGTAAGAGAGAGTGATTGTTACCAAATATGAGAACGTGACTTTGGCCCCAGGACTCACATGGTGGAAGGGGAGAGCCAGCTCCAGCAAGCTTTCATCTACATGCCTGCTGTGACACATGCGCACACACTGTCTTAGTTATTTTTTTAGTGCTGTGATAAGACACCATGACCAAAGTAACTTCCAAAGGAGCTTCTTAGGACTTACAGTTTCAAAGAGTCCATGGCCACCAAGACAGGAACAAAGGCAGCAGGCCAGGCTTGGGGCAGCAGGAACTGAGAGCTCCCAGCTTGACACCAGCCGCAAGGAAGAGAGAGAGAGCATAGCCTAATCCCTTCTAAACTGTTCTAGCAACTGGAGACCAAATATTCAAACATATGTGCCTGTGGGGGCCATTCTCATTCAAACCATCACACAGAGACAGATAGACAGATAGATAGGTAGACGAACAGACAGACAGATAAAACATTTTAAAAAGACATGGAAGTAGAAGACAAACTATTTGAGAAGGAAGAAGGGGCTGCACAGGAGTGGGAAGGGGCAAAAGACGGCATTGGAAGCTGAATATGAATATGTTATATAAATGTATGAAAATATCATGGCAAACCCACTATTATGTATAGTTTACATATGCAAATAGGAATACTAAAAATAAATACAACTTTAAAGCAGTGCGAATTCCCATCCCACCCCACCCCCCTTTAGAACGTGGCTTTTATCCTTACTGTCAAAAGGGTGTTGAAATTCCAGCTGTCAGGCCCTGTGTTCCAGAGGGGAAGAAAGGTGGGAAGGAAGGTGTGAGCTCCATCTAGGATTCACCAGATGTGATAAGGGATGCTTTCTTCTCTCAGCGTTTGACCATGAGGTCATACCCCAGCTACAAGGGGAGGCTTCAACATGCAGTCTGTAACCTGGTTGCGTGAGGCTCAAACAATGACTCTGCTAGCTAAGGAAGTGGAAGAGGAGAGAGAGCGCTCATTAATAATAAAGGATGCATCTCTTTAAGCATGAAGCTTTGATTAAAGAAACACAGTTATCATGGTATCTCTGGGAAATGTGATGGTGGAGGACAGAAGACGAGGGTTTGTGGCTTTGTTTCTTTGTTTATTTTGAGACAGAGTCTCATGTAGCCAAGACTGGCCTCAAACTGGGTGGGAAGCCAAGGATGGCTTTGAAATATCAATCCTCCTGCCTCTGGAGCGCGTGGATTACAGGTGTGCACACCACGCTGTTTTATACTGTTCTGGGGATTAAATGCAGAGCCTAAGCAAGCTCTACCAAAGGAGTCCCAGCCCAGGGATGTGTTCTTATAAACAGGCTTACCCTGCACTTACAGGCCACAAACTCCATTTTGAAACATTCGTCTTTAAAAGGTGGTGTTCAGAGCAGAGGCAGCTTTAAAGACTTCCAGGGTCCCAAGAAGGAGATAGCTGCTAGTCTCTGCTTCACCTCCCCCGCTTTTTTTTCTGAGAAAGGCACCTTCCCCAAGTCCAATCAAGGATTTCCATTGAGTTTGCCTCTTCTTAATGACCTGCTTAACTATAAACAGCAGATTGTCTTTTGTCCCAATCAGAGGCCAGCAGGTTCAACCTCTTCCCCCTCCTTCTGCTCTCAGAAGCAGACAGTGGTTCTGAGAGGTCCAATACCCCTGCACTCTGCAAAAGCAAGTGGGCCTGGTAGTGAGGCAGGGGTGGATTTGATAGTTTGGCCAAATCTGGAAGCCGCATCTCTAGCCTAGCACTCATCAGTAATAATATTGCCATCTTGATTTCTGCACATCTGACATAAATCAGAACTAACCTCTATACTGTTGTTGAGGTGAGGTACCATGGGGCCTTTACAATAATGTGGAAGAACAAGAAGTCCAAAATCCAAATGAGTGTTGGCTGTCTTTGTCAAGAGGGACAAAATAGAGAATTAAGTCTCACCCTCAGCAGATATGGCCAAATCAGGGAGGCCTGGCTGAGCCAGTGTGGGCCTAGCTGGCACTTAAAGAAGATTAGAAGTCATTTGGGCAAAGTACAAGTAGGCTAGAGGAAGGGGGAAGGCATGGCAGGAACCTGGGAGAACACATGAAGAAAAGGTTCCAGCTGATGCTTTTGTGGTAAGCATCATGAAAGGGAGGGTGCTAGTCAGGAGTCAAATTTTCCCCAGAGTGTGTGTGGCAGGGGATGGGGGTGGGGTGGGGAAACAGGATGACCAGATGCCAATTTTAGAAAGTTCATTTTCAATGCAATGGGGAGAATAGAGATAGTGGCATAGAGGAGGCTGAGGAGCCTGTAGCTGGTGGATGAAGAAGCGATTGGGTGGGAGCAGGCCAGAGAGAGAGAGAGAGAGAGAGAGAGAGAGAGAGAGAGAGAGAGAGAGAGAGAATCCATGTGATCTCAGCTGCAGAGCTGACCAGGGAGCAGTGTCTCTTCTCACCAGCTGCTTCCTTCAAGTATTCCAAGCCGTGAGGGAAGGGCCCAGGTGAGAAGGGCAAGCCTGTTTGCAAAAGACAGAGACAGACAGGCTGGACTGAGGAGCTGTGGTCTCTGTCACCACACAATGAATATCCTGGCTGAACAGGGCAGGGCACACATCAAGAACAGCTATGAGTCCCAGTCTGTGAGACACAACAGTGCTGGGCTGGGGAGCGTTCCAGTTGAGCTGACAGTAATCTCTTCACAGGGATGTATATAATCTCAGTTGCTCAAAATTCTATCTGACAAGCCCGTGTCTGGAAGAGCACACATGGCTGACCAATCTTCCATGCCTACTCAAGGGAGAGCTAACCGTAGCTCCCATGAGCCTGAGGGAAAGTGAGCAAGCTCCTGGTTACCGCTCATCCCTTGTTTGCAGATTTCCACATCAATGTCACCCTGAAGAATGCAATTGTCTAAGGATGGGGGCATGTCACGATGATATCAATCTCAATGTTATGCCTGCCACTCAATGGCTGCTTATTGGTCCCTAAGCACTGTTCTAAGTATTTGGTGCACATGACCTGTTTGTAGAAGTGCTAGCAGACAGGTACCACTGTCCTGTCCATTTTATAAGTGAGGAAACTGAGGCAAAGAGAAGGGCTACAAGGGCAAGGGCTACATTAGATCATGTCTCTCTTCTGGGGTATAGTACGCCTATGCCTACTAGTTGGCACATGCGCATCACTTGCACATATGCTCATCTAAGCATTCACCATATAGCTAACTGCCCACCAGACCCTTTACTTATCATTGTATCTCCCCATCTCTGCACTCGACTATCCAAAAATTCACCTACCCACCTTCTCATTCCTCCACCAAGACTAGGTAGAGGGATAAATAACCAACCGCCCCCCATCCATTCTTCATTCATTCATTCACCCATCCCCTGAACCACACACCGTCTTCCCATCCCCCATCTACCTAGATTGGCTATGAGGAGAAATAACTAACATATCTGTCTTGATTACTTTTCTATTACCATGATAATATACCATGCCCAAGGCAACTTATAAAAGGAAGCATTTAATTTGGGGCCCACAGTTCCAGAATGTTAGAGTCCGTGACCATCATGGTGGTGGGTATGAGAATAGGCAGGCAGGCAGGCAAGCATGGTGCTGGAGCATTATTAGAGAAACCTACAGGTTGAGGCAACAGCCAAAAGTGATAACAGGAAATGGTATGGACTTTTGAAACCATCACCAACAAGGCCACACCTCCTGATCCTTCCCAAATAGTTCCACAAAGTGACGACCAAGCATCCAAACATATGAGTTTATGGGGCCAAAATCACTCAAACCAGCACAACATCTACTCAGCCAGCCACGTATGCATCCATGTATCCCTAAATCTATCCTTCCAGTCTCCCATGAGTTTGTCCCAGGCAGAGACCTGGCCCTACCCTCCAGATGGGGACAGTCCAGAGCACATTTGCTTAACTCTACTCTTTTAAGCCCTGGTGGTTCACTCACTTCTTTTCAGGTGTCTCATTGCCTCCAGAAATATTTGATTTAATTTTTAATGCCTTCATTTCCCATACCCAGAGTACTGATGCCTGTGTGCTCCCCACCCCCAGGCTCCATGCAGAATCCCTTCAGTCTGATCCCTTTGTCCCACCCACATGATCCTCCATTCAGGCTTAGCACTCTGCACTCTTTACCTCCACGGTCTCTCAGGCTGTGTGCTGCCCGCCTTGCTTACTACTTCTGACTCCTCTGCTTACCAGGCGACAGCCCTGGCAGACCCTGTACCCTTGCTGATGCCTCTGACCTCATGAAAGGTTCCCTCCAGAACCCCAGACAGGCTTTCTTCAACACTGCACAAAGACAGTCTCCCTCTCCACCTCCCAGTCCCTCTTAACTGTGTAGACCAGGCTGGCCTCCAGCTCCTCTTAACCATGTAGACCAGGCTGGCTTCAGATTCACAGAGATCTGCCTGCTTCTGTCTCCTGAGCTGTATTAGTTGAGGCTCTGCCAAGAGAGGGAGGACAGACAGGAGACAGGGCTCTTAACTGCTTGTGTTCCCGGCCTCCCCGTCCCCCTTCACCTCCGCCCCACTTTCTCCTTTCCCCCTACCAGACAGTTCTATCTCTACCTCTGCTCCTTTGCTCTATAGTTGAGTGACATCTGACCCTCCACCTTTAGGATGCCAATCTCTGTTTCTTGTTCCTTGTCTGTATCCTGATGTAAGCCGCCCCTCACTCCCAGGCATCAGCCCCTTGCTAGTGTGAAAGCAAAGGTGACCTTGTTCAGAGCAGCTTGCTTGAGATAAACACATTAAATGGTACTCTAACTTGGTGTGAGAAATGTGTGTTTTGGGGTCTCTTTGTTTCCTTCTTTTGTGGGGTGGGAATTTAAGCTCTCCCAGGTTGGGGGGCGGGGCGGGGCTGTGTGCTTAGGAAGGTGAAACATGTTAAACCAGCACTTGTGGTTCCCAGCACAAAGTGCTCTTCTTTTGAGTTTCAACGGAAACTCTAAACACTGCATTTTCCAACAAGTTAGTAACACACTGTTTGCTCACAGACCTCTACTCGGCACTCAGAGTAAGTAGCATCAGGATCCTGGGGAATATTTAATATTTACACGAGAATCTCCCCGACGAAATAAAAATGGGGGGAGGGGATAAAATTTATATTCACTTGGCAAACTGCGCTGGACAGGCGCTTTGGTTTTTTGTTTGTTTGTTTGTTTTGTTTTGTTTTCAAGACAGGGTTTCTCTGTGTAGCCCTGGCTGTCCTGGAACTCACGCTATAGACCAGGCTGGCCTTGAACTCAGAAATCCACCTGCCTCTGCCTCCCAAGTGCTGGGATTAAATGCGTGCACCACCACTGCCTGGCAGGTGCTTTGTTTTTAAAAGCAAGAAAAAGACAAGGGGGAGATAACCCCCACTCAAATGTTTAGAGTCAATAAACACACCGTGAAGACAGTTCTTATGACAGGTAAGGAGAATGAGGTAGAAACAGGAAGATCCTGAGGGCTGGCACTCACCCTACCTCCACCAGTCCCAGGAACCAACTACATGTTCTTAAATAGATGCAAGCAACTTGCCAGGACAGTCTCTAAAAGTGGGGTGCACATTCTGACTCTGCCACTACCCAGCTAAGAGATCTCTGGGGCCTCAGCTTCTCCATCTGTAAAATAGGTTGGGACAAAAATCAGACCCCCTCCATCCTGCGCCTTTTATTAATTTATTATATATACCATTCAAAGAAAACCCAGGATGAAGCACAGAAAACAGAAGCCCAGGTGGCACAGCGACAGAGCAATGACAAACCATGCTCCCTTCCCCCTGTACGTTAAGGTGCCTTCCAGAACCCCAGGCCTCCCAACGGTACCGTTCCCCAACTTCTCTTCCCATGATTTTGAGGGCCCAATAAAAAGATGATTTCTTGTGATCTTATGACATTCGTTCAGCCTTCTTAGATCCATCGTGGCATTGTAATCTTCTCTCCTTAGACTGTGTGCCAGACAGGCCTGATCAGGCAGAGACAGCACCTCTCAAGACCCAGGATCCGATATGTATGGTAGCCAGTCCTGGTCCTCAGACGTATTGGTGTACAGACTTCTGGACTTCCAGAGCTGGCTAGACTCCACCCATAGAGTCCAAGTTCTCTCAGAACAGTGGAGTGGCCATTCATACTATCCTGTGATGTGCTGTGTGTGTGTGTGTGTGTGTGTGTGTGTGTGTGTGTGTCTGTCTGTCTGTCTGTCTGTCTACGAATGTATGTTTCGGAGCTCTGTCCTCATCACCACCAAGCTGAGCTGTGCCTCCTGTCCTTGAAGGACTGACTGCCTGCCACCTACCCAGGCCTCTCCCATCAGGAGAGGGTATGTGCGCATATAGAATCTTCAAATAACCTGGATGATTTTTTTCAAAACAAAACTGGTTTCTGTTGGTCTTTTTTTATTTTTTTTATTGCCGTTCCCAGCCCACCTGGCACCAGCTGTGATGAGAGGCACTTGAGTGGTAAAAGTGCTATTGACGAAATTGCTCCCTGCGGAAGCCAGCTCCGTTTGCTAGCTCGCAGCACTATTGGCCCTTCTGGGTGCCCCCCGCCCCTCGCCCCTCCCCCGGCTTCCCTCCCCGTCCTTCGCTCCTCCCCCTGGCTTCTCCCACCCTTCGCCCCTCCCCCTGGCTCTCCTGCCTCTCGTCTCCCCCCTCCCCCTGCAGCCTTCCTCTCCCCTCAGGGCTGTTCCCTTTTTTCCTTCCATCCTTCTTTTCTTGCTCACGCCCCTTGCTCTGCCCCCCTCCCTTTTTAACCTCTCCTTTCCCAGTACCCACAGGCTCTCCTCTCTTTCCCCTCCTCTCATCCTAGGCTTGTCTGTCTCCAAGTCTACTCTCCTGCCCCTGTCTCTCGTCATCCCTCAAGGTCTCCCACACAAGCTAGCCCCAGGTTCCTTTCTCTTTCGGAGATGCCCTAAGGTACAGGTGCAGGTGCAGCAGGTGAGGAAAGGCTGACAGGGAACTGTGGTGAGTTCAGTGTGAAGGAACAGCATGAAGAGGAGACATGGAGTCCACCAAAACAGGAGGAGGAAGGGAGGGGCCCCAGCTGCAGATTATAGAAGGCTTAAAACCCTTGACCTTTCACCCACAGGCCTTCTTAGTCATTAGAGCACTGGTGACAAGGGGCATACCACCATACCACCAGGCTTTAGATTAAGGCTTCAACATTCCATGGACTCTGATAACTGATAAACACTGGGTCAGTTTTCTCAGGGCTCAGCTCAGTCTTTTGGTAGTTTCTCCCTTTTCCTAGTCCAAGGCTGATTGCTTCTCTTGAGAGCTGCAAACAGCTGGAGGCTTCCTTACTGGTTTCTAGTAGGCTAGAGGGAAGGACCACCACTCCCCCGCCCTCTTATGAACATCCTCCATTTTCCTGACCAGTAGCCAGAGCTGGAGCACATGCCTGTGCCGACCCACTCTTTGGCAGAAAAGGACAAAATAGTTACCTTTACACAGGAGGAGTGAGGACCAGGTCCTCTGGTCCTCTGGGGAGGATAAGCCCCTGGAGTATGAAGCTTCCCAGGAAGGATGCAGGGGAAGCAGGGTAGAGAATGGACACCTTCTGCACTCGAAGGTCAGGTGATGGGACCCGAGCACCATGCAGCCTGGCCACCAGGCATCCTCCGGAACTGAGTTTGTGCAAAATGTTATACATACTGAATGAGTGCAGGTATGTTACTGACCAGAAAGCACAGGCACGTGCAGTTATAATGAAAACAAGAGGATTTCAAGAAATGTTCTACTTGGCTGAGTTGGTTGATGGCTTGCTCGTCCCTATATTTAGTTATTAAGGCATTGATAACTGGATGGAAAGTGTGCAAGAAATGTTTACTAGCTGAATGAATGAATGAATGTAGCTGTAAGTCAGGCTACTTTTAGGTACCAGGAGAACTAAGTGTGTGCATGCGTGTGTGTGTGTGTGTGTGTGTGTGAATGCACACATGCACATGCCATAGCCTGCACACGGAGGTCAGAGGGCAATCTCAAGCCTTAGTCTTTTTTTCCCCTTGTTTGCTACTCCATATGCCAAGTGAGCCTGTCCCCCATTTCTGAGAACTCTCCTGTGTCTGCCTTTTCTCCTAAAGGAGTATTGGAATCACAGGTGCTACATTTGGTTTTATGTAAGTTCGGCAGGTCAGAGTTTCAGGCCTCAGGCTTTTACAGCAAACACTGTATCCTCTGAGCCATCTTCCCAGACCCTTTAGCCTTTTAGTGATAGCTTTAGTGAGATATAATCCAATTGCCATAAAAAAACACCCTTTAAGGGTACCATTAATTTTTTCTTTATTTTAGTATTTTGAGAGTCAAGAGATGGTCACCACACAAACCTAAGGATGACATTCATGATGTGAGTGGCTAGTGGCCCCAGGGGTTGAGGCTGGGTGAGCAGATCTGATGGAAACAGAGGGAACATTCTGAAAGCTATTGCCATGCTAACAGAAGATGGAGTAGGCCTGGTCGCAGGGTGTCTGCCACAAATTGGAAACGATAAAGGTCATGGAGCTGGGGGTGTAGTTCATAGTCAAAGCACTCATCCAGCACACAGCCCTGTCCAGTCCCCAGAATAAACAATATGGGGCTCCTGCTATAATCTCAGCACTCAAGAGGTTGCTACAGGAGGATCGGGAGTTTGGGGCATCCTCAGCTACATAAGGACTTCAAGGCCAGTCTGGGAAACCTGAGGCCCCATCTAAAGACAGATAGGCAGACAGACAGACAAACTAGGGATTGAAATGCAGGCCTTGGAACTGCTCATGGCAAGCTACAAGGGGCCATAGGACAAAGGTGTCTACTTGTTTTCCTAGCCTTCCATTGTCATCACACCAGAGAGCCTCTGTCTATGTCCATCTGTCCTGCCTAGGGCTGGGACATGGGAACATGTGTCCCCAAATGCACTCTACGAGACCTGCCCAAGCCGCCAGCTCCAGGCCTTGGCTACTCATAAACAGCAGGCCAGGGATGATGTGCTGCATACTTTATGTCAACCTGACACAGGCCAAGTCATCTGAGCAGGAACCTCAATTCACAAAGTGCCTCCACAGAGGCAGGTGGATCTCTGAGTTTGAGGCCAACCTAATCTATAGAGCCAGTTCCAGAATAGCCAGGGCTACTATAAGACAGGTTATAAGCAAGCCCGTAAGGCATTTTCTTAATTAGTGATTGATGAGGGATGGTGACAGCCCATTATGGGTGGCACCATCCCTGGGCTATGGTCCCAGGTTCTATATGAAAGCAGGCTAAGCAAGCCAGGGGAAGCAAGCCAGTGAGCAGTACCTTTCCATGACTTCTGTGCCAGCTCCTGCCTCCAGGTTCCTGCCCTGTTTCAGTACCTGTCCTGACATTCTTCTATGATGAACAGCAGCATGGAAGTATAAGCCAGATAAACCCTATCCTCCCCAACTTGTTTTTTGGCCACGGTGTTTCATCACACAACAGAAACCCTAAGACAGATGGAGTCCAGCCAGCCAGTAGGAAAAAACAAACCTGAGCTGTGTTCCCCTATATGGGTCTCCTTGGGGACTTGTGGGACTTCCCAGAGCTGTGCTAGAGAAGGCAAGAAATGAGGCACTCTGCTCCAACTAGCCGAGTATACCTGGAGGTGCTGTGTGGAGGTTGGAGGCTTTGTGGAAACTCAACACAGGCCTTGGCAGACTAGACTCCACAGTGTAGTCAGTTCCAAGTAGAAAGGAGATGTAGACACCCGCACCTGAAAACAGGGGTGGGAACCAGGGCCCCTCCTTAGCAAATGTCACATGTGTGTGCCCCCACCCCCCAGGCTTTTAAGTCACAGGCCCAATGCAAGGCAGGGAGGTCAGCTCTGACTCAGCCGCATCAGTTTTGTCTAGATGCTAGCCTCCAACATGTCGTGTGGTATCAAGTCTGCAGGATGCTGAAGACAATGGTCAAAGACACTGAGCCTCGCAATGCAGGAACCCATGGCTCTTCTCAGTGGAGAATGTCCTGAAGTGTTTGACGCTCAGCACACCACTTCTTCATCCCTTTTCTGAGCACGGTCCTGTTTCTATGTGCCACTGTCTCTGACACCCCCTTTCAGCATTCATCATCGCTTTTGCTGTCCCAGACTCCCCCACTAAACTGTAAGTACGGCTGAACCTCCATATCCAGGGGTGCTCTGTCCTCAGGTTCAACCAAACATGAGTCAAAAGTATTGAAAAAAGTAGTTGCTGCATACTGAATACAGATAGACTATGATTTTAAAATTGTATTTATGTACAGGAAGCTTAGCCGTGTGCATTTAACCCAGTTATTGGTGAGGTCCATGACCTTTGCCTTTTCTAGTGTGGCAACAACATGAGCCACAGATTTTGGAACTAGGACATTTCCTCCCTGGTGGCTGGGGAACTCTTCATATCAGTCCCTGTAATCAGTCCTGATAGCTTCCAGCAGCTTAAGCCTTTGTCTTTCAGGTTAATGTTCATGAAGGCAATGGTCATGCATATCTCCCCATGGACAGGAGTCCAGCCCAGCCTTTCCCTTGATGATACAGTAGGGGAACCCCATCTTACAACACAGGGCAGGTGGGAAAACCACCAGCTTGATGGGGTCTTCATCACATGCAATCACTCCCAACCGAGCCTTCTCGTTCTCCAGCAAAGTAGTGACCACACTGATCCCTCCTAAAGACAGGTCTTCCATTGGTGGGGATGTCCCCTTTGCCAGTAGTTTTCTTCTCGACACTGGTTGGTTTTTTTTCCCCACCTCGGCTCTGGCCTGCACTTGTGGGTGAGCTTAAGCAGCTGAGTGTTTGCTGGTCCAGGCCTGAGTGAACTGATTGATCACAGAAGATACTGTGAGCCACTTATAGAGGAAAGCATTTGCCACTATAGCCTGGTGTAGCAGGTCCTCTGATGATGACACAGGTGAGGTCTCTTTGGGCTGTATGTCCTATCCAGTGTGGGTTCTTAGGCGTTTTATCATAGAACTCACCACCTTTTTGGCCTCCTGCTTCTTTAAGGCAGTGGTCAAGATGACATGGTGTGACATCATTTCCCCCGGGGCCTGCTTTCTTTTCAACATCCTGCACAGCAGCCAGGCAAACTTAAAAAGATAATCACTATTCTCTAAACACTAACAGCTATTAACACAGCTCTTACATTACAGGAGTGCTAAAAGGAACCTGTACAGGAGTGAGTGCATGGTGATCTACAAATGCTAAGCCATTTTATGCAAGGGACTGGTGGATCTGGAGATGTAGGTTCTTGGAACCCATCTTCCAAAGATACCAAGGAAGAACTAGCTGTTCTTCTAGATTGAGTAACATTCTCCGTTGTCAGTGGATACTTCAGCCAAGGCTCAGCTGACAATTGGCTGAGCACAGCCAGGCCATGAGTGAAGGGCAGCACAGGACACTGAGAGAGGAATGGGGGGAGGGGACAGAGAGTTGGCTTAGTGGGGAGCCTGACTTTTGTGCAAGCATACAGACCTGAGTTTGGATCGTCAGCACACACATGAAAGAGCCAGGTAAGATGGTATGTGTCCTTAACCCCAGTCCTGGAGAAGGAGAGGGGTCAGGAGAAGACAGGTGGACCCTACCGGCCAGATGGTCAGCCAGTCCAGCTGAAGCAGGGGGTTCTATGTTCAGCAGGAGACTTCTCAAAAATTGATGAGGCAAGTGACAAAGGCCTCCATACCCGATGCATGGGTAAGCACAAGGACATGTACATGCATACAGCCACCATCCCCTTCCAGGAAGAGGCAGCAAAGACCTCATCTGTCCTCTGAGACTTGGCAGCTTTAAGGAAGGCATTTCCATGGAATCCTCTGAGCTCAGTTGGTGGGTGGCATCTTCTATAGTCAGGTCACAACCTTGACCTTTTCAGAGAAGGAAAAGTCCCAGCCCAAAGAGGAGACCTGACCTGCTCAAGCTCCTCGGGAAGTCAGCAGAGCAATACAGACCCATATCTCTCGGGTCAGCGCTCTCTCTGCCAGGCTAACAGGCAATGTAGGAATGTTGGGAGACCCTCCCGCTCCCATATTGGCTCTGTTCCCCAAATGATTTCTCTTGATATAAAATGGAGGTGCACAGGCAGGGGGATAGTTCCAAATGGGCTATCTGACAGCCGCAAGCTTCATTTTGTACGTATTGACCACTAATTGTTTCCTAACTAGTGTGGGACCAGGAGATCAATATGCCCCACAGATAGTTAATATCCCCTCTGGCATCTTCTGCTTTAGTTAGAAGTAGTCAAAGCCATGGCACTCTGCAAATTTGAGCAGCTATTTTTCATTTTCTACAAATTTGGTGAACTAGAACTTGGCATAGAATATGACCGGGGTCTGAGACTCCAAAACATCAAACACAACAGAGCAGAGCCAGCAGTGACAATGTAGACCCACAGAGGCCCCTGAAAGAGTGGAGGCGCCAAGCTCCCTCTGATCTTTCTGCAGGCTGCCTCAACTTGCTTGTTTATATGACAGAGTATTATGGCCGTTTGACTAACCTGTCCCTAGAGAGCTTACTAAGGAAAGACTTGGACGTAGAGCAGGAAAGACGGACTTGTAATTACAAAAGCCCTCTTCTCCTTTCTCTGTCTCTGCTCCTTGATAGTTTGAGTTAAGACCCAAAAGAACTGGCCTGCTCCTGAGACTTGTGGGTTCTCTTCTCAGGGTGTGTCAGATGTGTGGATGGCCCCTCTCCTTTTCCAGATCCCAGGTGGCATGGTAATCGTGATGGTAATCGTGGAATCGTCCTCTCCTGAAGTGCTCAGCAATCACTTGCTCAACACACATCTGTGGGTCGATGTCTGGTTGACACGGTGAAGATGGCATTCGAGATACAGGATACCATTTAAGGGGAAGGGGATCATACCCTGCTTTGAGGAGACACCAACAAATAAAGGTCTCTGCTCCACACAAGGCAAAGATGGCTGACTTAAGAAATTATTCCACTCATAGCCAGCATGCTGAACTAGTGAGTTTATGTTATTTCTGAGACTATGGATGAAAGGTCACTTAAAGGAGCATGGATGACTCAAAGGAAACCACATCACTGAGAGCCCACCCCAGCGCGAGGGACAGCTCCTGAAGCTGCCTCCCCAGAGTCCCCTGTACAACTGAGCTCTCTGTAAGAAAGAAGACATAAGCTTATCTTTCCTATGCCTTTTGATCACTATTTTGGCGGATGAACCTGTGTATATGCATGCACACACATATGCAAGTGCAAATATCTGTGCATGTGTGTGTGCTACTGTGTGTGAGTTTTGTGTGTGTGAGAGAGCAGAGACAGACACAGAAAGTCAGAGGTTTGGTGTCTTTCTCACTCACTCTCCACCTTATTTCTTGAGATAGGGTCTCTCACAGAACCTGGTACTCACCAGCTGGCTAACTGGCTGGCCAATGAGCTCCAGGAATCCACCTCTCTCTGTCTCTCCAGCACTAGGGTTACTGTGCTTGGCTTTTTCTGTGGGTCCTGGGGATCTGAACTCAGATCCTTATGCCTGTATACCAAGCACTTTGCCTGCTGAGCCATCTCCCCAGCCCCAGGATGAGTCTTTTAATTGTTCTTACTCTGAATAAGCCAGAAAGCACTGATCTGCTGAGGCTGAGTCAGAGGTGAGTCAGAGATGGGGCTGGCTGGGGCCTCCTGGTCAGTGAGACACTGTATAAGGATGATGATTTCATAGATGAGTACAGGGGTGGGGGATGGGGGGTGGGGGATGGGGTGGAGGTGTCCAGATTTGAGAGGACCCCTTCTCAAAGTCATATGCTTCTTAAATTATTGGGCAGCACTAAGACCTTTAGTCTTGAAGACATAGGAGGCCCTAGTGCTTTTGGGCAGCTCTAGGGGCCCATCTGCCACCTGAGACCCTGAGCAGCCTGCAGTTACCAGGCAACCAGCCCCGTTGCCCAGCACTCCCATTAACACCTCGAAGCTGCCCAGGCAGCCAAAACTGGTTTAGAAAAGCCTGCTTGGCTGGCAGGTAGGAACAAAGGGATTAGGCCCCAGTTGACAGACAGTGTCCCTCTTATTTGCATGTCTTTAAACCCTAGGCCAGTTAGCAAAGGGGATACATAGCTTCAGAGTCCCTGCCAAGCCAGGACACAGAGGTGCTGCAGCTTCATCTGCATTTTGGACACCTTCCCTGGGCTACAAGAGCCAAGTGGAAGAAGGTTTTCTTGGAGGCAAGCCTGGAACTCTGAGGTGGCCTGAAGAGGTGCCCTGCAGTCCTACTGTGACACCCCCCCCCCAACTCTTCTCTTCCTGTGACAAAAACTGAAGCAGCCCATTTGGAGGCAGAGCAAGCATGTACTTCAGTGGCCTAATGGGAGGAGTGGCCACCAAGCACCAAGCGACAGCCAGGAAGACAGGTTTTTTATTTTGAAATTTTTTTCTTTCCGTGTGTGTGTGTGTGTGTGTGTGTGTGTGTGTGTGTGTGTGTGCTCGCGCGCGCGCATGTGTACACACCAGTGTTTACCTGTGTGCACATGTGGAAATCAGAGATCAGCTTGAGTGTCCTCTATCATTCTTCATGATCTTTTTTGAGACAGGTTCTTTGACTGAACTTGTGGCTCACTGTTAGGGCTAGATTGGCTGACTAGCAAGCCCCCAGAACCTGTCTCTGTATTCCCCAAACTTCTGCTCCAATGTTGGGGTTACAGGTGTGGCCCGCACAACACTCACCCTCACACTTACATATCAAACACTTTACCTGCTAAGCCACAGCCAAGACTTAGCCAGTGTTCCCCCACTAACACCACCATACCACACAC
Organism: Rhynchomys soricoides; assembly: GCA_019843965.1. NCBI lineage: Eukaryota > Metazoa > Chordata > Mammalia > Rodentia > Muridae > Rhynchomys > Rhynchomys soricoides. The sequence continues at coordinate 489,378 of JADRCH010000050.1, forward strand.
CCACATGGCCTACCATAATCCTATGCACAAAGGAACACACACACACACATACATACACACACACACATGGGCATGCACACATGTAAACGCACACATGCTCACACATTTGCACATGCATGCACACATATATAACTCATGTACACATACATGTGTACGTCTACTCAGAACACTTGTACACATATAAACGTATGCATATGTACTCCCAAGCAAACACACAGGCATGCACAAACACACATGCACATGTGCATAGGTGCACACATCCTCACACAGATTCACACACATGCACATGCAGGCACACATGAACACAGAGGCACATACAGAGGCATGTACACACACATGCACACACTCACAAATGTTCATATACATGCACACAAGCACACATACATCAAACACATGTCCACTCATATACACACAGGCATGCATACACACATAAGCACACATATACACTTCCAG
>JADRCH010000050.1:489840-525887 GCA_019843965.1 Rhynchomys soricoides
AAGCACACATATACACTTCCAGACACATACACATGTACATGTACACACAGGCATGCACACCCAAACCCACACTAATACTTTAAAAAAATGCATATACACATGCATTCACATGAATGCACATACATTATGAACATAGGTATGTGTGCATATATATAACATATACACACGTAAATAAATGCACACACATACAACATACATAAACAAATGCACACATACAACATGTACATACACAAACAGGCATGCATACAAATGCGCATACATACACACATAGAAGCACGCATACATGCTCATGAAGAACATACACACATACAAACACATAGGCATACACATACATGTAAACATACACATGCACCCACACACTCATGCATAAGGTACATGCTCACACATACTAAACACATACATAAATATATGTAAATACAACATACACGTCCATACACAAACAGGTGCACATGCACATAATGCACACATACAACATATGCATACATACTCACACATGCACATGTGAACATACAGCATACACACAGGCACACACAGATATACACATGTACACACAGAGGCACCACACTCACATGATCACATACACAACATACACACAGCCATGCATACACATGCCCTCATGCGCACACACACACGCACACGCACACACATGCACGCACGCACGCATGCATGCACAAGCAGCCTAGTCAAAAGAAAAACAGGAGGAACAAACCAGGTGGTGTTCTTCTCCTGCACTCCCTTTTTCAGGCCTCCTGGGGGTGAGCTGCTGATTGACGGGCTGCTAAATGCAGGAGGTTTCCCTGTAATAGAGAAAGATTTTTCTTGAAGCATTCAACTCCTGACCTTTAAAAGCTTGAGGAGCAAAATGATTTTCAGTCACTGGGGCCTGAGTGAAAGGAACGTGCATTGATCGACTGTGGGTCTCAGGCCGCCAAGGTCTCAATGCTGTGTCATTAAAATCTTACAATCAAGTTACCCTAATGTATTCCAGCAGCTGCCCCCTCCGAGGTGATTAGTAAATAGTGTCTCTAAGGGCTTTCTCCAGTTGTGGGGTGACCACAGTGAGTGAGGGACCTGGGGGCCGTGGCTGGCCTCTGCCTTGTGTGTGCGGTGTGGCTTGGCATTGGACTTCAGTAACTTACTACTTCTGGTAGTTTTCTTCCAGTGCCCTGTATTGTGGAAGTGTCTGCCTCTCTGGCCACAGGTGCCTATGTACTTGGGGTAGCCATGCTGCTTTGGTCCCCTGGAAACAATGATGGGCCTAGGGGTACACCTTACCCAGGCTTAGCCCAGGACAGTGATCCCTGAGATGACTCTCTCCTCCTGGAGGATCTTGAGGTAGGAGTGGGTGAACAAGAGTTGAGAGCAGCCATGTCCCCTGTAAACGTGTGTTGTTCTGTGTGCAGAAGGCAGATGATCAGAGAGAGCAAAGTCCCGACACTTCTAGTCTCTGAAGATGCGTGCTTCCCTTACTCCTCTTCTGCTTTTGTCAGCCATGTTTCTTTAGCTTGTAACCTAAATCTTACCCTGGAGTAAGAACTGATGGTTCCAAGATACAATAGGGTGGGGCTTGGGGACAGAAAGTGATGAAGAGCAGCAGGAAGGGAGAGCCTGCCCAGCAAACCTGCGGCCTACAAGATAAGCTTCTCTGTAAGGAGAAAGCCTTCCTTTCCAGCTTCTAAACAACTGCACAGCCCTGTGTCATCTCCTTCCAGGCTGCTCTGCAGGACCTCCATAACCTCTTTCACTACCTCCACTATTTCCTGTTTGTTCTCTCCCAACTTCCGGAAACCATATTCAGAAAGAATCAGAGTCTGGTTGGCATAGTTCATCATCTTTGTGCTAAGCCACTTCATAGGCGCCTCTGGTGTCTGAGTCAGGTGTTGGCACTGAGTTAATCTCCTGAGGCAATGGGACAGAGACTCACATGGTCCAAAGCATCATCTACTTAGGCAACAGAGGTCACAGGTCAGTCAAATCTGGTTCCTGAGAGCCAGAGCATCCTTTGCACCATCTTGTGTTTAGCCTAGGGGAGGCCAAGGACTACCATACTTCTCCTTGCCTGGTCCATAAACTTAATCAGAGGCACAGGGCTTTTATTTGGCAGTGGGAGCCCTTCCCCCAGCTCCAGGGAGCTTGTTCACAGGTGCCTCTCTGGTGTATTTCTTGCTTGAATTGCAAATTGAATCACTGCATAAACCCTACATAACTCAGAGCCCCGTGTTGGCAGTATCTTATTTTTCAATTTCTTTTTTTTTAATTGAATGAACATATTTTATGCAAGCCGTTCTACCTTGGTGAAGGCTGTTCCCCTGTGATTCATCAGAGTAATAACTAGAAACACCATTATTTGGCTCCATCCTCCTGCTGAGAACATCACATAACTGAGAAATGTTCATGCGTCTCACAGAGTTTCAGGGGAGAGAAAAAGGGAGGCAGCTGAGGAGGAGGAGAGGGAGGGAAGGAGGAACAAACAGTCACGTACACAGGGGATGACATCCAGGGATGTGTTTGGACATGGGGAAACTCAGAACCACAAACAGGTTGTGGCTCACACACACACGCACGCACGCACACGCACTCTTCCACACATGAAAAAGAAAAAAAGACTAATAATAATTTTGATATTTCAAAATAAGAAGGGATGCCAAGCTGCCCACTGATACTCAGGAAGGGAGGAGATGCCCCCCATCTCCTCCCGCCCACACATGGTCCTGGGTAGAATTCTGCCTAGCAATAGATAAGTCAACTCATCATGAGCAGAGGCCATCTTTTTATGCCTCCTAACTGAGCTCTTGTTGCTTCCTTAGAATTCCAGACCCACCCCCTCACCTCTTTGACCCATTCCTCCTGACTTGTTTGTAAATGCTTTTAGTGTTTGGTTGAGTTGGGTTGGCTGAGCCCTTTCAAGTCTTTTCAGAAGTATCCCTCTGAGCAGAGAAATAAGTCTCTTGGCAAATGTCTCAAGCATTCTCTCTCTCCCCCCCCTCCCCCTTCACTCCCCCTCCCCCTTCACTCCTCCTCCCCCTCCTCCTCCATCTCAGTCTTTCTCTCTCTCTCACACACACACACACACACACACAGATCCATTTTCATGTGAATGTGCTTGTGTGTATAAGTGTGTGTGTGTGTGTGTGTGTGTGTGTGTGTGTGTGTGCAGGAACCCACAGAGGCCTGAAGAGGACATTGGATCCGATCCCCTGGAGCTGGAATTACCCGTGGTCATGAGCTGCCCAACCTAAGTGCTGGGAACCAAGCTCTGACCAAGCTCAGCAAAAGCAGCACGTACTCTCACCTGCTGTCTCCTCAGCCCCCAAATGGGCACCTTTTAAGTTAGCTCTAACTTAGAGCACCGGTTTCTGAGACCCTTCCCATGTCTTCTCCAGATTTTTGTTTTGTTTAGTTGTAATACCTAACTGTACTACTTTTCCCTGAACCATTGTCTTGCCCACTGCCCAAGTCCACTATCCCCTAATGTCTGGTGCTTTTTCTCACCAACAGAAAAATGTTCTAAAATGTGGCTCATCCCTCCCTTTGTGGAGTGAGCTGGATCCTGCACCACACATGCGCACTTCTGCCCTGGACTGCAACGGAAAGCTTTGACCGATCTTATAGAGTGAAGGGAGGAGTGGGAGGAGCAGGCCTTCTAACCTGCCTTTTCAGGGATACAGGATCCCAAAGCCGGTGGAAACAAACAAGAGTCTCTCTCCTTCCTCCCTTCAACAACGCCCCCCACATTGTGATGTCTTCTGTTCTTCGACTTTCAAACTTTCAGTTGTCTACCTCCTCCAAGTACATTTTACAAAGGTTATAGAGATGGAAATGCAAAACTCCACTCTGACAATCTCTGTATTTTTACCAGAGATTCACATCCATTGAGACAAAGTGTTCTTGCTAATCCATGAAGATTCATTTCTGCCTTTTTTGGTATACTATGCATCTGGTTTGTTTTTTGGTTTTTGGTTTTTTTAATCTTATTTTTTCTTCTATAGGATTGTCTTTTTATGTCTTTTTCCTTTGGTTTCAGTTCCTACATTTACTGGTTCATATACATTCTGTAATTGGTTTTCCTTGATTGTAAAGAACATTGTACTTATTTATTGTATACATGTATATGCACCCATGTACAAGGGTGTGCACACACACATGCGTGCAGCCCACATAGGTGCAGCCCAGCTCTCTCATGCCTACACCATGAGGGCCAGGTCTCCTGTGCTGGCTGGTGAGGGGCAAGACCAGCTAATGTGACTCAACAGGACCTTAGGCAGCAGCCCAGACCATAAACGTCTACATGCCCTTAGTTGGGAATAGTCACCTCGGACATCAACACAAAGTCCCGCTGCAATAAAGCTATGGAACCCACCATGGCCCAGGCAGCAGCATGCCCCAGACATCACCATGGCCTCAGGTGAGAGCGCAGGCCTCTCACACCAAGCTGCTCCTCACCACTGTCACCCCTGACCTCTGGGTCTCTTCAACCTGCCTATACAGTGTGACTTGGGTAGGCCTCTCACTACAAGTTTTTAAACAGTAGAGTTATCTCTGTGTTGCTGCATTATGATTAATGATACCAGTTTAAATTTTCCATAAATAAGTAGATATGGGGATACAGAATTCATATACATACACTCATATACATATATATGTATATATATGCATATACACACATATAGGGCTGAACCCTTGCCATTAAGTTATGTGATATATATATGGAGAGAGAGAGAGAGAAAGAGAGAATGAGAATGTCTTAAGGCTGGTCATAAGGCTCAGTGAATAAAGGTGCTTGCTGCCAAGCATGATGACCTGAGTTTGAGCCCCAGGACCCAAAGGGTGGAACAAGAGAACTGACTCCTTTCAATTGCCCTTTGACCTCCACTCATATGGTGGCTCACATGTGCCCATACACATATACACAAGTCCAAAATAAATTGTAGTAGAAGTTTTTGGAGAAATAAAAGATTACATATATATTTTTTTTTCCAGGTCTCCCCTTCAGAATCCCCCTATCCCGTCCCCCCTGCCTCTATGAGGGTGCTCCCCCACCACCCACTCCCATCTTCCCTCCCTGGCATTCCCCAACACTAGGGCATCAAACACCCTCAGGCCCAAGGGCCTCTTCTTCCACTGATGGCCAACAAGGCCCTCCTCTGCCACATATGTGGCCAGCACCATGGGTCCCTCCATGTGTATTCTTTGGTTAGTGGTCCAGTCCCCGGGAGCTCTGGGAGGGTCTGGCCAGTTGACATTGTTGCTCCCTCCATGTAGCTGCAAACCCCCTCAGCTCCTTCAGTCCCTTCTCCAACTCCTCCATCTGGGACCCCACGCTCAGTCCAATGGTTGGCTGTGATCATCCACCTCTGTATTTGTCAGGCTTTGGCCAAGCCTCTCAGGAGACAACTTATCATGCTTCCATCAGAAAGCACTTCCCAGAGCCCACAATAATGTCTGGGTTTGATGGCTGTATATGGGATGAATCCCCAGGTAGGGCTGTCTCTGGATGGCCTTTCCTTCAGTCTCTGCTGCACACTTTCACTCCTGTGTGAGTATCTTCTAAAAGATATTCTTACCTCTGTAGTATTAATGTGGTGTGTGATGTTTACGGATTTAATTTAGTTTTGTATATATCCAGGCAGGGACTGTCTGTGCTCCTGAGCCTGAGGCTGATGTTAATCAGTAGTTCTGAAGCACACTTGGCTTTCATGCTCTTTGTCCCTTTCCCTTTAAACTCCTTCCTGAGTCTCACTAGATGTCAGGGTGGAGCTTCTTCTCTTGTCTTCCGCTCTCCTAACTATTCTTTCCTGTCTCTGTGTCCTTAACTCTTTGCACACTATTTCCCTCAGACATGCGTCCACCTCTGTTAATTCTCTCTCCAATAGTTTCTAATCTTTTCTTTAATTCATCTACTTTATGTGCCGTTCATTCAGTCTAGTCTTTTTCTTTCTAGTAAGTTCCTTTGTGTTTTGATTTGCACCGTGAAGGCTACCTTCTCATATTACACTCTTTCTTTTTAAAAACTTATTAGAGGCTTATAAGAGTCTCAGCCTATAGCACACACGTATAAAGTTGCCCACAGAGGTCACAAGAGGGCTGACCTACATGGATGCTGGGAACTGAACTCAGGACCTCTGAGAGCAGCAAGCGCTCTTAGCTCTGAGCCCCTCTCCAGCCCCTGTGATCTTTGTCTTGGGGTCAGTCTTCCTTCTATGCATTTATTCACTTCAGCTTATCTTTATAAACTATATTTCTTCTGCCTGTGGTTCTTGCGAGCACAGGGGGTTAGCATCTAATGTGATTCCTTGTGGGTTTCTTAGTGGCCTTTAGATTATTTGTATTTTGCTATACAGGATCCAGTGGCTGCTTTGGACACCAGAGTTCTATCTACCAGGAGCACTACAGATGTTGGCTCTGCTGGCTTTTGCCCAACTCTTACCCATCTTAGCATCTTTTTACGTTAGTTTATACTTGGTTAAGGTGTCGCAGAGCATGGCAGTCGTGACTATCCTGACACATCCCAGCCTATCACAAGAGAGACTTGAATTATAAAGTTTCAAGAGAGACTCCTCAGCGCCAGAACTCAGGCTGAGATAGTACCAAGACTTTCTGATCTGACCTTTAGTGTGCTTGATACTTGAGGTTCCCACCGGCATGCGTGCCTCTCACTTCAATCCCTGCACAGGTTCAAAGCCTCTTGCTCCCAGGTGGACATACAACTCTAAGTTCAGGATGCCTGCCATGACCCCAGAGTAGCTGTAGCCCCAAATTATGTGTTGAATGCTCTGCGTTCTGTTCTGTCTTGATTAGGATCTTGTGGGATGCACTTAATGTATGTAGGGAGCAAGCCAAGTCCATAGTGAATGTGTATTGTTGATATGAGCATAGTCCTCTTACCAGCCACAACCCTCGGCCCCAGAGAAGTGGCAAAGCTCAGAGGGATGGCCAAGCCTTCCTCTGGCCCCTGTGTGGATGTTGATAGTGTGTGCAGAAAATATCTCCCATAGCTTCCCTTGCCCAGGTGTTTACTGTCTGAAGACTGAGCCTCTATTGAGACTGTTCCTACAGAGATGAACTAAACCAGCCCCTTTGTCTATGTGAACATCATAACCCTTGCTGTTCAGCTATGTACAATAGCCCTGCCTTCCTGCTCAACTTTATATAATAACACACTGAGCTTCCAGGGTGCTGCTGCAGCTTCTCCATCCACCCGATCCCAGCTTCTCTGTGCCTGTCTGTCTGTCCTTTCTTCATTCCCAATATAGCCCTAGTCAGATTTCGGGGCCCTAAGCCGTATTAGGACTCAGCACATGTGTATAGATTGGAGGGTGCATATTTGGCATGCATGCCACCTTGGGTGTCATGCCTTAGGATGCCATCTACCTAGCTTTTTAAAATAGGTCTTTCACAGGCTTGGAACTTACCACATAGGCTGGATGATCAGCAAGCACCAGGGACCTGCCTAACTCTCCATTCCCAGTGCTGGGATTACAAGTACACTCACTATGACTGGCTTTTTAAAGTGGATTCTTAGAATTGAACTCATGATCTCATGCTTTCATGACAAGCAGTTTACCAACTGATCTCTCCAACCCCATGTATATGTATTTTTATTATATGTGTATGTATTACACACACACACACACCATCACTTGGGTAGTTTTCTCTATGTAATGACATCAATGGCCTGAAGCACTTTTCAGGTCTTCACAGACAGAAGACACAGATGGGGAGGAAGAGAGCAGTTTTCTTGTTTCTCCTGAAACAAGAGACTCTTCAAGAGACACGTCCTCGTCAAGTCCGTCCCAACTGTGGGGTTATCTCATCAGCAGAGGAGGAAGTAGATACTTGATGAACTGAAACAACAGGATTAAGTCAGAGCTGCTGCAGTGTGTGAAAGGTGAACATTTGCTCCTTGCTCTGTAAGGTAGGACTTACCATTTTACCAGTTCCCACAGCTGCCACAGGGGACATCTTCGTGCTGAGGGACTAGGTCCTTAATCAAGACTTGGGCATTCTCCGGCAAGGCTGACCATCTTGTCCTCAGTCTTTGGGCCATTTTCTTCTCAGTCCTTCTATCTAACCTCTTCTCTTCCTGCTTTTCCTCTTGCTAAATGATGTTTGCTTGTCCCTTTGTCCTCCACTGTAGGACCTTTCTGCAGCCCCCCACCTAGACAAAATGAGGGTAAGACCCAGGACTTGAATAAGCAAGATCAGAGTTCTTAAAAGCACTTGATTAAGGGAGTGCTCAGAGGGAAAATGGTAAGAAAGGAGAGACTGCAGGAGATGAGGCTAAACCAAAATGACCTGTGTGCCTAGCATTGCCCCGATTGAGTTCTACAACCAAAGGGCACCACAGAGACATCTCACCACAAAGCAAGGCTTTTGTATCTCACTAGTTCCTAGCTATGGCTGATCCTGAAGAATTGAGGGACACATGAAACACCTTTCTGGCATCTCCTGGAAAGTGACCTCCCCTCTACTGTGGGAATGCTCCTGAGGACAGCTGTCCTGGTTCTTCTTAGTTGTCAACCTGACCCAGTCTAGGGTCCTCTGAGAGAAGTCTCAGTTGAAGAATTGCCTGGATCAAGTTTGTCTATGGTTTGTCTGAAAGGAAGTGTCTTGATTATTAGTTAATTTAGGAGGGCCCAGCCCACTGTGGGTGTCACCATTCCTTAGTCAGGCAATCGTGGGCTGGATATTTATTAAAAAGCTAGCTAAGCGCAAGCCAACAAGCCGTATTCCTCAGTGTTTCCTGCTTCCAGATTTCAGCGTTGACTTCTTTTAGCGACGGACTGTGATCTGGAAGAGTAAGCCAAATAAACCCTTTCCTTCCCAGCTTGCTTTTGGTGGGGGTTTTAACAGGGCAACAGGAAGGGAATAGAACAGCATCTGTGGGCCATTAGCATATCTTGTTCACAGCAGCTGGGGATCAAGAGAACTGGCAACGAAGCTGTGGGCACGGCATCAGTGGCATCGACAAGAGAAAGGAATGCTGTCATGATTCTAACCACAGTGCTTATGAGGGCTGCCTACTGCAAAGTACTTTCAGGCCAGACAGTAGCTTCTCAGACACACTTTTTCATTTACTATTGATAACGACCTTAAAGCTAAGCGTTGTTATTTACCACGTGTTAGATAAGGAAACAGATTTCTCTCAAAGCCAGAGGATAATAGGATTCCTATGACATCAAAGATCAATCTCACCCCACCCAGTGATGGCTGATGTATATAGGCAGGGGTGACCAAACCAGCAACAAGGTCATCTTGAGGACCTTGGGAAGGCTAGCCATGTCCAAGAGTCAGTCCCATCTACATGTTTTTGGTCCCTGCACAAATACTCTGTGGCCTACCAGTTCCCACTGCCTAGGCCACCTCTGGAGGCTGGTGTCCCCTCTGAGACACAGAGACTTTGTTTGAACTGAACACTGGCCTACCTCATGGAGGGCATTTGGGTTACAGCCATCACTGGGGTAGCAAATGACTTGGAGTTCGTAACCTACGGGGTTGAAGAACATTTGGAGATGAAACCCCCATACCCTGTCTCAAAGCAGCAAAGACCTGTTTTCATTAATTCAAATCGTAGTGAGGAGGGATGAGCCAGCTCTACCTGGTCCCAGTGGCTTCACACCAGGCTACTGGTTCAGCAGCAGCTCTCTGGAAGCACGAAGCCCTGACTGACCAGTGAGATGGATCGGCTTGGTGGTCAGCTTGGCTTGATGGAGAAGTGCCTGGAGATTGATGTAAAGCACACCTGAGTGTCTTCAAGGGCATTTCCAGAAAGGGTTAATGAAGCGAGGAAGACCCACCCTGAATGGGGAAGGAAACATCCCACAGGCTGGAGTCCTGGACAGAATAAAAAGGAACAAAGGAGAAAGCTCAACACAAGCGTACTCCTCTCTGCTTCTAGGCCATCACCTTGTGAGATGCTCTGTTCCACCCCACCCCCAAGTCCTCACACCCAGATCCCCATCCCCACCATAAGTGACCCAAACCTGTGAATCCATAAGACCAATAACCCTTTCTTCCATGTTATTTTTCCTAATTTGTTTAGTCACAGAGGCAGACAAATGGACTAGTAGTCCATTTCCACAGTGTGACCACACACCGTGGGGCCAGTTTCAAGGAATCCATGTGATGTTCCTGCATGCAGAGCTGAAGGGAGCATGGCCATTTGGCTCCGGTTAGTCCATGGTGGCCTCTGAACACCAGGCATGCCCACTCCAGAGCCAGTTCTGCAGGTGGGGTTCTACCAATGCTAGTACCACAAGACCCCCAGCTAAAGAGCATTCGAAGTTCACATGATCTGAACAACAGCCAGTTCTTGACCCCATTCTGAGAGTGAGATTTGGTGCATTACCTTGTCATAGGCCTGAAATGATCTGCAGCAAAGACATCTGTATGACTTCACCAGCTCAGCAGTCCCCAGACCTGTTTGATCACCCAGCCATTTCCTCACACTCTCAGGAGCATCCTGGAAGGAGCACTTGGTAGAACACGTTTTTTGGTTTGTTTTTGTAGCTGGTTTTGTTTTGAAAATAGCAAAGGACACAATGCCTTCATGTCACACAGGGCTACCCCTGGGAGAGTTTCTGCTTATATATTTTTTTCTGGTTTTAGAGGGAGAAAAGAGAACCAGTGGATGGAAATGGGGGAGACAAGATTCAAACTGGCTAGAGGGATATTTCCTAACAGGAAACACCCATCAATCAGCACTGAGAGGTGAGCTTTGAAAGGAAGAGGAGGCTCTCCTGGGGCCCAAGAGAGTGAATATCCACACACAAGGGATTCTGGGAAGGGCCCTCATGAACCAGGAGGGCAGTCTATGGTGAGTCCATGCAAGGACTCTACAGAGGACTAGAGCTCCTGGTCATAGACACTATCTGGGGCCACCGAACAAGGCCTGTCAGATGGCTGCCTCTGTGGAAGTAGACATTCTGACTGTATTCATGTGTGTGATATAATTTTAGAAGAGCTTGGATGTCATCACATCCCAAAATATCCTTCCTTAATGTCTAGTTGCTACATTAATTCACCACTAGAATTTATCTTCTTTAACTTAATACTTGATTGCACGTTCAAATGTGCATCTTCCTGGGAAACAGCAGTTTGTCTGAAGCCACTGCTGGCCAATAAAATATATCCTTTTGGTGTGGTGAGGCTTTAAGTCCCTCCTCAAGGGAGACACAGTTGAGGCTGGGAACAAGGGTTCTGGGTGTCTGGGGTGGGGGCTGGAGAGCAGCAGAGCCGTAGGCCTGGAGGGAGTGGGAGTACTGGATTCAGTCTTGGCTGCCTTCATGAATGCGTTTGGGGCTGGGCCTGCCCTAGAGATGTCCCAGAACTATTTTGGGAGGTAGCAAATTTAGCTGGTAGCTGGTTTAGCAGATCATCCAGATATGTTGGTATTTCTGATGAGACAATCTGTCTCAGAAGGAGACGTGCAAAGCCTTCACAACCCAGAGCGCTGTGCCATTTTGAGCACAGTGGTGGAAAGTGCATAACCCATGGCCTCTTTCACAGGCCAAGCCCAGTGAGGGGCAAACCGCTCCCAGCTATGATCTCATAGTGGGGCCAGAGCTTGCAGGCAAAAGCCAGCCTTCTTCAAAATTATCTGAACAGCATGACAGAGCAGCTGATGGATGGGGAAACTGAGGCACCTCTCTAAAGTGACTCTGGAACTAGGAATAGTTAAGACTTCAGCCCAGGGTTTTTTGGGTTTTTTTTTTTTGGTTTCAAATCCCATTGTAATTAAATTTTAAATTTTAATTTGCATATTTAATGAGCTCATCGGGTGTTATAATTTCAGCCGACAAATTATTGCACAATTTCTTTTTAGGAACCTGCTTTGCTGCCCCTCTGCCCTCCTCAGTTATGATTTTTCAAAACCTAGAGACATCCATTCCTGAATTTGAGCTAATTCTTCTCATAGTAATGTCAAATTTCTAAGTAAAAGAGTTAAGCTTTTGTATCTTGATCTAAAATCCCTTTTCTTTTATATATATGTGTGTGCATATGAGTGTCTGCATGTATGTGGATACCTGAGTGTGTCTCTGTGTGTGTGTGCATGTATTGAGAGTGCACCTGTGATTGTTCTCCACTTTATATGTTTGACATGGGGCCTCTTTCTGGATATTGACATGGCCAGTTCAGCTAGCCTAACCTAGCCAGCCAGCTTACTCCAGGCGCCTCCTGTCTTGGCTTTCTGAGCGCTGGGATTACAGGACGGCTGACGCGCCCCCCTGACATGTCCTTGGGTTCTGGGAATTGCAAGTCAGATTACTTGTTCTCTATGTGCTTTACCCACTGAGCCATCTCCCCTGCTCCCCCATCAAAAAGCTCCTAGGCATATCCTAGACTCTGCTTTCTATGAAAAGGAAGGGTCTGAACTCTTTAGACCCTCATAATCAATCAATCATCAGTCAATCAATCAGTTTCTAGTACCTGTGCACACATGCACACCCCCTTCCTCCTTCTCTGCATACCACAATGCCATTTGGTGACAATTTTTATTTCTGAGGTACAGCTGGAGATAATCAAGCCAGATTCAGAAAGACAAATATCTCACGTTTTCTCTCATTTTTGAGTCCTGGAGTTTACCTAGGTACACAAAATTACACATGTGCAGATGTCACGCAAGTACAACAAAATCATCCAGGGGAGAAAAGGGGAATGATGGGTGAGAAAAGAGCGCAAAGAGGGGCAGAGCAGGGTGTGGAGGGTGTTTCAGAACACATAATACACTTGCTCGGTATACGCTTGCTTATGTTGCCCAGTATAATGATTTTTCTGAGTGGTTGTCTCAGAGACTTTGGCAAGAGGATTCTCCTCAGGTAAGAATGAAGCAGAGTGAGCCAAGAGTCCCCAGTCGTCAGCAAGCAGCAGGAATCAGAACCCCATTCATGCAAGGAAAACATGGGTGACCCTCCATAGCCATCACCTCAGTATACCACACTATGGCTCTGGTCCTTTGGGGTTCTGGATGATCCCTTTTCCTGAGTACATGCTGGGAAAGTCAGCAAAATGTGACTCCCCAACATTGAAGCCAGAGCCAAATCTGAGCTGACATGCCAGGCCTCAGCTGTATTTTCCGCTCTCATTTTAGATGAGAGTTTACACGGGGCCTTGTAAGTAACATGGTAGAGCATTGCAGACCCTCATCCCCGAGGGACTTGAGCCTGTGTCATCCCGCCCTTCTTGAGCTGTCTGCAGATGCTGAAACTCCTCTTTTAAAACTCCAGCACTTGGGAGGCAGAGGCAGGAGGATTTCTGAGTTCGAGGCCAGCCTGGTCTATAGAATGAGTTCCGGGACAGCCAGGGCTACACAGAGAAACCCGGTCTCAAAAAAACAAAACTCAGACACGCATGCATCAGCTGGCTGCAGCTACCCCTTCTCTGCTTCCAGTTATAAGAATAGCCTCATGGTCACTGTCCTCCTCCTGCCAAATTGTGACTCCCAACTTCCTTCATGTCCTGGGCTCTTGACTCAATGATCCCAGGGTGACCAGGTCACAGTCTTAGAACTAATGGAATTCTCATAGTGTCCCTGGTAGAAGTGTGTTTTCCCCTGTGCCAGGCCTGCCTGGGCGTAAAATTTCAGGGAGTCACCTCCCATGGATCAATCAGAGTGGAGACAGGAGGGGGTCCCCCTGTGTCTGCCCCTCCCACATTTCAGAACTGTTCATTCCACCTTCTGGGATTACGGTCGCTGCCCTTATGTGCATCTGTATATATTTCTGTCATGGGTCAGCTCTCTCTCTACATAAAATGATGGCTGGCTTCACAGCCTACAGTTCTGTCTGCTGCGGGGTCTCCCCTCACAGCTAGATTTCAGTTAGGCTGTTGCCCAGTGACAAGCTATTGTCAGCTGTGTCTGTATCCCAAGCTGACCCATCTGTGAGCCAAAATGAACTGTCTTCTTCTCCCTCAGCTGATTCTAAGTACTGGAGGCAAGGATGGGGGCTGGATCCCTCACACTCACGCGTCAGGGAGAGAATGGGGTCCAACGCTCCTGCTCATGCAGCTTGGTTGTCTGGTACCTTCTGGGCCTCCTTCACCTCTTATGATGGACTGGGGCTTGGATTGCAGGTGTGTACCACCATGCCCAGTTAAAGCTTAGCTACTAAGAGGCAGTTCACAGAGGACCACTTCAGGTCTGTCTCTACGAGGACCCCAAATAGTGGAAGGAGTTTTGTTTTCTAAAATCCTATATAACCACTTTGTGATCTTTTAGTGGTGTTTCCCATAAATTCTATACGGCATCTTGTCTTAACATTTTTATTGCCTTAGGAAGTGACAGAAGAGGTGGTCCAAATAGCAGAACCACTTACCCATATCCTGGTCATACTTTGCAAACTGTTTTCTCACCCTGGACTCCATTCAAAGAAACCAGTCTTCCATGTTTTATGGTAGATGGATCAAAGCCATGTTCCTGAGTATATAATATACTGACCCCAGGACCCATGAGAAACCTAGCAAGCATTGTGCTTTTTCCTTGATAATGACAGATACAAGACGTACTATCTAGTCCATCGCTTTGGAGGGAACATTCCAGACTTATAAGCTCCAGAACCTAATGTTGGTGATGACCCAAGTCTCTCTAAGCTTAAGCTCCCAGCCCTAGAACACAGCATTACCAAAGTCTCTGTGCAACTTGACTTTGGACTTGACCTGGACCTAGCTGGGAATTCAAAGGAATGGAGAAAGGACAGATGAATTTACAGAAAAGCTGAGGTGAGGTAGGCTGTGCTCTATCTGATGGAGCACACTTACTACGCAACAATAAGAACCTTAGGTACAGCCCTGGAGGAGGGGTTAGCTAGTTTCAGCTGGCAAGCAGTCTCAGGCTGCAGGCATCAGGAAGGAGGAAGCTGCAGCTGATTCCTGCACACACTGGGCAATCATTTGTAAAGACTTGTACTTGCACACTGTCAGCATTAGCACTTAGAAAAGAGGAAGGCTTTACCATCCCTCTGAGCCTCACCCAGGGAAGGCTTTGCTAGTTCCATGGGTCTGAGCCCTTGGGTCCTTGACATGGTTGTGCCCCATGTCATCAGTACACATTCAGTCAGGATCTCATCTGCTTTTTACACATTTACTCAAGACTTCCTTGGCTCCCCACAATACCCCAAAGTCCTTGTTCATACAGTACCAGCCTCAGGTTATGAACAAGGTGCCAAGGTAGCATTCTGTGGATGGCCCAGAGGTCCAAGCTCTTTTCAAACTAAATTGGATACATCTAGCTCCCTGCAACCCTTTCGTAGTCATTTGTCCCAGTTCTAACATGACTTAATCACTTCCTATAGGCATCACCCTGTGACACGTTGGATCTTAGGTCTCAGCAAACACATTTTTATTTTGTTCTGAGAAAGGGTCTCATGAAGCTCAGGCTGGCCTTGAACTCACCACTTGGCTGAGAATGGCCTTCTGGTTCTCTTACCTCCACTTCCCAAGAGCTAGATTATGGATATGCGCCTCTGCAGCTGTTAAGCGCAGTGCTAGGGATCCAACCCAGGGCTTTGAGCTTGTTAGTCAAACATTCCACCAACTGAGCTACGTTACTAGACACGTGAATTTTGAAGAAACGAATACACACAACCCCCCCCCCCTTTCAAAAATGGGCACATCATTTAGACAGAAAATCAACATGGACACAGAGGACTTGAGTAAAGACACCACGTGCACTAAACTCAGAGCATTCCATCTGTCAGAAGCAGGACTCTCTTCTCAAGGGCACAAGCGTGAAGCATTCTCTAGGATAAACATGTTCAGCCAGAAACCAAGCCTTGGCTGACTTAAGAAGGTTGAAATCATATCGAATATATTTTCTTGCTGCAATGAAGCTACACACTCAGAAATAGCATGAAATGGGAAATCAGCAACAGGAAGAAACCAGAAAACTTGAAGATCCGTGGAAATTAAGCAACACCCTGTGACAACCAAGGAGTCAAAAAGGAAATCCGAGTTGGGGAAAAAAAATGTTGACACAAGGGAAATGGGAACACAAAGTAACAAAATGTTTCCAGGCAGCAAAAGCGGTTCAAGAAGGGAAGACTGGAGGAGACCCGGCGCTAAGCAAAAAGATTTCAAACAACCCAAGCCTGCACCCCAGTCATCAGGAAGAAGAAAGAGAGCCCAGAGTTAGCAGAGGAAGCACCAACCCCTGAAGCAGAGACTGGTAAAATAAAACTAAGGAAAGGATCACAAAATGACAACCTAGGGAGAATGTCCGGGGCTGTGCTTGTCCATGGGGGTCAGAGGTCAATGTCACTTCTCTTCCCAGTCTCTCCCTACTTGCTTTCTGAGACAAGGTTTCTCAGCAAACCTAAGGCTTGTTGATTCATCTAGGCCATGCCCACCACCAGTCCTGGGTTTTTACACTGGTGCTGGGATTTTAACTCATGTCCTATTACTTGAGTAGCAAGCTCTTTACTGACTGAGCAATTTCCCCAGACAAAATGGACAAGCTGTCAGCAGACTAAGAATAAAAAGGAGCAGACTCCCTTTCATTATAAAAGAAAAGTTGGGAGTGGGTTGGGGTGGAGAGAGAGAGAGAGAGAGAGAGAGAGAGAGAGAGAGAGAACTGTGAATAAAACAGCATCAAACTAGTTGACTTCAAAGACATGGATAAATGGCTAAAAATATAAACCTACTGAATCCAACTATGAAGAAACAGAAAAAAAATGAAGAGACTAATTTAATGAGAAATGAGATTGAATCAATAAAATGCTGTGTAAAAATCAATAAAAAAGTTTTATGAAAAAATTCAGGACCTGATAGCTTCAGTTCTGAATCCTATCAAAGGCACCAGATTAATATAGGATGTTATCATAGGCAGCAATAGTTGCTCTGTTGGGATGATTAGAATTATTTACAAGTATATATAAGCTTTCCTCTCCATGTGTGTGTGTGTGTGTGTGTGTGTGTGTGTGTGTTTTCCAGACTCTGAGAGCTATAGCATCGAGAGATTCTCAGAAATGAAATCCTGATTTGAGTGTGTGTTCCTGGAAGTTTCACACATAGATACCTTGGTTTTCAGTGCGGTGGTTTTAGAGGCAGAGCCTAATGGAAAGTGGATTACATTAATCTACATGGATTAGTGTAATTCTCACAGGCTGCAGAGAGTCTGAAAGAGTTAAAGCAAGAGCATGAACACTCAGGATGAGCCCTTCCCTTCGCGCTTGCTTCTTGTCTTGCCATGTAATTTCTCCCCATCATAGGCTCTCTCGGTGATGTTATTTGCTATGATGTGGCACAGTCACGAGGGCTTTCTCCAGAACCAGAGCCATGCTCTCAGACCTCCAGACCTGAGAGCTAAAGAAACCTCTTTTCTTTATCTATTACCCAGCATCAAGTATTTAGTTACAGCAGTGGAAAAGTTTTTATTATCCCTCAATATGTTTTCCCATAGAGAGATGATTGTACATACTGCGTAGAATTTAATCATTC
This sequence comes from Rhynchomys soricoides, assembly GCA_019843965.1. Taxonomy (NCBI): domain Eukaryota; kingdom Metazoa; phylum Chordata; class Mammalia; order Rodentia; family Muridae; genus Rhynchomys; species Rhynchomys soricoides. Next base: position 507,274 of record JADRCH010000050.1, read on the forward strand.
ATTAGTTCAGCAAAGAATCCTTGAGGGTGCTGTGTGTGCCAGGCACTCTGATAGACACGTGAAACAGGAAACAAGACCAAACAAGTGTCTGATATCACAGAAGGACCATCCTTGTGGGTGCAGGCGGTGACTTCATTGAAGAGAGAAACACACATGTGGCTATGCAAACTTGTTTAAAAGAGCAAAAAAAAAATTAAACAATAAATTTTAATAGGGTTCCTTCTTAATAGTCATATCTGCTCTTATTAAGAGAAAGAAAGCTGGGGCAGAAATTTCCAAGAAGTCATGAAGAGGCCAAAACCAAGACGTGTGACCCTGTAGACTATAAATGCAAAGCAGACCCAAGTGTAAGACCAGGACTCTCCAGGGAAGCTGCTAAGTCAAGGGCAAAGGCATTAGCCATGAACTCAGAGCAGTCTGAGCTAATGAGAGGGGAGCATGTGTGGAGGAGGCTGGAGAGGAGGTGACTACAGATCGAGGGCTGGCCTGAGCTGGGGCAGGAGGCAGAGTTTGCAAAGAGAGCCACTGGTCTATGGGCCTTGGTTTCTTCCTCCTTCCTTGGGAGGAGGTAGCCCTGAGATGACACTTCTGACTAATGACAAGGATTGCATCAGAGTGTGTAACCAGGGTACCCATTTTGGGGGTGACTCAAGTCCTTGGCCCCTCTCCTCTGTCCACTTGGCTCACTCTGGCCTGCTCTGGCCCCATTATCTTGGTCCGTATGTGAGTTGTGTTTTTCCTGACGAGAGTAAAGGAGCTGAGGCTAAGGGCTGAGAGCTACAAACATGGAACAGACCTCCTTCCTTAGTAATGGCAGGGACTCAGAGAAACGGGGAATCGCTGGGTCTTGGAACAGGATCTAAGGGCCACGGATGGATGACTCAGTGCTGCTCAGAGTGCAGTAGACCCTAGCTTTTAAACATCTTGGGAGTCTGAGAAAAGCTGAGCTCCAGCTTTGCTGAGTAAGACCTATGACACTGTCTAGCCTTTCCCACCATCCTTGCCTGCATGTCCGCTCCACAGGCCGAAACCAACAAGAAAGGCACATAGAGAATCTCAGGCACTGATATTACCTAGCTCACAATCACCCTGCTGTGTGACAGCTGACACCCTGGGGATGTACACACACACACACACACACACACACACACACACACACACACACGGAACAGCTTGGAGTCCCTCCAGCCACTCCACTGAGACCCTCAAGGCTCTGAGCCAAACTCTCCCCCACCTCCCCAGCTCTCACCCAAAACAGGTGCTCCCTGAAACAGCAAGGCTGCCTCAGGGTGCAGCAGGCACGCATGAGTTATGGGGTGAGGGCGCCTCACAAACAAGTCTGGTGCCCGGCTGTCTTCATGAATCACCACAGAGCCTAATCCTTCATTAGAACATTCGGCAGTAATTGCTGGCGAAATGCCACTTGCCTTTTTTCCCATTTTAACAAAACATTTATGCATGAAAGATTTAATGCCAGGTATCAAGCATATCATTGTAAATTTACCACTAATTAAGCCTAATTAAAATAATTAAATGGCTGCGGAGTCACCATGTGAATTGAAATCTCTTCTGCTCCATGCTAAGCTGTTTCTCACTTAGCTACCCCCCCCCTTCCAACCCCTGTTTTAGAGACAAATATATATAACTCTCTCCCAGTTTTTGTCAGCACCCTGCTCCAGCTTCACACGGGGGTGTTTGCAAGGCCAAGGAGATTTGATAATTAAGATAATGCTGAGACTTGACGGTGCGGGTTTTCAATTTCGGGACCCCGGGAGGTTTTCCTTTATCTCAGTGAAGTACAGACAATTTGACAAATCTGTTGCTTGGAGCAGTCGCTGGCGTTTGCATATTCATTACTCGTTGGACTTTTAATCAAAGTAGCTGATGGACCCCTTGCACCACAAATAACTCGTTCATGAATAATTTATCCGAGCTCACTGGCTGGGCCCTGCTGCCTCCCGGCACCCCGGGGCCCCTGGATTGGCTCACCAGGGCTGGCCTGCCCCAAGCAGCACATGGCCGCTCCAGATGTTCGGGTATCCACATGTGCGCAGCTCATCAAAAAACTGCAACGGCCCGCACCCAGGGGCCTCAGCTGTCCCCAGATAGGCCATCTGGAGTTGGAGGGGAAAACAAACCTCGGTGAATTGTGGGATGTGCAGTTTCCTTCGATGGCATCCGGCAGTGGCCAGGAGGGACGCCCAGGAGGCAATGGGATGTGGAGGATGTTGAGATTCTCCCTTGAGTTCTGTAGCTATGTGAAGGCCCGGCTCAGGAGCAGGTTGGGCCTGTATAGAATACCCTATGCCTTGCATGCAGCTGCCTCTCCTGCTGCTTGGGCCCCCCATTCCCCAATTCCCACAATGCATCAACTCCTTTCCTGCCAGGCCCTGAAATGGGGCCGGGGTTGTGTCTCTGATGTGACTCTGCACCTGCTACAGCTTTCTCTGCATCCTCCTCCTCTGTGCTTCTCCAGCAAGGCTGGTGTTGAGATACTCCTAGGCCTCCAGCATCATTCTCCTGGTGACCTCAGCCCTGATCACATCAAGCCCATTCAGTTTACCCACATGCCACATTAAGTATATTTTATATGTAAGCGTGGATGAGTTGAGCGGAGATGCAGTCGACTGCTTCACATAATAGTATGTTTGGAGGGATTTAATGGACCATTGGCACAATTGGATTTGCAGTTGTCTTTTGCAATGGAGCTGATGGGTTTGGTTCCCCAGGTCTTGGGCATCTCTGCTGGCTCCAGACTATCAAGCTGGCACTAGGCCTGCAGTGCCAAGTGATTCCAATGGCTGAGGAGACTTCTGTGACCTCCAATGACCCGAGGCTAAGATGTTGCCCCTCCCCAATGTTCCCAGAGCAGACATAGCTCCACTCTGTCCTCACCACTCCTTAGAGATGAAGGCTTGTTGGCTTGATTTCGTTTTCCACTGGGTAGTGAGCTGAGGATGGCAGGGTAACAACTTGTCTCTGTCACCTGAGTTTGTTCAGAGTTTAGTGTTTATCAGGTATATTGACCAGTTAATTTGGGCAAATAAACTGTTGATTTCTTATTTTAAAAAACCAAAACACACAACAACAGAAAACCAGGAACAGGGGCTGGAGAGCTTGCTCAGTAGTTAAGAGTGCAGTAGCGCTCTTGCAGAAGACTAGGGCTCTGTGTCCACCTTGCAAAGCATTTGGCTCACAACTACCTGTAACTCCAGTTCCAGGGAATCTAACACCCTCTTCTAGCCTGTGTGTTGGGCACCTGAACCTGCACTGCACACACAAACTCATGTACACACACGCAAACACACACACACAAATAAATAAATAATAAATTAATTAAAAACAGGAACATTAACCATGAAGAGGAAACCAAGCAGAAACCGTCTATAGTGAATCTGAGGTAGCCAGGGCCATACACACTTTTACACAGTATTGAGGGCACATTCCCTGTAGCTAATTCCCAGGGTCCCTGCCCAGCTGAGAGATATAGGTACAGGTATAGGGGTGATGGGTGAAGCACCGTAGGTCCACACCACACCATATCATACAGGGGTCACTTCTATTTGAAGACTCTGAGGTCAAGAACTGTCCCTTGCTCTGGAGACTGATCTGACAAAGGTGGACTTCAGTCATGTGACCCTCTTGACACTGGACTTGGATAAACAGATACCTGTTGGACTGCACAAGGCGGGGCTTACCACCTGGGATTGCTGCCCCACCCTGACCCCTTCCAGCTCAGATCCCCAGTCACAAATCTCACATCTGCCCTGTTGACCTCAAGCTTAGAGGTTCTCACTGCAGTGTGTGTGAAGGAGTCACTGAAGAGAACTGAGGCCACACATATCTTGACCAGCTTCAGATACACGAAGACTCATATTGGGCAGAGGTGGAGCCCCAGGGTCCCTGGGTCCCTAGAGTCTCACAGCCAGAGGTAGACAGAAGCAGAGGCAACATAGGCAGGAAGCAATAGGAGAGAATACCATTTCAAACTGAAGAGGCCAGCAGACCCCAGGAGGCTGGCAGAGGATCCAAGAGCTCACAGCATGATGTTCCCTACAGCACCCTGGAACCCGCCCAGCAGACAAGACTCACAGGGCCAACAGTCAGCCAGTGCAGGGGATGTGCCTCATCCCCTCTAGCCTCTGATACCCAAATAGGGATCCAGCTGTGGCCAGAAACATTCTCATCTTGGATGTTGAGGGGCCCAGGGAAAGCTTGAGCTGTCCTGACCTTGTGCAAGCAATGTATGTGCTTCAAGCTGGTATTGGAAATTTCCTCTGGAATTTACACAGAGACACTTGGGAGAATCTGCTAGATGACACCAGGATAAAGTCATGAAGACCCAGAGAAGGGCAAGGGAGATTGCTCAGCAGGTCAAAGCTCTTGCCACCTAGCTTGACCCTCTGAGTGCTTCTCCCATTGAGGTGCACACATGTATCCTGAAGGGAACTGCTCTTCTGAGTCTTTCTTCCACCATGGAAGCTTTGAGTCCTCATTGTTACACCTCAGGGGGTCTCCTCTGGTGGCTCCAACCTTTACAGAACACAAGAAGCATGCACTGGGTGGAGAATGGGGCGCAGCAGCAATACAAGCACACAATACAGCAGCTCAATTACACACCTCACTCGGAAGTCCCCAGCCAGCCACCTGCAGCCATAACTATTCTTGGGATACGTTTCAGATCCCGAATCACCAGTCTTGTTTGTTTGTGTGATCGTCGGAACAATAACACGTATTCCCAATCCCCCGCCAACTCATTTGATCATGCTTTAGTTTGTGTCTGACTGGGGAGTTTACAGGATCTTTGTTTATGACTGTAATAGCTTCAACTCCAAAGACAAGAACGTTTTTACTGATGTTTCCATAAAGACCTATTGGGTAAAAGTGTGGTGCTTAGGTTCTGGGGACAGTGATGGTGAAAATAAGAACAGTGACTCTCACTGCATCATTTACTGAGTGTGATGGCTGATCTTGATTGTCAACATTACACACCTGGGAAGAGATAACCTCAATTTGATCAGACTGGTCTGTGGGTTTGTGGGGCATTCTCTCATTTGCTAATTGATGTAGGTCGGCCTGACCCACTGTGAGTGGTGCCATACCTAGGCTGCATAAGAAAAGTAGCTGAACCAAAGTGAACCAGAATTGCTCTGCAGTGTCTGACATGGGTTCCTGTGCTGGCTTCTCTTGATGGTGAACTGCAAGGTGTAAACTGAAGCAAACCCTCGCCTCCCTAAGCTAGGACATTGAGAATCTGCTCATTTAATTATCCTGACAACCTTATAGACTGTGTGAATATCTCTCTCTCTCTCTCTCTCTCTCTCTCTCTCTCTCTCTCTCTCATGTGTGTGTGTGTGTGTAGAGAGAGAGAGAGAGAGAGAGAGAGAGAGCGCTTCTCTATGTAGCTGGTTGTCCTAGAGCTAGCTCTGTAGACCAGGCTAGCCTTGAACTCACAGAGGTCTACCTACCTCTGCCTCCTGAATGCTGAGATTAAAGGCACACTGCCCCAGCAAAACTGGTATTTTTATTTTAAAATTTACTCACTTGCCAAGGGAGGAATGGAAGCCATGGAGCCAGGAAGTGGCAGAGCTGGGTTTTGGTGTAGGAAGTAGGGCTTACTAATAAGCAGTTTATCATTAACTCCATGTAACAAGCACTAACTCTGTGTAATAAGCACTGAGATTTTAAGTCCCATGGGGACAAGACTTGTGACTTTCCGATAGTGGCAGGTAGAGATAAAGAGGGTCCTCAATCCTAAACAGGAGACACATGGGCAAAGAGATAGGCTTTGATAGCACATGGCAAAGCCTGAGCTGTTCCAGAGATAAGAAAATGTGCCAAGAGGAGCCCAAGAGGCAGCAGAGGGAGTGATGAGCTCTGCGCAGGAGGTGGCTGTAACCAGGTTGTACAGTAGGTATCTGTTACCATAGAGATAAAGACAGAAGTTCAGAAAAAATACATCTAGTCACCAGCGGCAACACTATCTACCATACTTGAGCTGTTAAACAGTCTCATCCTCACAGAGTTTCTAGGGGATAGTTTGTTTGCTTGCTTGTTTGCTTTTTTGTTTTGGTGGTGGTGGTGGTGGGGTGTGTGTGTGTGTGTGGTGTGTCCAAGTACATATTTCGTATGTGTGTAGGCCCACACCCACACCTATATGCCGGTGCATTGCACACATATGCAAATGGAGGCCCAAAGCTGGTGTTAGGCATCTTCCCCAATGGTTCTCCTCTTTATTCATCAAGGTAGAGTCTTTCAGTTGAGCTCATTACTCATCAGCTAGTCTAGCTCGACAGATTGCCCCTGGGAGTCCCTGCCTCTGCCTTTTGAGTGTTGGGGTTATAGTCCACCATGGCAACCCATCATTTACAGGGTACCTACAGGTCTAAACTCTGATCCTCACTCCTATGCATCAAGTGTTTTATCCACTGAGCCATCTGGCCCCACCGTTAGGCTTGTGAATGGAGTTGGCAAACACCGACTTTTCTCTCCCGAATGCATGCTCTCCTTTTCTTTCTCCAGTATTTTTGCTCCTCGGTGATCTTTTCTCAGTGTGTTACATTTGATCTGATCACCTTTCCTCCAATAACCCTCTTTGTGGCCATTTTTCCCTTTCTGTAACTGGACATGATTATATTTAAAAAAAATAAGCAAAAATAAGACAAACGGGGCTGGAGAAATGACTCAGAGGTTGAGAGCACTGACGGCTCTTCTGGAGGTCCTGAGTTCAATTCCCAGCAACCACATGGTGGCTCACAACCATCTGTAATAGGATCCGATGCCCTCTCCTGTTGTGTCTGAAGACAGCTACAGTGTACCCATATACATAAAATAAATAAATAAATAAATATTTATTTATTTATTTATTTATTAAAAAAGACAAACAAGTGAAAAACCTTCAGATGCTTCAAAGCACAAAGAATCTGTCAGGATTCAGTCACAGCACAAGCCTGGGACTGCTACAGCTGTCTCTCTCTCTTCCAGGTCACAGCACCTTCTTCCCCAAGTGCTTCCAGCGTGAGTTGTCACCTTCAATACTGGCTTTAGATCCCACTTTCCTTAGGCAAAACTTTATGCACAGTGCTAAGTGTATCCATTCATACGTCTGCTCATCCGTCATCCATCACCCTATCCCCAAGACATACTGCATCCCAGGGTAATGGCTGAGAGGCTGAGGTGAATGCAGCCCCTTCTTCACACCAGGCTCCTAAGGTATACAAGGTCAGCATGATGGAGTGTGAATCAGAGTTGAAAGCACCTGACAAGGGGCAAGGGTGGGGGCTAGGGAGCAGCCTGTGAGGAAGGGCTGAAGCATAATCAGAGAAGGTTCTATAGAGAACTGTGCTAGAGAAACCAAGAGGTTTCTGAGCAGGGGAGACCCAAGCAGAGTCTTTTGTAGCTGAATGTCCTGGAGAACAAGAATAGAAATGTTTCCCATGGGTCTGACTTCAGAAGCTGCTGCCTCTGCGTGTGGTCCTGCAAGCAAGGAGAAAAGGAGCCAAGAGTGATCAGAGGCTATAGAAAGGGAGAATTTTTTAAGAGCACACATATGGAAGTCAGATGACAGCTTGCCAAAGGCTTTTCGCTGCTTCTAATGTGTAGGTCTCGGGGATCGAACTCAGGTCATCAGGCTTGGTGGCAAGTGGCTTTAACTGATGAGCCATCTTGACAGGCAGAGAACTTTGGTATGTAGGACTGTACTGGAGTTTGATGCTAAATCAAAGAAATAAATATGACAGTGTTGGAAAGATAGACTTTGAGGTTTTATTTGGGGATAGAAAAGATTTGATAGAGGATCCCGCTACCTCCACCTGAGACAGTAAAAGAAAGCCTGCTGCTTCCCTCTGGCCTTCCCTGACAGAGCGAGCTAGTCCTTCAGGACTGCTTCCCATAGAACATAAGCTAACTGGCTTCTGCTGTCCCCAGCTCTGCTAGGAGATTTGGGGCATATTGTCCAAGCTTCTGAGCTGACTAATACACTAGAGAAGCTTCCAGCTGCTGGAACCAGTGACTGTGTGTCATAGCTGGTTCCAAAGGGCACCAGTCCAAGAGCTCAACTCTGACAGACTTCAGGGGACCCTTTATGAATGAGCAGGCTATGTACAGTGCTTCCTCTCTGGGGCTGAGTTTAGCTGGAGGCTTCGGGGGCGGAGGGTTGTTCATTACAAGTCCAGACCCAGGGAATCACCACATAGTAACTTTTTGCTTTTGATATAGATATTGTCCCCCGAAGGTCCACGTCCCCAAACTGATGGAGTGTGTGTGTGTGTGTGTGTGTGTGTGTGTGTGTGTGTGTGTTGGGGGAGTTCTGTTGATCTTTAATTCATTTGTTTTGTGTTATTTGCTATATATATATATATATATATGCAAGGCTGACCAATGTATTTCCCTGCTGGGCCCAGCTTCTGTAGTCTCCTAAGCTTTCTGCAAAGAGTCTCCAGAGGCAGAGAATACAGTCACACTACTTTGGGCCACACACCCAGAAAGTGGTTGACTAAGCCACTGAAAACAGGGACATGGAGAAATCTCAGCATAGGAGCATGGGCATGGCCCAGCAGAGGTGTGAATGTCCTCACGTGGAAGTGTCTAGTACAGAAACCAAAATCATGGAGCCGAAATCTGTAGGATCATCAGGTCCAAAGAGCCTCTTTAGACATACTAAGAAGCTGGGGGCCAGAGGAGGAAAAGGATTTACCTGAGGTTAAAAAGATTGTGATAGAGCAAACCCAAGGCCATGACCAGTTGGCTGCCAGCACCTTCCCTTGCTAACCACTAAGAGTGCTGCCAGCCACTGGCAGATGCTTTACAGACCTGAGTGTGAAAGGATATTTGAGTTCAGGACCATTTTTCCCAAAGAACAGTGTGACTCAAGGTGGTGTACACAGGCTTCCAGCCATCTGTGATGGATATTGGTGACAACACTTATAATGGCTGGGTCCATTCTCAGGTCTCCATTCTATGCCCAGAGGTCTCAGTACCTCTTTGTAGGTCATTACAGTCTTGTTCCATAGCTTCCTGGGGACCTGGCCAGGTTGTCTTAGTCACTGCATGGCCCCAACACTTGGCCCTTGAATGGCCCCTGCTGCAGCTAAATTAGTATCTGTAGAAATAATTAATTCTTCAATTAATTCTATCTTGTAAACCCAGATCACCAGGTGGAAGGGTTTGAGAATGCTGATCAACCCTGCTGTAGAACAGGCTTCTCCTCCACCCTGCAGCCCAGGGAGGGCTCACCAGGTTCCTCCAAATGGCAGGCTACTCCACTGAGCCCAGAAGCATTGCTGAGCCTGTGTGGAGTGCCCAGGTCAGGCTCCATGGCTAATACTGAGAGGTACACAAACCCAGGCCTTCAAACAAAGGTTGAGATGCAGGCTGGTGAGGAGGCAAGACACAGGTGGCGTGGAGGGAACATCTGGAGTCAGCAGCTGCAGGTGGATCAGGTGGATTGGGAAGTGCATGCCATAGGCGCCCCAGCACTCCACTTACATGTGAAGGTACACAAGCTGCTGAATCCTCAACCCCAGATCTTATGTAAGGGTCAGGCCATGAAAGCGGTGACTCAGGTGCACACCCAGATGCTGCAGAGATCTGGGAGCCACGTTTTCCATGATGGCAAGCCTCTGCCAAGCAGGCAATCACTTGCTGCTTGGCACAATATGGAGTCAGTGCTGCCAGAACTTTTAATTTTTCACAGGAAGGGAAAAGAAATCCAAATTTTCAAAAGAGTTATCTCAGCTTTTCAGTGTTGTTAGTTAATAGGGGGGAAAAGTGTCTAAATGCTACGAGTGTGTGAGAATTAAGTTGAAAAACTTAAAATGTTAACCAAAAGACACACAGAAGACTTAAACAGAAAACAAAGGTATACCATGTTCTTGGATAGGAAGATGCAGCATCTGTTTTAGTAACTTCTCTCATTGCTGTAAGAAAAGTCCTGACAGAAACAACTGTTGGAAGGAGGAGTTTATTTGAGCTCACAGTTTGAGGGCACAGTCCATCACAGTAGGGTTGTCATGGTAATGAGAGCAGGGTGCAGCAGGCCTAGTGCCTCTGCCTTCCACAAGCAGAGAGGTGGATCCTGGGTGACTCTTCAGGTGGTTTTAGATCCTGCCAAGTTGACAGTATGAATCACTGCAGTATCTCAGTCTCTTGGAATCGGTACCCACATTTAGAGCAATGCTTCTTAGCAATTTGGAGAAAAAGAGATAATATGACTCTAAAGTGCATAAGGAAAGACAAAATAATAACAGGAAAATTGCAAAAAATAAGAAGCATAAAGGTAGAGGAGGCTGCCATTATTAGGGTCATCGAAAGCTTGAATAGTTCAAAAAGTACATAAAAAACAGGGTGGAGCAAATATGGCATACAAGATGCCAAGATGAAAGATGCATTGTCAAGATGGGGATAGCCAAGCAGACACCTTAGAAGATTCACAGACTCAGGCCTCCGCTGCACCCATGATCTCCATTTGAGATCAGTGTCCACTGATGCTGCCCATCTGTGTTATTCAGTATTCACTTTCTGCCTCTGGAAGGAAGCTAACAGGAGCTAACAGACTCCTCCCTTGCTGCTCTATCCTCAGTGCCTGGGACCGTGCCTGGCTTGTGACTGTTGAGAGATATTTGATGAGTGAAACTGAGTAAGAGAAACTCAAGGTCTAAATGTTAAAACCACCTTCAAAGTAGTGGGAATGGTCGCCGGAGAATGCCCACTGGAGAATGCTTACATAATGTACAACTTTCTAAATATGACAAAACTCAGAAGCCACAAAAGAATGTTATTGGTTTTAATCATAGGAAAAATTATTCAACCCCAAATCCATCATAATTAAAGAAAAAAATAAATGACAATCTGTTTTCTTTTTTAAAAAAACTTATATTTTGTATAATAGAGTGCTAATAACCTACTGTAAAAAGAAACCTTTTAGAAAAGGATAACATGAAAGAAAACTTGGCAAAGAGTGCAAAGAGAAATTCACTAAAAGTTGTTCATTCTTATTCATGATATGAAAATTGCAAATTCAAACTCTAACAAGATACCAGTTGTCATCTACTAAGTTGGCAGGAGCTCACGTTTCGACAGCACACGGAAGTGGTGTGAACGTGGAGAAACAGAAGCACCCCTCCCCTATAAATCACCCGGGAGAATAACTCGGCTTTCGAAGGCAGGCAGTCCAACAATGCCATCAAAATGGCAAATACTTATGCTCTTTGACTGAGAAATATCACTTCTAGGAATTTACTTACAGATGTGTTCAACTGGAATTCAAGTGGGCTGAACCAGGCTGGACACTGCAGTACTGTTTAGTGTAGAAAGACTGGCAACAACCCTGGTGCTCCTTTGCAGAGGAATGATCAAATCACAGTGAACCCCCATATGACAGACCAGTGGGGTCAGTGATGCTGTAAAGCCTTGGCATTGTGGTGTAGCTCCGTGCGTCAACTCAGAAAGATCTCCAGAACACACTGTTGGCTGAAAAACCAGTACAGACTGGTATTCTCATTGCCATGGCCAGATGAAAAACTACAGGCACACACACATCTGTGTGCACAGTCACAGACAGACAGACAGACACACACACACACAGGCACACAAACGCACACGTCTAGACTATCTCTGGACATGGGCACAGGATTCTAACAGAATCAGTTTCCCTAAGGAGGAAATGTGATGGAATGAACTGTGAAGACTAGAGCCCCTTGTCTTGTGGCTCAGTGTCTTAGTCAATGTTCTATTGCTGACAAAGACACCGTGACCAAGGCAACTCTTATAAAGGCAAACATTTAATTGGAGCTGGCTTACAGTTTCAGAGGTTTAGTCCATTATCAGCATGACAGGAAGACTTAACAGAAGACTTCAGAGTGTGTGATCACCATTCATGGAAGGGGGCAGAACTGCAGCAGGATGCAGGGGAGACCTCCTGGGCCAAGGGAGATCTCCTGGTCTAGGAATTTGATCTCAATCGCAGTACACAGCTACTGCAAAGGATGCTGGAAGTGCACTTGCCATGAAAAAGGAGGGTAGATTTTGGTGTCCAGCACCAGTCTCTACTGAGCCAACCTTCTCTGTGTTTCTGCTTGTGTTGTGGTTTTGAGACTGAGTTCTCACTGTCTAACCCATACTGACCTGGAACTCATGATCCTCTGGCCTCAGCTTCCTGGATGCTGGCATGCAATTGTTCACGATGACACTCAGCTTCCTTCTGGAGTTTTTGAACTTTGAAATACATGATCGATGCATATAAAATAATGGACACAAATAAAAGTTGAGGGAAAACTTGAGTTTTGTCTGTCCTGACAGCTTCCAATGAACAGTCCTCAGACACATGGATTCTATGAAACTGGCAATTCTTGTCACCAAGAAAAATAATAAGTTTTTCTTAAAGAGACATTAGATAAAAAGAGTAACTGCTGGAGAAAGACAGGAAAGCTAGAGATTTATCTCACCTTGTGCCTCATGAAATACTTAAGATGCAGGAAGGCATTAAATATAAGAAAGAAACAATGAAAGTCTTAGATGAAAATATAACCTGGGAGAAAATGTCTTTCAAAGACTTGGGGCTCCATGATGGGCACCGGTAAGTATGAGGCTGTCAAGATGGGGAAGGGGAGGGCAGAGTCCAAGAGAACAGCTTAGAGGGAAATATTCACCCAATGAATGAAAGACGCAGGGAAAATATTCCACTGTTGGAAGAATTCCTCTCCTGGGGCGACATAAGCAATGTCACCCTAGCCCCTCCTCATAAAATCTCAATGACAAATCAAAGTTCACCCTGGGGAACTAAGGTTTATCAAGCAAACATATAAAACACGGGATAGATTTGCCCATTTAGTCATCTTGTCACACATATGTATGTGTGGTATGCTTGTGTGCATAGGTATCTGTGAAGATGCATGTGGGTAGGGTGTATGTGTGCGTGTGTGTGTGCGCGCATGTCTGTGTGCATATATGTGTATGTCTGTGTGTGTGTGTGTGTGTGCATGCCTGAGGTCGCCACTCGACATCTGTCTTGATCGCTCCCACCTTTTATATTGAGGCAAGGGCTTTCAGTTGAATCTAGAGCTCATGGATTCAAGCTAGCCAGCTTTCCCAGAGTATCCCATATCCACTGTCATGTGGCGTTTGTAAGTGAAATGCTTACAATCTACTCTGGGTTTATTCCAGTCCTTGTGACACATCATGAGTATGGCAGTCAGGAGACAACTTCAGGGGTCAGTCCTTTCTTTCTAACTATGTAGGTTCTGGGGGTTGAACTCTGGTCCCCAGCAAGTGTCTTAACAAGCTGAGCCTTCAGGCAGACTCCACACAGTCCAAACGCCACCTATTAGCCACAAGGGAGTCTGTACAGGACCTGCCCCATGCTGGCCACTGTACCCAGCTCTGCTGCCTTCATCAGATCCCCATATGACGTCAGGAACTAGACACTATCACCCTCATTTGCAGGTGAGAGACAAGGTGTTATGAAGGATTGAAGGTGGGGGAGGTGTCTCAATGGATAAGATGCTTTCCCCAAACCCAAGAGGGCATGAGTTCAATCCCTAAACTCATCTAAAAAGAGAGGTGGTATCTCTCACCAGTAATCCTGGTGCTGGAGAGGCCATAGGCAGTTCCCTGGGGCTCAGTGGCAGGCTAGCCCAAGCCAAATCAGCAAATGCCAGTGCCAGTGAGACACTCAGTAAGCGGTAAAGGTGCCTGAGTTTAGCTCCCCAGGACCCAAGTGGTGGAGAGAGAGAACTGACTCCAGCCAGTTGTCCCCTGACCTCCACAAGCGGGCTGTGGTATCCATCCTTCTATGCTCACACAAAGAAAGAGAGTTGGGGAGGAGAGGAGAGGAGAGGGGAGAGAAGCAGAGAGGAGGAGAAAAGAGGAGAGGATTAAAACCACAAGGTGACCAGCTCTGGAAGAATGATGCCTGGGGTTAACCTCTGACCTCTACATAAACAAGTACACATACCTCCATGTGTATACATACATGTGTGCGCACACCACGCGCACACACACACACACACACACACACACACACACACACACATCAGTCTCCTGAGGTCTTCAGATAAGAAGTGCACAGCTGGCATTAGAGATTAAGTGTCTAGTTTCAGAGTCCTCTTTCAGCAAGAGAGGGAGTGACCAGAAGCTCTGGGGAAAGAGAGTCTCCAGGGCAGGCAGGTTCCCTAGCAACAAGTTCCTGTGCACTGCCTAGTTTTCAGCTGACTCTGATGACCCCCAGAATCCCAGGCCCACCTGGCTGCAGAACATAGATCAAAGCTCATAGCCCTTTCATCGATGGCTGATCTTCTCCCCGTACATGTGGAGAAACTGAGGCTAAAATGGGAAGGGGCTCCAGTCATCAAACCAGGGCCAGATATGAGAGGAGACCCACAGGTGGTCTTAGCTCCTCTCCAGTTGGCTGCTAAATCCAATGCTGATGGCAGTGTCTCCCTGCAGCTGGAGTCTGAACTCTTCCACAGTGGAGGAGGGGATGGGTAAAGGATGCCACAATCTCTTCTCAGTGCTTTGCTCATCCGTGTGCTCCAGGATTCCTATGGTTCAGACACCTGGGGATGTTCCAGGGAAACAGTCACAAATACCTCTGGTGTCTTCACAGTCGCAGGAGATGACCACAGTGGGGCTTGTCTTCAGTGGGGAAAGTCCTCAAGGAGCCTGTCTGTCCATCCATCTCTGTCTGTCTATCTCTCTCTGTATCTCTGTCTTTCTCTGTCTCTCTGTCCTTCTCTGTCTCTCTGTCTTTCTCGCTCTCTCCTCGCCTCACCTCTCCTCCCTCCCTCCCCGAAGCTCCTCTATCTTATTTTAAATTACCTGCCTGCTCCTGGCTAGGCTGAGCATAGCAATTACTGCCCATTGATTGGATCAATCTTTAGGGCCTGGGGACTGCCTTCTGGGTTCATTAAAATGACTGTTGTTGCTCCTGACCAGAGGATTCAATACTTCTGTGGACTAAGGCCATAGCCCAGGCGCTGTGGGTGTGGCAGCTTTGCTCTCAGGAGTCATCAAAACACTTATCCAGGCATCCTGCTGAGCCCACTCTGCTAGGCTCCATTGCCTCCTTCTTGTAACCCCAGGCCAGCAGAGCAGTTGTCACTGAAAGGACAGGTCAAAAGGGAGCCTCAGGACACTGGGACATCACGTCACATGAGTGAGATGGACACCAAGCAGTTCCATACTGGTACTAGGGGCTGGAGATTGACAAAGCACTTTGGCTCTCCAGGTCAAAACTGGGTCATGTTTTTGCTATTTGGTTGGTTTGGTCTTTGAAACAGGTTCTTGCCGTTTAGCCCAGGCTGACCTAGACCTTGCTCTCTTGCCCAGAGTGGCATTGAACTTACAGTGAACTCCTTGCTTCCACCCGCTGAGTGCTAAAAATGCACACCACCATGCTCAACTATCTCTGCATTACTTTAAACCACTAAATTTGTGACTATTTTGTTATGGCAGCAATAGGAGCCCGGAAGAGCTTAGCAATTGCTGTAGTTAATGTACCACACTTCTAGAAACCATTTAGGAATACTGTAAGGTTGGTGCCATTAGAGATAGTTTGGAAGACATTGCTCTGGGTGGATGACAGGCTGGGGGAGAAGGATCCTGTCATCCAAGGAGATTGCCTGGAGAAAGAAACAACTTGCTCCATTTTAGATTCACCCAGTACCAGATCTATCCATCTGCGGAGGGAGAATTGCCTCCTGAGGAATGCTGTCTCTTCCCTGTCCTCCTTCCCCCTCACACCTCGAGCGCAGAGAGTACCTAGTATGTGCTAAAGCTACTTTTCTGCCCCGTGTCACATCTCTACCATGTCCCAAAGCTGTGGCACGGAACAGAGTATGGTGAACTAAAGGAGTGAAGGCCACAAACACAGCTCATGGCACTCAGTGACAAGTCAGACCAGGGGCAGCTATTAGCCTGTCCATGAATTTGAGATGTGTGCGCTAGTCAAAGACATAGGAAACAGACAGCAGAGTCCCACTGACCAGAGACGCCAGGGAGGGTGATGGGAGGCATCCAATGAGTAGAGGTCTGTGTGGGATAGATGCTCTGAAATGGGACAGTGGCAACCGGGACAACAATGGGAAATTCTTTTCATTTTTCTTGTTTCTTTGTTTTATTGGTTTTTGTTTAGTTTGTTTGTTTGTTTGTTTTTCAAGACAGGGTTTCTCTGTGTAGCCCTGGCTGTTCTGGAACTCACTCTGTAGACCAGGTTGGCCTCGAACTCAGAAATCCACCTGCCTCCGCCTCCCAAGTGCTAGGATTAAAGGCGTGTGCCACCACTGCCCAGCAATGGAAATTCTTAATGCCACTGAACTATACACTTAAAATGGTGAGTCTTATGTGCAGTCTGTAACTGTATTAAAATCAGTCATAAATAAATAAATGATACAGAAGGCAGAAGGTCCATGATGAGTGATACTCTGATGCTCTGAGCACAGTGGTGCCTTTCGGAAGATGTCCCAAAGTCTTTTGTGCGGAGATTTGAATGAGAATTTCTCCACAAGACCCATGGATCAGAACATGAGTGATAAGTCACAGGCTCTGAATTTATATTACATGGAACTGTCAGCTTCCAATGCCAAAACTGATACCATGAGTCGCTGCCTTGTATAAGGAAGAGGGAGGTGGGACAGGGCAGAGTTGTAGGGTCGCAGGACAGATGATTTTTCACCTGCTGTTAGCTTGTGTTTGTGTGTTTAGAGTGGAAGAAATGTGAGTGGTTTGCAGGCCCTGCAGTAAGCACCAGCAGAAATGAGGCTGCAAACACGGGGCAGAGGTGAGCTCGACTTCAGGCCAGTGAAGCCAGGAGTGATGTTTGTCACTAGTAGAAGGAGAGGTCTCATGGCCAAGTATTCCACACTTAGTCTTAGAGAGTTAGTCTTAGCTACAGAGTCAGCTGAAGCTGTTGCCTCTTCATCTCTGAGTTGAAACAACTAGTTTAGGAGCTGGAGAGAGGGCTTGGATGTTCTATCAAGTGATCCAGGTTCAGTTCCTACAACCATCTGTGGTTCTAGTCCCAGGAGATCTGAAACTCTCTTCTGGTCTCTGTGTGTGTGGTACACAGACATACATGCAGGCAAAACACCCATACATATCAAAAATAAATCTTTAGAAAAAATAGCAAGTTGGGTCAGGTAAAAGCCAAAAAGTGGATGGCTCAGTCCAAGAGTTACATGCAGCTGAGGGCACAAGTCCATACACCCTGAAATCTGGGTGCCTCAGCTATTCCCATTCCTTCCAGAAACACAACCCCAAGACTGGTACTGTAACTGGCAGAGTACAGTGGACCCATCCTGTTTTTAAAAGACTCTCTTACATACAGAGACCCTGTCTTAAAACAAAACAAATCAAAACAAACATACTCTCGGTGAGGAAAAGATAACAGATAAGAATTCCCTAACCAACCAATTTGGCTCCATCTGAGAGGTGAGCAGAGCCCATAAGGTCAGTCCCCGGGATTTGATCACAGAAAATACATCACCCAAGACCCAGAGACAGACACTATAGTGGACTTACATGCTGGACCATAGTTATCAGATGAATGCAGGAGGAAGAAGCCCCACATCAACAGGGGTTATATGTACTTTTAAATAACTGAGAAGGGGAGCTGGGGAGATGGCTCGATTTTAAGTGCTCACCATGCAAGCATAAGAATCTGAGTTCCAATCTTAGCATGTACATAACAAAGCCAGGTATAATGCGCACAGTACCATTGTTGGGGAAGTGAAAAGGGACGATCTCTGGGGCTCACAGGCTGACTGACCAGTCCAGCTGAAATTGTAAGCTATAGGCTCAGTAAAAGACATTGTCTCAAAATAATAAAGATAATGATGAAAATGATAAATAAGACAGAGATTAAAGAAGATGCCTAATATCAACATGTGGCCTTTACATGCAAATGCACATACATGTTTGTGCACAGGTTCGTGTGAACACACACACATACAACTGAATGGCTGAATCTCATTTGATTCTCAAGTTAAGCAGTGGGCATAGAGCTGAAAAACTCAAGATACAGTATAAAGCACAGCTTCCAAAAGTTACCAGGGATGCAAACTGCCGTACTTAGTAGAGTTGGCCCCTCAGGACATAGGACTCATTTACTACAGTATCTGGCAGAATACAGCTTGTCAGTGTTAAGTTCATCTTTCCACATTTGTTTGTTTGTTTGCTGTATATGTGTAGGATGAAGACACAGGTGCTACAATCCAAGTGTGAAAGTTGGAGGACAATGTGTGAGGGAGTTGGTTCCGTCCTCTCAATAAGTGGGTCCTCCTGGAAAACAAACTCAGGTCGTCAGGCTTGGTGGCAAGTGCCTTCATCCACTAAACCCCAGATTTCTGACATATTATTTGCTCATAAAAATTCACTACATTTGAGCATTGTCTTGATTTTGATTGCTTTGTTTTAAGACAGGGTCTTATATGTAGCTCTGGCTGTCCTGGAACTCACTAATTAGACCAGGCTAACCTCCAACTCACTGAGTTCTGCCTGCTCTACCTCCCTAGAGCTGGGAATAAGGGTTCACGGCCACCTCCACCCAGCCCATAATCTTGATTTTGAAATCTGGAAGAAGAAGAAGAAGAAGAAGAAGAAGAAGAAGAAGAAGAAGAAGA
>JADRCH010000050.1:525897-539213 GCA_019843965.1 Rhynchomys soricoides
GAAGAAGAAGAAGAAGAAGAAGAAGAAGAAGAAGAAGAAGAAGAAGAAGAAGAAGAAGAAGAAGAAGAAGAAGAAGAAGAAGAAGAAGACGACTTTTCTTTCCTAACATGGAAATGAAGCCAACAGCTATTACAAGTTGTAAAGCCCTATTAAAATCAGCTCCAAGAATAGCCCTAACAACTGCTGCTTAATTAATACCTACAAAGAGCCAGGTATGGACAGGTTCCCAGGAGGTGTTGCTTCATCTCCCAGCAATGCTACTGAGCTGTTGTGCTTGACAGAGGAGGAAGCCAAGACTTAGGAGGGCCATGCAGAGGTATCCCAAATGCTTTTCACAAGACAAGCCTAAGTGCAGGGTGGGGCCAGTTCCTAATCGGGCTCTTAATTGACTTCCTATTATGTGCCAATCAGGTAAGAAGGAGAAGGAGCCATGTAGACAACAGGAAGGCAAGCTGCGATTCCAAATGGACCATCATCATCAGTACAGGGCTTTGGAAGCCAGGGAAGCTGTGACCAAGAGGTGGTTGGGAGCTCAGTTGAGTCTCTGGATCGGGGAAGGGGTTCTGAGACTCATTCTTGTTCTTGTGTTTGGAAAGGTAAGGATAAGTGAGTGACTGGATGGATGGGTGGGTGTGCACTTGTGTGCATACACATATGACATCCAGAGGTGACATTTGGGTGTCAACCTCAAATGTTTCTCTACCCTAATTTTTGAAATGGGTCTCTCCCATTCCTTATTGGCTAGACCGACCCTGGGGATCCTCTTGTCTCTATTTCCCCAGATCAAAAATTACAGGCACACACCACTGGGGACTGCGTTTGGACTCGGGTCCTCGCACTTCTGTGGCAAGCATCTTAGCCCAGAGTATGTTCTTGAGAACTGGTGGCTGAGGTATTGGGGGTGAGAAGAGGGACGGGAAGAACACTGACAGTATGCTAAGATCTCTAGTTAGGTGAGCAACCACTGTGGTGGAGAATAAGACACCCTGAGGAGCCAGAGCAAGAATAATCAGCAAAAGCTAACACAGCCAGGGAGGGCTTTCAGAACTGGCAGGGAAAAGCTCAGCCTGGTGGGGCACGCCAGCTGGGGAAGTAGAGAAACCCCAGTAGTGGAGTCTGGCATTGCAGCCACATTCTGCCGTATTTTCAAACAGCAAAGGTGGAAGGAACGCACAGGCCATCTGTAGAGGCAGTTACCTTATGGTGCCAGCCAGCCTCTTATATGCTACTCTCTGGATGCTCGTGACAGCACAGGCACAAAGGCAGATCAGAACTGAACTGAATAAGGTGGTCTGTTGGCAAGATCAGAATAGGTCACATGACCACGTTTCCCCAAGGTGCCACCTAACGCATAATGTGATCTCATCCCTGATTTCTAAAATAAAAACAAAGTGTGTGTATGTTCACATATATTACAGGAGATGGCTGGCGGAGATGGAATGAGCAAGGTCATTTTATTTGCTTTTACTATCTTTTATGTTTGATTAGCATATGTTATTTATACATGATAGGCTTCATGGTGACATTTTCACATGTGAGTATAATGTGTCTTGTTCACCCTCTGTTCCCTTCTTGTCCCCTCCCCTCCCACAGCTCCCAGCTAGTCCCTTCTACTTTCATACTTGCTTGTCGGTGGTGCTTTTTAGTGAGAGGACTATTTCATTTTCACTTTAACTGTATGGATGCTAGACAAGCAAGAAACCACAGGCCTGAGAAGATGCCCTAGGACTGACCTGATCCCTTCCCAAGTAAGTTACTGTGTGTGTGTGTGTGTACTTGTGTGTGTGTGTGTACACATGCATGCAACATGCCAAGTATGTACAAGCCATGGTCATGCGTGGGGGACAGAGAATGACCTCTGCTGTTAGTCCTATGCTTTCTACCTCGTTTAAGATGCTTCTTGTTCACCCGTTTCACATACCAGACTAAGTGGTGCATGACTTTCTGGGGATCCCACTGCCTCAGACACCCATGTAGCCACAAGAGTACTGAGATGACACTCATGTGCTGCCAAGTCTAGCTTTCTGTGAGTGCTGGGGATTTGAACTCAGACCTTCTAGCTTCCATGGCAAATGCTTGCTCCACTGAACCATCTCCCTGGGTGAGAGCCGTCAAACATAAGAACAGAATCTCAGGCCTGAAGGCTCCGTGGAGTTGCTTTCTGACTCTAACATGACTTTAGGTCCAATGTTATTTTCAACTTCGCCTGTGACCCAGCATCAACTCCATCCACCAAGCCACCCAAGTCCAAGAACCACTGAAGCACCTGCCCCCAGCAAGGAGGCCCTGGCCAGTGCAGGGTGGGGGTGTCTCTTAGCGACCTAACACTTCCAATGGATTAAGCATTCACTTTTATCTGGGTTATTTTTTTTCCACGAATATAAGCCATTTTGCGTTTTGGAGCCCTTCTGCAAACAGAGCAGTTTGTCTTTGTGTTTTCTCATTTAAAAACAAATATTTGCCTGCCAAGCAAATACTGTCTCTTAGGATGTGCTATTAATAGGATAATTAGGCAGCCGGTAATGAAAAGGATTGCTGGTAATTATGGCAAGATTTGTTTTGGCATTTGAAGGCAGCGATAGAGGCTGGAGTGCTAAAATCTACCTTAGAGTTAATTAGCACAATTAGAGCACACCTGAAAAAATAGCCCAGCTAACAACACTTGCTTCGATTTTAAAGTGACAGCACCCGCACTCCCCTGGCTGCCTGGGCAGTGCCCCGCCCCCAGGCTATTCTAAGGTGACTGAGTGGTACAAAAGCTAGAACCTGCTTATCCTTTGTCTCCAAGGCACCCCTTCTCTATGGCCATATGTTTTCTCCTCCAGGCCTGCCCATCACCCCTCTCTGGTCTGCTCTCCTTAGGGGGTCCTAACTCTTCCAACTAGATATGGTTGCATTCTTTCTCCCATCTTTCAGATAAGGACATTGGGGGTCAGAGAGGCCTAGGGTGTCCAAGGTCACAGATGAAATCAGAGGTTATATGTAGGGTAAGGGGTCACAAATAAGGTCAGCAGTGACAGCCTGCATCTCAGAAATGCCAAGGGACAGATAACTCAAGGGAAAAAAAGCAATATTCTGGTTCCTGCTGGGAGTCGCTCATGAATGAAGTAGGGTCCTCAGGCCTTCTAGCCTACATCCTTGGTCAGTGGCACCAGTAACATGATGAACCTGAAACACAGAAAATCCCTCAGCTCAGGAAAGATTTTCAGCTGGGAGTGTAGCTCAGTGGAGAGCGCTTGCCTGGCGTGTATTAGGTTTGATTCCCAGTATCACACAGAGAAGAGATTCTCTCTAGTCAGCTTCTCTACCTTCTCTTTCTCACCACTCTTCCACCTCTGCAGCCAGGTGGACACTGGTGGACCAGGGCACACATCTGATGTGTGTGGGTTTGCATGCACATGAATTTGAATAGGTTCACCTGTGTATACACACTCACCGTCAGGAAGAGCTTTAAGGAAACAGAGAGCAGTGGGCATGCTGGTACATACTTGCAGTCCCAGCACTCTGGGAGGTTGACTGGGCCAGACTGGCCTGTGAATAGGGGGCTGGCGGAGGGGGAGGAGGAAAGAAGGCGGAGATGAGGAGGAAGAGGAGAAGAACA
Organism: Rhynchomys soricoides; assembly: GCA_019843965.1. Classification (NCBI taxonomy): domain Eukaryota; kingdom Metazoa; phylum Chordata; class Mammalia; order Rodentia; family Muridae; genus Rhynchomys; species Rhynchomys soricoides. The sequence goes on from JADRCH010000050.1 coordinate 529,499, forward strand.
GTTAATCTGAAGAGAGCTTGGAAATCACAGACTGAGTTATTCAGTCTCTTTGAAGTCTTCATGCCCTCACACCCCAAAACTTCCCTCCACCTCCTCAGCTTATCCTTGCAAATCCACAGTGAGACAATGAGACAGAGCACAGCCTGGCTGCCCATCACCCTCATAACTCACCCTGTGGTAGACTCTTTCTCGCTAACCCCTGGGCACCCAGTCAACCCTCCAGCTGTCCTTATCCAGACTTATGGGGTGGGAAGGAGCTCTGGAGAGCCGGGGGAGAGCACACCTCACATCTCTACTCTGAACACAAGGTAAATACTGAGTCACAAAATCCTGAAAGAGAGCCGGGGAGGCGGAGCACCCTGAGATTTCAAGCTATGTCCTGCACTGTGTCTACAATTCCCCCTCACTTGTAACAATAAGAGGATCCATTTGTGCCACACTACTGCACTTTCAAACGTGGTGTCTAAGTCTTACAGCAACACATGAGGAATTTTCTCATCATCTTCCCAAGACTGCAGACACTGGGGCTCAGAGAGGCTGGGTGACATGTCCTTGGACACACAGCCAAGATTAAATTCGACCTGACTGGCCCCAAACCCAGGCTCATTCATTGATCACAAACTTAAGGATTTGGGGTCACAACACATGGGCTTCCCAGTAATTATCAAACCTCACTATCAACGCCCCATGGCTACCGGGTATTAGAAAGGACCGGAAGAGAAACTGCTTTTTGTAAACTGAACTCAAAAAAGAAAACCTCTCACATTAAAAAATGAAATCTGTGTCCCAGGCAGTAGCTGGATTTGCACTGATTAATTAGAAAATTGCATTTATATAACCCCTTAATCTGTATTTATGTGTTGCTAAGGATGCAGCGAGCTGGGCAGGGAATTACACTCAGATTAGCCTTGATCTGTAAGCAGGCTGGATGGGAGCTGCTTTCTACCCAGAACAGAGAGAATCAAAGGATTTAGGGCAGGGATCCCTGGTGAGGACCCCTTCCTTCCTGATGCCTTGGACCTAAGTCTCCTGGGCCGCTAAGCACCACCCAGCAGCCTCAACACCGCAGGGCCAAAGGAGAGCCGAGGACACTCACAGAGCTCATTTCCAGCTGAGTGCCGCCTCTGGTTTCCTAAACAAAATTGGTTTTATTCTTCTCAACATGTGCTCAGCAAGATTAAAGTTCTATCAACAGTGAGGCTTAGCACGGGCTTTTTTTGGAAGTGGCTCATGTCCCCACAAGAGGGAGGGGAAAGTGGGAGGGGGGCAGGGCCTGAAATCCTGCTTATTGAATCCAAAAAGAGGATCTCTTAATGGATAAAGGGTATTGGAGTGGGGCTCCTGAAGCTTTCTAACATTGAAGGGGGAGGATTTTTGATCACGACAAATCATTGTAAGTTATTTCCGTTGTGATGGTTGTTGTTGCTGGTGTGTGTGTGTTTGAGAGAGAGAGAGAGAGAGAGAGAGAGAGAGAACGAGAACAAGCACACAAGCTCTAGGGATCCTTCTGCCTCTACCTCCCCAACACTGGGATCCCAGCCACACAACACAGCATTTTATGTGGGTGTTAGGGATTCAAACACAGGTCCTCATTTTTGTGTTCAAAGCACTTCTCCTCCTCCTCCTCTTTCTTGCTCTACCAGCAGATGAGAATCAGTGGAGAAAGAGAGGTAACCTGGAAAGTCAGTTTCATCCTTCAGCCTGAGAGGCAGTCTAACTCTGTGGACTCATGGAATAACATGAGTCCAGTCTGCTTAGGGGCCAGGTAGTTCAGACTGGACTCCTAGGTGCCTCTGAGGAAGAAGAAAGTGTCAATGGAATTTGGCTCCTGGGCAAGGAACCTCCAGTAACCCGTCCCTGTTGCCAGGAAGTTTAATTGCAGAGCCCCAGGCTTGGTTTCAGGTATATATCTGGACAGATTGTTACCCACTTGATGCTACCGCATGTCTCTTCTGCTGAAGGGAGTTAGCTGACAAGAGTGAAGGACAATATAGCCCTACTTTTAAGGACACATCCATCGACACCCTAGCCAATGAAAACAGTGTTTCCTGAACTCTCTCATGCTCCTCTGGAGAGTGTCTTGTGGTTTTCCAGTGTAAGTTCCCCAGTCAGCCTGGTGGCAGAAACCCACCCTTCCTGCATTGCTCAGGAGCCCTGCAGCCTCACCGTCCTTCAGAGAGGGGACGATGGTGACAGCATGTGCATCACAGAGCTGACTTGAGAACAGAATGGGTGAGTGTGTGCCAATATGGAAGCACAGCATCTGGGAGGGGTGACTCCTCCATCTCCTTCAGCCTGTGATCTCACTCCCTGACTGCCAGGCACAAGCCACCCACGCAGTGTGACTCATTATGCCTACGGGTGCATACCTTGGATAGCTCCTGGCTTGTACCTCTTGCGTGTGCTTGGCTGTGTTCTCAGACCCACACCAGGCATTCATTCCAAAAGGAGGTGTGGGCTGATGAGCCACTCCTCCCTTCTACACTGAGTCCTTCCTGTTCAGATCTGTCTCAGCTGACTGTCAGTGATGAATGCCCCATAACCACCATGCCTGACACACTCACACACACCCTCTCTTTCTGGGATGTTTTCAGGGGTGGGGGATATATAATTTCTCTCTTTTTTAGGGCCCTTTGGCTCCCCTCCAAATTGTAAATGCCCCTGGGCTGTCCAGGAGACAGACAGAATTTCTTTGGCAAATGTGGGCAGGTTGATTTTTTGAAAGAGTCCAGGGTACCAAGGGCCACCTGACTTACCGCCCTTCTGAACCCTAAAACCAGGACATGGAGCTAAGCCACCCATTCATTTGCAGAACATTGGTCCCCAAAAATCTACTGTATGGATGAAAGTCATTAGGGAATATGGTTGTTGCTCTGGGATTGCTGGTGAGTGACATTTACCCATGTGAAAGGCCCTGACAAGTCCTTCAGCTGGGTGACAAGGCTCACCCGGAGTTCTATTGACACAATCCTCTTGCCATGTTGCCAAGACCGTCTTTCTGGCCTCTTACCATGCTGGAAGTGAGCCTCTGATGGCCCCTTTTCCAACACGGACCTTCTTTCCAGGCAACACTAAGAAACAAACCCAGCAGCCATTCGAGGAAACTTCTAGAAGCTTCTAGTCTTCATTTGCTGGCCCAAGGGAGAAAGAGCCCATGGTACCCTGATGTGTGCAGCTGAGACAGAGGTAAGATGTGGTTCTGGGGAGATGTGGGAAGCCCAGTATGAATCACTTCCTAAAAATAAATAAATCAGAGGTGACCCTGCAAAGCAGGTTGTGCTGCATTATTTGAACAAGGCTAATGGACATCTGGACCTTTTGGAGAGCCCCCATCCCTCCTGTCTCCATAATTTAAGATAATCCTGTGGGGCTAGGGATCATAAGAATAATCCTCACATCTGTGTGGGCTTTTCAGCTTTTGAAAGCTCATTCATGGAATTATCTCATTAGTCCTTCTCAATGCCTAGGGCAGGGACTCGGGGACAATCATTGCCATTTAGCAGATAAAATGCTGAGACTCAGAGAAAGAAAGTGACTGTCTCAAGGTCAGACAGAAAGCCAGATAGACACAGTTCCCCTGATACTCAGCCCAGGACTGTCCTTTAGAAGAATCTACTGAGACTCAGAAATAGACCCCTTTGTCACAGTGCCAAAGCTCAGGGCTGTGCCCTGACCTGAAGAAGTCATGCTCCTGTGTGAAAATAAGATGTAGACAGAAAGATGTGATGAACTATGATCTTCACAGTCAGATTTCCCAGCTTCAAATTCAGCTTCAGCTTCCTGGTTGCCAGGCCTCAGACAATGTGATTGGTCCTCCTACGGCCCATCATCCTCTTGGTAATGATGCTTCATCTTTTGAGAACTGTCCCTCCACCAGCTCTACCATGGGGCTATGCATGCATTTCCCCCACAACTTCATGACCTGAAATAAATATGGGATCCCACCAGATTGATCAGGGACCTTCCATGAGACCCTGAGGTGAAGGGAGGTCTTTCCTGGTGTGAGTGAGGATGAGCAGGTGATTTCAGCCTCATGAAGACAGAGTGTGATCTGAGATATAGGAGCTGATATGCAGAAAGAAGAAGCAGTCAAGAGTTCTGGGGACACACACTCTAGGGTATGGTCACCCTGGGAGGAACACCCTTCCTAGGGGTAGGTAACAGAGCCTTTAAATCGTCTGGTGGCTCCTAGAGACAAACCTTAGGGCTTGGGCTGTCTTGAATACAGAGCAAATGGGAATTATCACCCCTGCTGCTCACTTTGAGGGTCCTTCAAAAACAAGTGGTGACCCAAGGGACACTCCAAACAACACTCAAATAGACGGGAAAAACTTTCACAGACTGCAAGAAACTTGGGGATCAACAAGGAGAAAGACTAAAATCCAGACCAAGTCCAGACCTCCCATTTGGGCATAAGGGTGGGACGGTCCTCTTCATGTATTTGAATTGGGAGTTCTAAATGCTTGTCTCTAGTTAGGAAGCGTGGGGACACAGAGCTCAGGGGCCCTGGCTTCCAGGCTGATGATGCTCTGTACCCTACGTTCCTCCTGCTTGTGTATATGGAGGGTGTGCACATGTGTGTGTGTAGGTCAGAGGAGAACGTTGGGTGCCCTGTTTTGGTATTCTCCCCCTTGTTTCATTTTTAAAAAGTGTGTGTGTGTGTGTGTGTGTGTGTGTGTGAGAGAGAGAGAGAGAGAGAGAGAGAGAGAGAGAGAGAGAGAGGTCCAGAAGAGGGCTTTGGATCTCCTGGAGCTGCAGTTAGGGGTGGTTTTGAGAGCCTCCTGTTGTGGGTATAGAGAGCTGGAGTGGAGTCTTCTGGAAGAGCAGTGAGCACTCTTAACTACAGAGTCATCGCCATTTCCTTACTCCTTTGAGATGGAGTCTCTCACAGAACCTGGGCTTAGGCAAGCCTGCTCGTCCAGTCAGCCTCCTTTCTCTGTCTTCCACTGCTCTGGAGTTACAGGCAAGTGTGACCATGCCAAGTGTTTGTTGTGAGTGCGGGGGATTGGAACTCCGCTGTTTGTGTCTGCAAGAGTTCCTACTCACCGAGCCATCTCTTGGCTCTGGTTTTCATGCTTTGAGAATAAGAGGGAAGCAGCTGAAGCTGGTGCTAATGGAACAGGTTTGTTCTGTTGTCTAACAGCAAGTAGTGAAGAAAAAGCAGGATGCTGTAACCCGCGGATAAGACAGGTCCGAAGTCTACTGTCTGAAACCAAAAGATTATTGTCACTGTGGAACTATGGGCTTGAGGTTTCCTACACACAGAGAGGGAAGAGAACAGAAAGAAAGCAAAGGTGATAGGAGGGGAGGGCAGAGGGAAGGGGAGGGATAGGGAAGGGTAAAGAAAAAGATGAAGAAGAAAAAGGAAACTGAGACAGCTGTCTCCCAGTGAATTCTGTCCAGTAACAAATTCAGAGTCCAGTCTCTCCCCACAGGCTTCCAGCTGTCCCACCCAAGAAATCCAGCAAGAGTCAACTGTTCTCGACTGTCAGGGGCATGAGGGCCTCTGCCTCTGTCCATGGTTCTGAAATGTCTGACTTGCTGTTCCAGAGGACAGGCTATCCAGTTATTCATTCAATAAATATCTTTAGTAGATAGTTCTGATTATACAGTGGCTTAACACTTAGTAGCTTGAGTTCTATTCTTTCTTATAGCTCTGTGGGATGTCCATTTGGTTTTCTGCATAGACGTCTGTGGTCAGCTAATGCTCTGACTTGACCTGGATAGTCTAATACAGCCTCGCTCCTAAGTGTGGTGATTGACAGCCCATTGTCTAGAGCAGTTTAGCCAACCATCTCTGCAGTCCCTCCAGCACATTAGCTTGAGTCATTCAGGTACAAGACATGAGACTCTAAGCTTTTGAGATGTGGTGACCTGAATAAGATGTCCCCTATAGTCTCAGGCATTTGAACACTTGGTATCAAATTGATGGTGTAGATCAAGAGGTTTAGAGGGTGTGGCTCTGTTCAAGGAAGCACGTCACTGGAGGGGTGGGCTTTGAAATCTCAAAATCTCATGCCACTCCCTTTCTCTGCTTCCTGCTTGCTGTTCAAGATGTGAGCACCTCAACTTCTGCTTCAGCCACCATGCCAGCCAATTCTCTGTCATGATAGACTCGTGTCCCTCTAGAACCGTAAGCCCAAATAAACCAAGTAAGCCAAAGGTGCCTTGGTCACAGAGTTTTATCACAGCAACAGAAAATTAACTAATCCAAAAGAAAGTCAGCTAACAGGTTCTTTCCTTTAAAAACAAAACTGTTGATTACAAAACTGTCCAGTCTGTATGCGCATGTGTGTATGTATATGTGTGGGTGGGTGCACATGCACCTCAACATGTTTCCCCAATCTGTAGGGGTCAGTGCTCTCCTTCTACCAGGTGGAGCTCAGATCACCAGGTTTTGTAGCAAGCACCTTTATGCACCAAGCCACCGAGCCAGCCCTCAGAGGTTCTTTCCTTAGGTCTGTGACATTTTCTAATGTTGATAAGATATTTTCAGTTCTAATGAACGAGCCTTGAGTCAGTGTGGAAGGAGCCAGCAGACAGGTAGAGACACGACTGCAGCCATCTTGAAAAAAAATGTTTTTTCCAGTTTATCCTGCCTCATCAACGCACCATAGGCTGCAAATGATAGGATGTCCCTCTGCTGAACCTGTAGGGGAATGACTTCTCTCCTGAAAGTGAGCCAAGAGTCCTCTTGGCCTCTGCCAAAACCACTTTCATAATTGCGTCAGGAGTGATCAAAAGTCTTCCAGCAACCAGCCCTTCACTCCCAGCTCTTGCTGAATCAGAGGGTTTTTTTTCTACTAAATGAGTAAGTCCCCCCTTTGAATCACAAGGCTTCTCCATAGTCATCAACATCTGTGTGTGTTAGTTGTGCATGACTGGGCAACGGATCTTCAGTTACCTTCCTGGATGAAAACAGAAAAGCTCCAGGGTATCATCCTCTGTTCTGAGTCCCCAGAAGGGATGAAATCTTAAGAACTGCCTTCTGGGGGGTAGAGCCCCGTAGTGAATACCCTCCCGTCATATCTTCTCTGCTTCATGGAGAAAAGTCGGATGGGGAGAATCTTGATCACATAGAAATAATTAAAACTCAGGTGTTCAGGACTGGTGAGATGGCTTGGTGGGTAAAGGTTCTTGCCACTAATCTGACAAACTAATTTCCATTCCTCAGAACTTAGATGGCAGAAGGAAAGATCTGATTACTGAAAATTGTCCTCTAACCACACACACACGCTGTGGCACATGCATATGGCTCTCTTACCCCCCACACACACACACACACTGAGAGAGAGAGAGACAGAGACAGAGAGAGATACACACAAATAAATGAAAAATTTTAAACTTAGACGTTTAAGTAAAATGCAAAGTCAGTCTCTTTCCACAAAGCTTAACACTGTGGGGCTGCAAAACATTTTAACCCAGAGTCTTTGATTCCAGCTGGTTATAGCTCCTGTGAGACCTTCAGGTGCTTCTGTGGGTGTATGTGTGTATATTGTGTTCATTGAGGGGTCCATGTTTGTGGGAATTCACGTGCACATGTATGAATGCCCTAGATTAGATTGCAACCTTGGGTGTCATTCTTTGGTCATTATCCAGTTTGTTCTTTTGAGACGTGTCTCTTGCCAGTCTGAAACATAGCAAGATGGCTGTGTTGATTGGTCAGTGAGCCCCAGCTATCTGCCTAACTCTGCCTCCCCAGTGCTGAGATTACAAGTGTATGCCACCACACCTGGTCTTCTTTACATGAGTTCTTGGGACTGACCTCAGGTCCTTGTGCTTGCAAGGCAAACATGTTACTGACCAAGCCATCTCCCCAGACCCATATATGCTCATTTCATGTCTAAGTATTTAGAGAAAATAACTATTGACAATGAACAGTCATCACCTCTAGCAGTAACAGATAAAAGATGATGTTGACATTTGGGGGCTTATTTTCTATACTTGAGGTGTTCGGATGGATACACAGACATGCATAGAATATGAAGAACAGAATTCTAGTGCTTGGTGTTACTCTGAAGATTGCCCAGAGAGAGAAATTGATTTCTCATTGATGCATAGTCAGCAACACGTAGATCATACCACATCCAGGCCTCCCATTCTGGTTGTGTGGGCAAACCCTTCAGGAAGTTGTGTAAGCCCGGAGACAGGCTGACAAAAGACAGGCTAGGTTTGGTTAGAATGTGAGGACTGGCACTGGGTCCTAGCCATGCACCTCTTGCCAAGCAAAGTCGCTTGGTTCTTGCTGAGCTCTGCTTTCAGCATCTGTGTATCAGGGTAGAAGATGTTAGGATCTCGGGGTTGTTGTAGGTTTCAGATGAGAAAGAGAAGCCATGAACTTGGACTCTGAACAGGTCCATGCTCCATGATTCAAATGCCTTCTCTGAAAAACCAGAACTTGTAAAGCACACTTCACATAGTTGCTGAGAGGTAAAGCGGCAAAAGGCACATCACAAGTCCGACACAGTCTAGGTCATCAGTGCAGATGCTCTGTGAAGATCTTCTGGGGTGGGGTGGGGGCTTCAGATAGTAAAGTGCTTGCAATGAGAATGTCAGGACATGAGTTCTATTCTAGCACACACTGGACAAACAGACAGACAGACAGACAGACAGTTATAATCTCAGAGCTTGAGAAGTAAAGGCAGGCAGATCCCTGGGACTCACTGGCCAGCCAGCCTAGCCGAATTTGTAAGTTTCAGGCCAATGAGAGACCCTGTCTCATAAAAGCCACATGGACTGAACCTGAGGAGCTCCACACACATGTGTATGCCCATGCTTGTATCCCTGCACCCATATGTGCACATACTCGCCGAAAGAAAAACCAACCTCACAGTATGTATTATTATCCCCTAGACAAACTAAGTACCTAAGAGCCAATAACAACAAATAAGGAAGAAGAAAACAAGCATTTGCTGGGGCTGGGCTGGCTCTACTGTGGTAGCATGCAAAGCCTCCTATGACGTGGGCTGGCTTCATCTCCCTGAAGCAGGATGAAAGTCTTCAACGCCTTAGGTTGGTCCTTTAGTAAAGTATATAAAGTAGGAGAGGTGGAGCATCCATACACACCCATGGTGCTCCAGGGACATCAATACACACCCATGGTGCTCCAGGGAGCATCCATACACACACATGATGCTCCAGGGAACATCCATACACACCCCTGGTGCTCCAGGGCCCACACCCATGAAGAATGTGGCACCCTTAAGGTCTAGAACCAGATGAACAACAGGTTCGAGCCCTGACTCCACATCTGGATGTCTCGGGACCTTCAACTTCATTCTATAAGCACCAGGGAAATTGCCTTGAACTGGATGAGGAGACATCACTGGGTGTATGGCCACTGTGACCCATTAGCAGCTAAGTGAAAAGATGATCCAGGGGCATGGCTCTCCTGAAAATAGACATCAAGGACATCATGTGTGTGTGTGTGTGTGTGTGTGTGTGTGTGTGTGTATAGGTATATATGTTTGTGTCTATGTGGGTGTATGTGTATGGATGTGTGTGTATGTGTGTGTGTGTATGTGTGTGTGTGCATATTTGTGTGGGTGTATGTGTGTGCATATATATGTGTGTGTGTGTATGTGTATGTGGGTGTATTGTGTATATCTGTGCATGTGTATATGGGAGTATTGTGTATGTCTGTGCATGTGTATGTGGGTGTATGTGGGTGTGTGTATATGTGTATGTGGGTGTATATGTGTGTGTGCGAGTATTG
>JADRCH010000050.1:539223-748811 GCA_019843965.1 Rhynchomys soricoides
GTGTATGTAGGTGTGTGCATTTGTGTGTGTATGTTTGTGTGTGTATACGTTTGCATGCGTGTGTGTATGTTTGTGTGTGTGTGTGTGTTTGTGTGTAAGTATGAGATTGTCAGAGGACAACTTTAAGAAATTAGTTCTTTCCTCTCACCGCATGCGTCGCAGTCATTGAACTCAAGATGTCAGACTTGGCACCAAGCTCCTGCTAAAGCCATCTCAGCAGCCCCATAAGGGTGATCTCTCCAAGTGAGCAATGAGCAGCAGCCCAGCTCCCCAGCACCTAACTTCTCCCATGTCTAGCACTTGGATGACATTCCATCTACCCTGTCCTCAGCCTTTTGGATGAGTTGCTAAGAAACAGCCTCAGGCTCCTCCCTCTGTATGCCTGCCTCTCCTCCCCCCACCTACTTAGAGCTTGTCACCCCCTGGGAAAAAGAGACACACTCACCTGCAACCACGGTGAGTCAGCAGACAGGGGGTGGCATGCCTGTGAGCCTTGCTGGTGATCAGACACAGGAAAGCCCTGCATAGTCCAGAAGGCCAGTGCTCTCTAGGCTATATCTCTCAGCAAGAGCCTGCCCCCAGGCTACAAGCAGCCAGCACAATTGCAGATCAAACTCCCAAACACTGAGTCCAGGCCTTTGAACTAAAGGGATGGGGAGAGAAAAGTAGAGGGGACAATCCGCAGCTTTCTAACCCCCGAGGCTGTGCCCAGGGGTGTTAAAAGTTCTAAGTCCATCAACTAAACAGAAAGCAAAAGAATATTTGAGAGAAAAGAACACACTGCAAGTGTCTGGATTTTTGTCTATAGGAAGCCTTTAAGTTCTTTCTATTTATTTGTGTGTGGTATGTAGTGCGTGTGCATACGCATGGTGCATATATGGTCAGAGAGTATGTATGGATGCACACATGTCATGGTGCATAGGTCGTCAGAGGAGCATATGTGTACATGTGTGGGTGTTGGTTTTCTCTTTCTACCTTTGTATGGGTTCTGAGGATCAAATTCAGGCTTGGTGGCAAGTTCCTTTACCCACTAAGCCATCTTCCCAGGCCTGGAGATTTTGATTTTCGACTGGTCATGGATCTTTTCATTTCATGTCGCATGCTTTCTGGAGGGTTCACTGTCCAGTTTGGGAGCAGCAGCAGACTTGGGCCCTGTGCTGGCTAGTTTTGTGTGTCAACTTGACACAAGCTCGAGTTATCACAGAGAAAGGAGTTTCAGTTGAGAAAATGCCTCCATGAGATCCAGCTGTAAGGCATTTTCTCAATTAGTGATCAAGGGGGGAGGGCCCCTTGTGGGTGGTACCATCCCTGGGCTGGTAGTCTTGGGCTCTATAAGAAAGCCAGGAGAAGCAAGCCAGTAAGAAACATCCTCCATGGCCTCTGCATCAGCTCCTGCTCCTTGACCTGCTTGAGTTCCAGTCCTGACTTCCTCTGGTGATGAACAGCAGCATGGAAGTGTAAGCTCAATAAACCCTTTCCTTCCCAACTTGCTTCTTGGTCATGATATTTGTGCAGAAATAGAAACCCTGACTAAGACAGGCCCTTATGGCTGAGTCTCCCCTGGGAGCTTGTTAGAAATACAGAACCTTGGACCCACCCCAGCCCTGCTGAGGGAGAATTTGCATTTAGCAAGGACCCAGATGTTCCAGGTGCTCATGGGTTTGCCAAGGTGCATGAGCTCTAAAGAAGGAAAGTCTCCCCTGTGGGGTGCACACATCCTGATGGGAGGGGCCAAGTATCCAGTGTGAAGAGATACCAGAGGAAACCCTTGCTAGTTAATAGCTTTTTAACTGTAATGGCTGTGAATAGCAAATAACATCATTTACAGAAATAGAAAATCAATATGGATTGCTGCTCTTAATTACTCTGTGTGTGTGTGTGTGTGTGTGTGTGTGTGTGTGTGTGTGTAGGTTCTCATATGTGTGCATGTGTGTGTAGGTTCACAAGTGTGTGTGGTAGGTTCACCTGTGTGTGTGAGTGTATGTGTGCATATGTGTGCGGGGGCTCACATGTGTATGTATGTGTGTGAGTATGTGTGTACATAGGTTCACATGTGTGTGTAGGTTCACAGTGTGTGTGAGTTCACATGTGCATGTATATGTGTAGGTTCAAATGGAGGTTTCATGTGTGTGTGTGTACACGTGTGTGTGTAGATTCTCATGTGTGTGCATGTGTGTGTAGGTTCACAAGTTTGTGTGGTAGGTTTACCTGTGTGTGTGTGTGTGTGTGTAGGTTCACATGTGTGTGCATGTGTGTGAGTATTGTATGCATGTGTATACGTAGGTTCACATGTATGTGTAGGTTCACGGTGTATGTGGGTTCACATGTGTGTGTGTATGTGTAGGTTCAAGTGGAGGTTTCATATGTGTGTGAGTGTGTGTGTGTGTGTGTAGGCTCACATGTGTGGGTGTGGAGTTCTGAGGACAACCTCAACTGTCCTTTGGGAGCCACCTACCCTTTCTTTCTAGACTTTCTAGACTCTTGTTGCCTGGAATTCAACAGCACCCCCTAGGCATCCTTCCACCTCTGCCTCCCCAGTGCTGGGATTACAATCTCTAGCCAGAATGCCTGGCACTTTTTTATTCCTAAATTCTTAGAACTAAGTGCAGGTCTTAACGCCTGCACAGCGATCATTTTATGGATTGGGCTATTGCCCCTGCCAAGGCTGGTACCTTTAAATTTCTGCTATTGGTATTATTGTTGTTGGTGTACTTGAGAGACATGGGGGGGGGGGGGAATGGGCTCCTGCATTCCATAGCGCTCCTGTGAAGGTTAGAGATCAGCTTTCAGGAATCAGTTCTGTCCTTCCAAGATGTGGGCTCTAGGGATCAAACTGGAGTCATCTGCCTGGCAGCAGGCACCTTTACTCACTGAGCTATCTTGCCAGCTTCCACTCTCTCTTCAGTGTTCCACATAAACTATCCCATGAACCACATGTGGGAACACCATGCGTGCTCTCCAAGACCTCCCGATCTGGCATTTTATAAGAAGCTGGAGTTACCTCCGAACTGTGAAAAGCATGCGTCAAGGCCCCATTTCAATGCTCTCACCTGGAGGAGTCCTTTCTGAATCATGCTGAAGCTCTACCTCAAACATCCATTTTTCTACCCTGTGACAAGGTTTAAAACAAGCCTTGGTTTCCAGGGATGTGAGAAAGAGGGTTGTTTCAGATTGCCCAACCCAGAGCCTGAAACACAGAAACTCCATTGGGATGAAAGACTTCTTCCAGTACAGGCAAGTCTTTATCCTCTGGGAGTACTAGGGTTGATGCTGGGCATACTATGTACCCTACTTACACATCTGTAAAATGGGAATAAAACGTAATATCTCTTTCATAAACTAAAATGAAACCACATGTTACAACATGCTTGTACCTAACATGCCTAGTACCAAAGATGCCTGTGCCATGGTTTGCTTTCATCATGTTCAGAACAAGAACAAAGCGTTGAATATTTGGACTGAAAGAGAGGTCCATAAAGCCTAGCAAGATTGCAAGGCCTCAGAGGTTCAGGAGGCCCATCTCATTCACTGCCACTGGTCCCTCTGCCATGCTGCACTCAATACACACCTGATGTTCCCTGCTGCCTCTGACCTGACCTGCCTGGAACTCTCCCTGCCCTACACCCTGGATCTTCAGCAAAGGACACTGGCTTAGGCGGTCTTATTTGAGTTAAGAAAGAGTAATCCGGCTAGACATTTGGAGGGTGAAGATTCCAGGCCTCAGGTGGGTGGAGGGGATACTTATGGATCAACCCACCTTGGCGTTTGCCTCCTGACCATGCTTTGCAGCTTCCCAGATGCACAAGCTCTATTGTTAAGATGGCGCCTCTCTTCTCTCTCCTTTCAAGGGACAGGGATTCCATAGCCACTCTGTCCTCAGTGTACTACACAGCTTCCTGCAGAAGAAAGTCAAAGCTTCAGGCCTTGTTGCTCTGAGTGGAAGAGACAGGTGAGCGAGGATCCTTTCTAAGGATTAACCCAGGGCCCTCAACCAAGCAGGTCCGTGACTCCTTCGGACTAAACCCACCCAAGCCAGTCCAGGATGGTACACATGTGACCACCCATCTGCAGATGAGCTGGATGCTTTCCTTAGGTGGGGGGTGCACAGCTAACCCACAGGTGAAGGGGGTTGCTGGGGGCCACTGAGAAGCTGTATAGATGTTCCAGGCTGAAGTTCTGCATGACACAAAGAGGCAGGCTGTGACAATCGAAGCCAGACCAAAGGATGTTTATTTGAGTTGCCTTCTGAGGGAGGTCCTTAGAGTAGCCAGGGAGGCCAGGCCAGTGACAGCTAAATATACAGGGTCAGGCTTTCTCAGGACCTGCCCAAAGGCGGGCATTCCTCCTGACCACGGAGTGCAGATCCCCCACAGGAGACTCTTTTACCTCATTCATTCTCTCTTCCTGCCAGGGGCCAGGCCACAGACTCTAGCTCCATTTAGTGAATTACTCAGCTCCCTTGGGAAAGAACAGGCACTTGGTCCAATAAAAGAAGCCCTTGCCATGTGTTTTCTTCCATGAGGGTGGAGAAGGGGAGGAGGAGGCTTCTGCCTGACTTGGTCCTCCTAGTGTTCTAGCTGGGTCAGAGCCCTGAGAAACTCAGAGAAAAATGAACAGGGGGTGGGGGATGGGGTGGGCGTGTCTCATTTTCTCCCAGCACTGGGGAGTGATGCCTAGGCAGGCTCCTGTTCAGGACCAGCAGAAGCAGAATCAGGAGGCCTCCCTATGCTTCCTAGGGAAATTCCTTCTTTTATTTTTTAAGAGACAGGGTTTCTCTGTGTAGCCCTGGCTGTCCCGGAACTCACTCTGTAGACCAGGCTGGCCTCGAACTCAGAAATCCTCCTGCCTCTGCCTCCCAAGTGCTGGGATTAAAGGCATGTGCCACCACTGCCCAGCTCTTTCCTCTTGTTTTATTTCTTCTGTTTAATTGAGACAAAGTTTTTCTGTAGCTAATGTACAACTCGCAATATCCTCCTGCATCAGCCTTCCAAGTGCTAGGGTGTCAAGCATTCACCACCATGCCGAGCCTGCGGACATTTTCTTCTACACCTGTTAACAGTTTGGACTGTCTCAGATCCCAAGGCTTCTCCTCCTGGATCCAGGCAAGATGGAAGGCAGAGCAGTCAGCTGCCTACCTCAGCAGGCTCAGACCATGAACTGCACTGTTTCTGAAGAGCTATGGATCCAAGCCAAGTGAAGACAAAGAAGCCCTCCTGCAGTCTCTTTCATTGACATCCCTACATGAATCAACACATACAAGTTCAGTGACTGTGGGGAGTTGGGATATTGCAGGTCAAGTACCTGGTCATCTTAAATTATCTTACCCCCCCCCCCCCCAGCTAGCCATTTATTTGCCCCCTCTGTGTGATCTAAAATCCTTGTGACTGTTTTCTTTCTGCCTGCTCCAAAGCTAAGAATGTCATCAGACAGCATCTGAGGTCCCACCCTCCTATAACCACCCGCACCCTCAGTTGATGGCCCCACCTATGTGTTTGAAAATATCTTGATTTATGGCTTTCTTTATTCTTCTGCAACTAAGACGAACTTCAGAAACCGTTACCACATTACAATATTGTACTTAGGGTAACTAAAATCTGTGTTCCCAGACCATGGCCACTCATAGTCAGCCCCACAATAAACCCTTGTTCCCTCTGAGGTGAGGGCTGTGTTTTTTGTATTGACAACAGACTGCTTGGTTTTAGTGTAAGAGACTGACCACATCAATGGCCCAGACAGACAGACAGACAGACAGACAGGAAGGGAAGGCAAGCAGGCAAGCAGACAAATACAGGTAATCCATACATGCACACACACACACACACACCACAACACACACACACACACACACACACACACACATGCACACACCAGTGATATCCAGTCATTACCACTTGACCTTAAAGATACTGCCACAAAAGTACTGGAGAATATCTCCCCACCCTAAGCTAAGTTGGATTGACAATGGCTTCGGCCTACAAACATGTGGCAGAAGTAACATCACTGTATGTCATTTTCCAGCCTTGTGCCACTGTACCTCCCATGAGTATCTGATAACAGTTGCCAACATACTGCAGTGTAGTTGTGGAGTCAGAAACTAATGGTTCCCAGTACCTACATGAGGAGGTTGTCCCAATCCAGCCAACGTCAGACACCTGGGAGAATCTGCAGGTCCTTCCAGGCTGACGTCAAAGGTCAATGGGTCTTTCCTAGGAAGCCTGGGTGGGGAGAGTGTAGGTATCACTGGGTGAGGAGTATAGAACTGGACTGTAGAGACAACACTCAGCCTGTTCAGCATAGGGAGCAGCCTGCAGCCCTGCTGTGCTGCCAGCTCCTGCAGGATCACAGGGTAAGGTGGCAGCTCTGAGAATCATTGCTGACCTGGAACCAAAGTGGATCCAGTTCAGCTTCCCAGAGCAGCCTCAGGTGCATCCTCCCGTGGATCCCTTCTGGGGAGCTGCCAGGCATGGCTTCCTGTGTCAGCCAAGCAGAGCCAAGCAATTCATTTGCTGGGTCTGACTATGGCTAAATAAAAGACAGAGAATCCTTCTGCTGGGGACAGAAAGTACACCCAGGTCAGGCACAGAGGATCCCAGACCAGAGGGAGCAAGGAAGGCAGGGGAGGCAGGCACTGAAATCCTCTAGGATCCCCCTCTTCTCTTCATAGGTGGGAAAACCAAGGCACAGAGAGGGGCAGTTGTATGCCCAGGTCACATAGCTGTCCAGAGTAAAGCCCTGAAGTGGAATGAAGAGACCCAGCCTCACCAGAGTGCCTCTTGTGTTCCAAGTAGTCAACATATACTATGGAATCTAGCCCACCCTAAACCTAGAAGGTGCAAACCCTGCATTATGTAAGATTCCCATGTGGAAGAGAAGTAAACAGGCTTGGAGCTCTCCTTAGGCAGTCCAACAGTACCGGCCCTGAGTTCAGCGCTTCTCAACCTGTGGGTGGCGGCCACCAGGAAACAGGTATTTCCAATGGTCTTAAGAACCGAGACATGACTCAGTTGCAAAATTACCACTGTTAGGAAGTAGCAATAAAAATTAATTTATGGTTGGGGGGTCACCACAACATGAAGAGCTGTACCAAGGGTCACGCATCAGGGAGATTGAGACCCGATGCTCTAGGGTGAAGCAGAGACATGAACTTCTCCTCATTCTTAAGCAATGGGTCTTAATCACAGCTCAGCAGCACACTCCAGGAGACTGAGCCCAAACTGCCTGCTTCAGCCCACAGCCCACTGTACCACCATGGAGCACAGGCTTTCTCTCCCCTTCCCCTCACCTTCAGTCTGTCTCCCCATGTCTTTTTACCACCGTCCTCTGCAAGCAGGAGTGTCTTTCTGTCCTGGGTATGTATCTGTGTCTGCAGCTCTCTGAACAAAAGAGAGACAGAGTTCTGCACTGAGATAGATGGGTAGATGGATGGGTGGATGGATGGATGGATGGATGGATGAATGGATGGATGGATGGATGGATGGATGGGAGACTGCCTCTATCCACAAACAGCAGACTTGGTAACGAACAAACACATTCCCGCTAAAGCTATATGGCAGTCAAATCTCACAGTCATTGATCCACAGCCCACCTGACACTCCCTCCCCACAGCCTGTGCATTCCATTTCTGTCTTAACTCGAAGCTCCTTCCCCAGGGCTTGATGGCTTGCATCCAGCTTTATTGTTGATACAGATCTTTATCTACCCCAGGCTTATAACTGACATTTAAATTACTCTGCAAACAACCAATCAATATTTATGGATTCCTGGACCCATGCATTTGCCAGGCCCAGTGTCCTGAGTTTCTCCCCAGCCAAAGAGGCAGAGGACTCAAGGTCAGGGCTCTGTCTAATTAGAAACAGGGATGCTGGGCATGCCTCGAGGCAAAGGTCTGGAGTTCGAATAGAGCTGCAGGTCCCCAGACTGTCTAAGGAAAGCAAGGTGATTTCCCACTGGAGAGCCAGTCCACCTCACATCATTCAGTGGGCATTGCCAGTGTGTGCAGAATAGCATAACATGTCTGAGAGAGCAACATGGAAAACAAGATTAAATACCTCATATTGAAGAGGTTCTCACTCGAGGGGCAGAAGAGACATGCATAGGTGACAGCAGGCAGGCTGCATGGTCCATGGGAGACAGTGAAGAGAAATGATAGCCCTATGATGGCTTCCTGGAGGGCTTCCTGGAGGAGGAAGGGCATAGCAGGACAGAAAAATATGCAGAGCCAATGAGATGAGAACACAGGGCAGGCTTTAGGGATAGCAGAAAAGAAAAATACAGACCATTAAATTGAAGTCTGATCCTGGGTGGCCCTGGATACAACTGGCAGCTTGTGGCTTTCCCTCTATAGACAAAAGGAATGAAGGAGGGCTTTGCAATCCAGAGCCTTCTAGAAGTCATATGGACTTGAGGCAAGGGGGTTCTTCTAACAGTTGGCCTCACTCCCCAGGCACAGCCAGGCTATCGTCACCCTCCACTTTAAAAAGTGTAGCCCTCACCTGCCTTGACAAAAGCAATGAACAGAGGATGAATGCTTCCAGGGCCTCTTGGAGCTGTGAGTTATGGCGGTGGCCTTCATCTTGGAGGCCACAACGTTTATCATTCTAGTGAATTCAAGCTCTGGTTCCAGCAAAAACAATCTCTTGTCCTCCTGTCAGGAGCAACATGGTGGACATCACCCAGCTGCCCTCCCCAGCTCAGCCACACAGTAGGGAACCTTGGCTCCCCATGGGCACCTGTCCCCCCAAGGTAAGGGGTGTAGTCTGCAGAAGCTGGGTTCCACTAATTCACCGCGTACCCCACACCTCTACCCCTACCCCACCCTACACATTTGCTTGCAGGCCCCTCTGGGTGGTCAGCTAGGAGGGGGATGGGCTCTTCTGAACAATGCTGATTTATCCAATAGGCACGGTTAGTTAGGCCTGAGGTTCAGCAAGTATTTTAATTCCTTTTAAAATCAAGAGGGAAAAATGAATACGACCCACCTTGATGTAAATGCATCAACAATGCCAATGCAGCTGTAAATCCAAACGATACACCTGAATGCTGGGCATGGCTCATTCAACAATGCCAATGCAGCTGTAAATCCAAACGATACACCTGAATGCTGGGCATGGCTCATTCTAAGACCCTCCCAGCAGGCAGGAGGACCTGAGTTTAGTCCCCAGGACCCGAGTAAAAGCCAAGTGTGGGGGTTCCCAATCCCAGGGTTTGAGAGGCCAAGACAGGAAGATCCATGAAGCTCCGTGGCCAGCCAGCTTACCTGAGTCAGTGAGCTGTAGGTTCAGCAAGAGAACCTTCATTAAAAACCAAGGTGAACATCAATAAAGACACCTTAAGTTGGCCTGCAACTCCTCTGATAGGAGAAACTTATCCAAGTCAAATCATTACTGTGTCACGTGAAACAAAAAGCAGGCCCAAACCTCAAAACCGTGATTGAAGCACGTGATATACTTAGCAATCAAGCACGTGATATACTTAGCCTGAAGTAACCCTGTATAGAAATAAAATAACCTGAAAAAAGAAAAAAAAAAAAACCTACCAAGGTAAAAACAAATAATTTTGTGAGTGAATGAGTGGATATATAAATTAAAATCTATAAATAATATCATATGTTTGAACTGGACAGGCATAGATTAGGTCACAACTACCCTGGGCATTGGTGAGACACCTTTGGTCTGTGCATTGTGGGTGATTACAGTGGTCAGATGTGGGGCCAGAGCACGACTCTCCTGTGAAACATCCGAGACACTCAGCAGAGGAAAATTTGCTCAGAGGTGGCATTAAAGGGTCTCTCTGTGCATAAATGGCAGCATGGGGGTTTTCATGAAACTTTGAAACTTCAGGAGACCCCACATTCTAGTTTGTAATTAGGCTCAGTGGAAATAACATGGGTTTATTCACTCAACAAAGACTGGCTAAACTTCCACAATGTGCCAGACACTGTGCTTGGACCAAATACATTGAACTGAATGTAGCAGGACACAGGTACATTTTAAATACATACATACATAGATACATACATACATACATACATACATACGAAAGGGAGAAAAGAAAAGAAAGAGGAGCCAACTGTCTAGAACTCTCCATTCTGGAAAGAAACTTACACATCATACATCACAGGCAGCTAGGGGCCTTGTGGTCACTGCTGCAAGCTCAGGCTGTGTCCTGGCCAGGCTGAGAGCTCTCTAGGAAAGACAGGGTCAGGGCAGTGTGATGCCCCTCACCAAGACTAGAGACTGCTGTCTGGGCGGAGCTACTACTCTCTCCTCCCACGTAGTGCCCAGGCCCACTAGGGACCCCCTTGGTGCATTCAGCTCATCACAGAGACCCAACTGCACTGTAACCTCCCAGAGCTAAACACAACCCTAGACCACCTAGCCTGGCTGTTGGTGGTATGGCACATGTGTGTATGTGAGCGTGCACAATGTGTGAGCTTGAATGTGTTTCTGTGACTATGAACATGAGTGAACACGTGTGATTGGGTGTCTGTGACAGCATGTAAATATATGTTAATGAATTCGAGCATTAGCTGAGAAGAATACATGGGGAGGATGTGTGTGGCTCAGTGTGTGTGTGTGTGTGTGTGTGTGTGTGTGTGTGTGTGTGTGTGTGACACAAGGCTTGTGTCTCTGTGCTAGCTTCTGCCCTAGCCAGGCTGTCTTTGGCTCCTCCTCCCTCCCCTGCTGCCCCTCCCTCTTCTCTGGATGGAAGCTGCAGGAAGGGGCCAGATGGTCTCCCCTGACCTGCTATTTATCATCAGGCAAAAGCTTACTCAGTTTAATGCTCGTAGGCAATTCATTTAAAGGCTCTGTTTGTTTCTGCTGATGAGGGCTGTTAATTTGCACAGCGGTCTCATTAGGCCTAAACCACCAATTAATTCCTTTTGTTCTCATTAAATGGCTGATTCCTAAACATTCTGAGGACAACAATGGGCCGCCCAAGCCTAGCCTGGTGATGTGGGAGGGGACAGGGACAGAGTGGCATGAGAAGGGGGCTGGGATCAAGGCCCTAAGTCCCTGGCACAGCCATCCTGCTAACATGGCTCTATAAGCCCTTGGGTCTTAACTGCCACAGCTGGGCCAAAGTCCAGGCGATGGTCCTCAGGGCAACACAGCAGAGATCAGAGGGTGGTACCCAAGTAGAATGTGCTCAAACAGAAGATCTATGCTCAGGACCGGGTCACAGTGTCCAAGGGCCACAATCTATCAAAGGCCAGCTCTCTGCCTGGTGGGCATTGGCAGGCCTTCTGAGGGGCCCTTGCCACGCAACAGCTTTGAGCTCTCTGCCTTTGTCCCATGCAGATGCCAGACTGTAGAAGCAACCACCTAGAGGATGCACAAGGTGGGTACCCAGAAGCAGAGGTTGTGAGAATGGGAGGGTGGTCCCTAGGGTGCCCAGACGAGTTGATGCAATGGGATTAGTTTAGGATGGTGGCATGTTTCCTTCATCCTTGCTCCAGAGTGATAGAACCCACTGCTTACAGCTCATGAAGGAGCTCTAGGGTGAGATCTGCCTGGGTTTCTATTTCTCTCTTAACAGACTGTCCCAAAAGTCCATCTATACCTTCTTTCCCTAAGGACACCAAAGAAAACTCTAGAAGCCTGATATTGTACCTGATTCCATGGACCTCAAGCACCGGGCCCCACCTACTTTGTTATGCAGTTGCCAACCCTGCCCAACCCTATGGGGTATCAGGATGATGGAGTGATGGAGATGCTTCACTGTAAATGCCATGGAAATTTCCAGTTAGGTACAGCTGCAACTATGCTAAGACTATTGCTTAACCTCATCTGTAAAATGGGAACAGTACAGAGCCTCCCTCCCAGGAACTCTGTCAAGTGGAATGAGTCAGGCTAAAGTGATTGACAGCTCTAGGCACTTGACAATGGCATTAGCACTTAGTATTGGTAGGCAGGTCTTACTGGTGCTGACTGCCTCCATTCCTGGATTTCCTCTCACACATGTGATCTCCTTATCATGCCCTTCTCTCAGTCACAACCACAGAGTCACTAGAGTTAAACTCCACAGAATACTGGTGGAGTTTAGGTTTCAAAAAATGATCTTTTGGGGCTGGAGAGATGGCTCAGTGGTTAAGAGCGCTGACTGCTCTTCCAAAGGTCATGAGTTCAAATCCCAGCAACCATAGGATGGCTCACAACCATCCATAATGAGATCTGATGCCCTCTTCTGGGGTGTCTGAAGACAGCTACAGCGAGTGGGGCTGGATTGAGAAGGAAAAGTGAAGACAGCTACAGTGTACTTACATATAATAAATAAATAAACCTTTAAAAAATGATCTTTTTGAGTCAACGTTTCTCAATATTGTGGAGATAATATGTGTACTAAAGTACTAATACTTAAAACAAACATGGTGGTTCACACTTGTAATCTCAGAATTTAGAAGGCAGAAGTGGAAGGATCACCCATGAGTACAAGTCTAGCCTGGTCTACACAATTCCAGGCCAGCCAGGGCTATATAGTAGGACCCTGTCTCACAAAAGCTAGTAAATAAATAAATTTGAAATTTAACTGAGCCACATCACATGTGATCTGGCAGGTGTTTGCTCAAAACACATCTCTTCCTCCAGAGAGAATTCGTTGTTTATTCTGAGTTGACTGACTTGGGAACATGAAGCCAGGATATTCATAATGATATGCTCCATCGTAAAAGATATTATGCGAGCTTTTCTAGTCACAGGACAGAATAAACTGACAAATCAATATGCTTATCATGGAGGTAGAGACACCAAGTCATAACAAACTTGGAGGGAAACTTTGCTACAGATTTCAAGCATTATCTGAAGGCACTCTTAGCTTCTAGATTGGTGGAAGATTGTGGTGTGCTTGGTTAATACATCCTAGAAGGTTTACCCAAGATGCTAGGTCGGATCAAGAGGCTGTGGAAACAAATGACTATTAACGTAGCCTGAGATAATTTGGGGTTTAATCTGCAACATTCCAACCCTTTATATTGACAGAAGTCCTGTTCATAGAATAAGTGCACAATCCTCGACATAGGCAGGGCTGTTTTAGGAAAAGTCGGTTGTTCAGCTTTAGCCCTAGCCTATGAGTGTGGCAGGTTTCTACTCACCCCTCTAGGCTCAGGCAGAGTAAACCACCCCCAAGAAACCTTCTCTGATCTTCGATTGATGTGGCTTTCTTGTTGGCATCCATCCTTGGATTCCAGGGTCTAGAGCCCCTGCTTACTATTCCACTATGTGTGACCTGCATGTCCACTCTTCTCTCTAGCTTCTGAGACCCTGAGATGGTGGGTAGGGAACTGGGGTTGGGTAAAGCGTACAGTACTTCCTTTACCCAAACATGCTCTCATGAGTCTTCCTCTCTCTTCTTTTTCACTTTCAGGGATTCTCTACTCTGTGGAGCATGTCCCCAGTTTCAGGAACTCTTTTCTGCACTTAACTCAAGATGGGGGTGGTAGATGAGAGACCAGAACTTAAACAATGCCTGGGAACTACCACCCAACTTCTTTATAATCCCTTCTTGATGGCTGGCAGAATCCTACCTGGGACAGCTTTGTGTGCAGTTTAAAGATTACATTTTTCAGCACCTTAGTCACTCTTCTATCACTGTGAAGAGAACACATGACAAAGACAGTTCACAGAAAGGAAAGTATGTAATTAAGGGCTATGTGTCTGCATGAGTCCATACCCCACTCCTGGTACCAATCTCTGTCTTAGTTTGGATTACTATTGCTATTATGAAACACCAGGACCAAAATCAAGTTAAGGAGGAAAGGGTTTATTTGGCTAACACTTCCACGTCCATAGTTCAAAACTGAAGGAAGTCAACACAGGAACTCAAACAGGGTGAGAACCTGGAGACAGGGACATGATGCAGAGGCCATGGAGGACTGCTGTTTAGTGGCTTGCTTCTTTTCATTATAGATCTGCATAAGAGTGATAACTAATAAGCACATGACACAGCCAGTACTAGGCTATCTTGAAATCTTCTCTGTCAATGTCATTGATCCAGAACTCTTCAATTTAACTTAAGGTAGATTTTTTTAGTACTAGGGAAAAAAGCAGCCATACTGTTTGCCAAAGTATCACAAAATGGTTTCTAGGCCACCTGTTAATATTTTATCTCTCTGAACCTTCTTCAGCTTGACCCCCAAAGTTCAAATCACCCTCAGTACTGTCTTCCATGATCCTTAGATGGCTCATTAACCCCTGCTTAAAGCATCCAACCACTTTTCTAGTCCAAAGTCCAAAAGTCTTCCATATTCCTCCAACAAACAGCATGAACAGACCAGTCATAGTCATTTCCCACTCCTGGTACCAACTTCTGTCTAAGTCACTGTGCTATTGCTTTGAAGAGACACCATGGCAAAGGCAACTCTTATAAAAGGAAGCATATAGTTGGGGGCTTGCTTATAGTTACAGAGATTTAGTCCATGTAATCACGTCAAGGACATGGTGACACACATGGTACTGGAGCAACATGAGAGCTACATCCAATACATAGGCAGAAAGAGAGAGAGAGACTGGACTTCATGGGCTTTTGAAATCTCAAATCCCACCCCCAATGTCACACCTTCTCCAACAAAGCTGCACCTCCTAAAGCTTTCAAATAGTGCTACTCCCTGGTGACTAAGTATTTAAATATATGAACCTATGGGAAGCATTCTTATTTAAACCAACACACCCAACCTCCCTTGCAGCTAAGTAAGACAAAGTAACTGTGAGTGTGTGTGTGTGTGTGTGTGTGTGTGTGTGTGCGTGTGTGTGTAAGAGTGTTCTGTGGAATGTCAAGAAGGTGACTTTGGCTTTCTCTTGTTGCCCTTTTCTGCTGTCTGGAATGCAACACAGATGTTTTGACTGGTGCTTCAGCAACCATCTTTAGCCATAGATTAGCTGGGATTAGAAAGCTTAACTTACTTTTGGAAGTCAACCTTTATATTATGTAGAGTTATGAAAATATCAGGAATTTGATTTGAGTTAGCCTGCCACAGATTCATGGTGTCAACAGAAGATAGGAGACTCCTGGGTCAGAAGCACAGACCTTCCCACTCTTGGTACACAGGCAGCATGTAGTTCAAGGCCATGGCAGTTTGCACTAGTTTTTCCTGCTCTCTCAGCCCATGGGAACATGAGCAATCAAGTAGATGCTGTTACACAGGGGAGGTTGGGCTCCAGGGTTAGGACCCAGAGCTTGGAAATTCCTAAGCCTTTATATAATGGGAGGCTCTGCAAATGTGACCTCCCACCATCACCTTAGCAAAATGTTACCATTACACAGACACATCTGATTTTGATCCTCTCCTAATTTCCAGAGTCATGGTGACCCCTTTGTATGCAAGTTACCAGTATTCAATGTCACAAGAAGCTTCATCCCCAACGAGTCCAAAGTAAAAACCAACTAAGTTCAGATGTAGAAAATAGTATGTTTTCTTCAATGTAATCAAATGGACTTTAGAGGGCATGCACACAGGACTGAGGTTTGCTGCATGTCTGTTGGTGTGAATGGCCTGCTTATAAAAGTATTCCATCAACCAGCAGTGATAACGCATATCTTTAATTCCATCACTCCTGGTGGATCTCTGTGAGTTCAAGGACAGCCTAATCTGCAAAATAGTCAAAAGTGTTCCACTTTAAGAAACAAGGAAAAATAATTCAAGAAACTGGACTTTGGAGCTATAGAGATTGATCGATGGTTATGATCACTTATGCTCACTATTCTTCTAAAGGACCCAAGTTTAGTTCCGAGCACCCATGTGGGGTAGCTCACAACCATCTGTAACTCCAGCTCCAGAGGAGCTGAGGTTTTAGTCTGCACACACGTGCCATATGCTAATATACACACAATAATTATTAACAATAATAATAATACATTGAAACCCTTCTTCCACTTTCTAGGTCTCCGTGGACTGCTGTATTAACTCAATGTGCCCTACATTTAAACACTCACTTCTTTGAAGAGCTATCCTCCACTGTGTAACTATCTGGGAGGTTATAAAGATATCCCTCACTTGACCATGACTGAGTGACTCAGACCCCTTTCCTGGGACACTCTATCTGGGTAAGGAACAAGGAGGTCTTTCCTCATGTGACAGCAAGGTTGGAAGCCATGGATGGGAGCTGTGAATGGTCACCAGGCTCAGCCTTTTGTCTAAGAGGTTAATGGGGACATGATACAGAAGATACTGAGTATCTGGTGGCAGGGCTTATCTGAGCCCATTGCCACTTGCTCTCCTGTAACTCAACCCTACAGGTGGCTGAACTCCTCTCTGACTGGCTTGAAGTGGATAGTCATAAGCCACACCTCACAACCCAGCAGTCTGGAAACCTTGGCAGGAGCCACATGCTCACTCTATATCAACCCTTGGGAGAATTGCAACGAAATAAGCAAAGAGGGGCTGGAGAGATGACTCCGAGGATACAGTGCCTGCCATGCAAGAGTAAAGTCCTAACTTGGAGACTTAGAACCATGTACAGGAAAAATTTGGACATGGAAGCATTGAGGAGACTGATGTAAGCAGGATCCTTGGGCTTGCTGGCCAGCCAGTCTAGCTGACTCAGTCAGCTTCAGGCCAGCGAGAGACTCTGACTCAAACACCAAGGTGGGGGCTGATGAGATGTCTCCGTGAACAAAGGCACTTGCTGTGCCTGACTGCTTGAGTTCAATCCCTGAGACCCACACAAAATGGATTCCTACACGTTGTCCTCTGGCCTTTTCACATGCACTGAGGCATGTTCATGTGCACTTGCAAACACACACACACACAGGCACACATGCACACACACACACACACACACACGCCAGTGGAGCTAAGACTCAGGACTAAGGGTTAGTAAAGGATTAGAACACTCTCAAGCCCCACCTCCACCACCACCAGTATGGAAAAGCCCATTGCAGAAGCTTAGCCAACCTTTGCCACCTTCTGATATGTCCACAGTCTCAGGTTGAGCCATCAAAGCTCATCCCAGGAAAGCAGATGCTGCTTGCTCACTCCATGTTCTAGGGTTATGGGTTTGTGTCTGTATGGTTCTTTCTTCTCACCAGAATCATTGTTCTTTGGGGGCTTGGGGTATGGGAGGGCAGGAGGGGCATGCTTTTGCTTATCAGCCCATTAAATGCTTGCTTTAGATTGAATGCTGCACTGCATGGCAGCTCACCCAAGAATACTATGAGAGCCAATGGTTGGTTGGCCTGCCTCCTGTCATCAGTGCCAGGCTCATTTCAACCTGCGTTTCCTTCCCATCTGGGGACAGCCGTAATGGAAGGTCCTAGCAATAAAGCAACCAAGCAACCATTTAGCGCTCCCAGCTCCCAACGGCCCCATTGCTTTGATTTTGTTTCTTCTTTCTGGTTCTCTCTCTCTCCTTCTCTCTCCCTTCTCTCTGCCCCCTTTCCCTCCCCTCTCTTTCCCTCTCTCCCCCCTCTTTCCCTTTTTCTCTCCTCTCTCTTTTTTCTCTTTCTTCTCTCTCCTCCCTCTCTCTCCCTTCTTTCTCCTTCCTCCTTTCTTTCCCCCCCCTCTTAAATTTTGGAGACCTTCCTAACAATGTGAGGACACACAGCATGATAGGTTTCTTTGTCTCCTGTACTGTCAGCCACCTGTCCTCCAAACCGTGTGTCTGTTTGCTTGGTCAACAAGCTGCCACTGTGCCTGCTGAGGGTCAAGCCCAGTGTTAAGTCCTTTATGGATGTTGTTGCATATAATCTGATCTAATCCTCTGATGAAAGGGGTTTTATTATCACTCTGTTGCAGACTAGAAGCAGAGATCTGCAGAGGGAGGTAGTGAGGACTGCTCAAGGTGAGGCAGCTTATGGCAACAGAGATGCCAGGGTCTCCTGCAGTATCATTCTAAAGCCACCGGCTGTGTCCAGCAGCCCACAGTGGATCTGCTCACCTGGGTCCACTACCTGTGGTCATGGGACAGAATCACAACTATCACACAGCTATCCTTCAGCCTCCAGCAAGGTCCACACTAGTGGCCATGACCTCGAGTGATGGATAAACACAAATGCAGCTCTCCTTGCTGCTTCCGGAATCTCCACTCTAGTGGCCTTCTATTCTCTAAGATGCACCAGCTAATCCTTGGGTCAGGGCACTTGCCCCCTTTAAAATACATCCACTCTCCAGGCATCTGCTCATTACGACTTCAAGATGAACAATAGCCATGTCCGTGGGTGGATTTAACCAGCCACCATTGTGGGCTGTGCTACTATGTAGTTAGCAATTTGGCCTCAGCTTCCTGCCTGAGACTCCATGAGCCCATATAAAGACGGTAGCTACTTCATGAGCCCATATAAAGACAGTAGCTACTTCATGAGCCCATATAAAGACGGTAGCTACTCCATGAGCCCATATAAAGACGGTAGCTACTTCATGGAACTGGACCCTGGTGCTCCTCTACCACACCCCCAGCTGTTCCACTCTTTAGACTTCCAGTCATAATGCTTCCAGACATTCCAAGCAAACCCCTGCCCCAGGGCCTTTGTACTGGTGCTTGTCCGGAGTGCTTCTCCTCTATGTATGTACTTGGTCCTTTCTCCACATCCCTCCAGTCTGTTCTCATAGGCATCACTTCATGGAGGCTTAGTCTCTTAGTTTGATCAGGCTGCTGGAGCAAAGCACAGAAGACAGGCCAACAGGATGGATAGGTGATTCATTGAGCATCACACATCTCCCTCCCTGAGCTTGGGGCTGATGGCAAGCTGGACCACAGCCACAGGGCTGGTGAATTGATTTCACTAGCATAGAATGTTTGTGCTTCTTTATGAGGACACATGTGAGCATTTATTGGGTGTGAGACTTGAAACTAAAGAGAAGGTTGCAGGATGTCCCTTGGGTGTGCTGAGTCACAGTGTTGGCCATCTTGCAGGTAGGAGTCAGGAAGGGAAGGGGCATAGCAGATATAGTGAACATGGACCTGGAGGCCATTAGCATCATCGTGAGGGGCCCACAACCCACTCTGACAGCGTAGTCCCCCTTGGTCTCTCAATCCCTTCCACATTCTCTGGGAGGCTCTTCTTACGGGAAAACATCTCTGTAAATGGCACCAACAGTGACTGTGTTGGAATCTAAGACTCTGCCAATCTCCAAGTTCTGGTTTTCTTCCATGATGCCCCCTGGATGATGACATGTGGAGCAGGTACAGGCTCCCATGTACCTGGTGCTCCCATCAGATTCTGCCAACCCTGACCTAACTCGAAACTCGAATTCATTGGGGCTGAGAACAGGGAAAGGCAACCTGGAGGCTCCTGCTTTGCTGCTAAGCAACAAGCGTCAAGGCTGCCCATCCCCCAGCAACTGCTGCATCAAGGGCATTTCTAATGTGTAGTCCCCCTTCTCCAGAGCACCTAGCAACCCTAACAGCCACCGAGTGCTTCATGATGAACCCCTGTCCTGTCCGAGCAAACAGCTAAGTGGATTTTTTCTATTGGCAACCAATTCCCATTTGATTCCTTCATTGAACACCACTGTCTCCCAGGGGGCTTTCTGTCAATAGACTGCTTGTCACTATTGAATATGAAGGGCTGCCTGGAGTTCTGTACACAGTAGGCACACAGAAAACATTAGTGATATGCCAGGTGAGAATCATTTCTGGACCATGTTGCTGCTTCTGAGAGAAACCTGGAGGAAAGGGCTGTGGGTAGAACTCTGTGACGGGTGCACCCTGAGAACCTTGCATCTCAAGGGCAGCTGGAGACCAAACATGTGCTTCCTAGCCTCTAAGTTTTTCCTTTGTTTCCATTTTCTCTGTTCACCTCACTCTCTCAATTGGCAGATGATGGAGAAAGAAGAGGAATCAGCCATCTCACCTTGCAGTCCATCTCATCCCTCAAGGGGGTCTTTCAAGTCCACCCACTCACACAGTCCTGCAGGACCTCCAGTTGTTTCTCAGCAAAGCAAACCCAACCACGAGGCAAATTAGCTATATTGATTTGCAATTAGAGGAATCAATTAAGAAAAAAATATCACGACCGTTTCTAATCCTTGCATAAAATTCAGTTCTGTGGAGAGTTCGCAGGTGGTCAAGCTCTCCCTGGTCCCTCTCGGCAGCTTCAGCTTAGAGAACAAACATTTCCTCCTTGCCACCCTGAAGTTGGGAAGAAGTGGAGGGAGACGACCTGGAAGAGGGCAGGCTTCCCCTCTGGTGTGGCCTCTAGGCCAAGTCCTCTAGGCTCATGAGGAATGATTCAGTCTTGTGCTCTCTGGCTAGGGTATAACCACAGGCCTGGAGGAGGTTCCCCAAGTGTTCCTGAGCATCAACAGGGGTATCTCACACTCAAGAGCAAGCACTTCGGGTAGCACAACACTCCCTCCCAGTCCTGCTGTGTACACCTCACCCACCCTTGAGTTCAGCCCCATTGAGGTGTGCTCAGACTTGACCTGAGCTCCCAGCCTTTTCTCTGAAAGTTCGGGAGCATCTTCAGAGGCTTCTCCTGCCTTGAGCAAGGCCTTTGGGCAGATGGGGAACCCATCAATGAGTTTCTTGTGCTAGAAGGCAAGAACTGCCCCAAAGGAGACATCAAGGCAGAGCCCCTGGGCATCAGGCCTCCCAGTTTACCAGGCTTCATCTCCAGCACTCCAGAAAACTAGAAAGCACATGCCTGTAATCCAAGCACTTTGGGAGCGGAAGCAGGAGGATCAAGAGGTCAAGTTCAAGTTTGAGGGCAGCCTGGGATGGGTCTTTGGAAGCCTGTTTGCTTTGAAAGCTAACCATTCACTAGGCAAGGCTTCACACCATTTAGAGTAATGCTCACCTCTTACCCTCTGGAGACTCCGCAGCCCCTGCTTTGCTCACACTTTTTATTTTCTGCCAGCCTGTTACTGGTCCCTCTAGACCAGTTGTTTTCAACCTATGGGTCACAGCCCTTTTGGGGGTCAAACAACCCTTTCACAGGGGTTGCCTAAGACCATCGGAAAACACAGATATTTACATTAGATTACATTACAGATATTTACATTTATAACAGAAGCATAATTGCAGTTATGAAATAGCTATGAAAATAACTTTATGGTTGGGGAATCGCTACAGCTGTATTAAAGGGTCGCAGCACTCGGGAGGTTGAGAACCGCTGATCTAGACTTTAACGGTCAAGGGAGGGCCCCTTAGAAGAAGCACTCCAGGTCTCACATCTGGTGGGAAGGTTCTCCTTTCCAGAGACCCTCTCACCTCACAGGATCACAGAGACACTGCCAAGTCTACCAGTCATTATCCAGATCAGGCCAGGTCAGAGAAAGGATAGGCCGGTGGATCTCACCTCAGCAAGTTCAGTTGCTGCAGGATGCTATTGGTGACCTTCAGTTGCTCTTCTCTGCCATTCTCAGGAGGCTGACTTTGGTCCTCAGCTAAGCAACCCTCACATTTGGAAGATGACTGCTGTAGCTCCAGGCATCACACACGCTCACCCAGTACTGCTAAAGGCCACGAGCAAGAGTCCCTTCTTGTCAAGACACATTTTCCCAGAAACTCCAGCAGGTTGTTTGTTTGTTTGGTCCATTTTGTTTTGTCACTTTGAAGTAGAAGTGTATCACATGACTTGTCCGTTTCCATCACTTCTGGATTGAGTGGAGCACTAGTTCCTGCCTGGGCTGGGTAGGGGCTTGCACTGCCCTGTATTGCCTGCTCTCCTCCTGAGGTCTTCTGGCACAAAAAGAACAGAGACAACAGTCCTGGGCAAGCATGGATGAAAACACAAGGCGCCTATCCGTAGCTTCCAAGCGAGACAGGAAATATGCCAAGGCTTACTTCATGGAGGTAAATAAATAAATAAATAAATAAATAAATAAATAAGACCTGCTCCCAGGACACATGGCCACATAAAGTAGGGTCAGCCTTTGCGCTCTCGTTGAACATCCTGCTCAGTCCACTGGACAGTGAAGCAAAGGCAGGAAGCAAGATTGAGACCCTGCCAACCAGGAGTAAGACTTCAGAGGACAGGGGAGAATGGTCAGTCCTTGCAGACTCTACTGGGAGATGGAGGCTTCATTTCCAAGGAACATACAAGGCTACTGTGCTAACACACTTCACCCTTGGGGGCTGCAGGAACTCTCAGGTGTGTGCTGTGCCACCTTACATCTGCACTCCTCTGCCTCTCCCGGTGGACTGCAAACAGGACAGTTTATACTGTCCTCTGCTACATAAACACCTGATGCAGCAGTCATTAACAGAGTCATAATCAATTTTTCCAGAATGTTCTACACTGCCAGAGAACTTAACAGAATCACAGGGTCATTTTTTCATTATGAAGGAAAAGAAGGGGCATTGGGTAGGTAGCAAAAGAGGGAAAGACTGGCCTATTCTAGTTCAGGGCCCATGGAGAGGTTACTCTCAGGGGTGGTCAAGAGTCTGCAGCACACCCACCATATGGTAGGTAATCAGCCAGAGAGAGAAGGTGGGGCTCATTAGGCAAATGGCCATGATGAATGCTGTCTCCCAGTAATGCAAAAGGGAGGGCGGGCAGCAGCCACTGGATAAATGTGCTCTTGAGGATGAGTTTGGCCAGCGCATGACAACAGGGGACACCAGGGAACAAATGCGGGCTCAGGGGGCAGTGAGGTGCAGGAACCATAAGTCCAACTAATAAGAGCATTGGCTTTTCTTTGCTGAACCAGAAACCTCTGAAATGTCACCTTGTTCCCACTGCCTCCATGTCCCCAGATGGTAGACAGGCTGGGTACAGTACACACTTTCTGTGTCCCTCGGGGAGGCCCCCTCATAGGGCTGCTCCCTCCATAAAAGAAAGGTCTGTCATGCTGGGGAATCTTCTCTACAGAGGCAGGCAAATGAGGCTGCAGTGAGCTGTGGCTGGATCTCAGTCAGGCCATTCTCCCTGGAGCTGTGGCAGAGTAATGTACTCTGGGAGACCAGCCCTGGCAGTGACTTTTAAAGGTCTCTTCTGGGCACCCAGCTGTCGTCATGAAGTGGGGAGAAGTTCATTTCTCCAAGACCCACTGGCAGATCGGTTTCTTGGAATAGAAGCAGGCAGTTTGGCTCTGATAGCCCCCAACTACCCTGAGTGCCCATCAAGATGTCCATTGCCTCACCAAACCTGCCCCTAGCCCCAAGTAAGGAGCTGTGTGAGGTAGAACCCTCATCAGACTACCCATTCTTAGGCCTTCAGTGCTGAATTTAAGCAGGCAGAAACAGACCCACAACAGTCAGACTGGGACTGGGGTACAGATGGTGGGATGGGAGGCTCATTGGGGTGGCACCCCTAGACTTCTTTCTCTGATTCTCTTTCGGTTGTTGCCTGGCAACTCAAGTAGAGATTACCCCCATCCCCTGCCTG
The DNA here is from genome assembly GCA_019843965.1 of Rhynchomys soricoides. Taxonomy (NCBI): domain Eukaryota; kingdom Metazoa; phylum Chordata; class Mammalia; order Rodentia; family Muridae; genus Rhynchomys; species Rhynchomys soricoides. Next base: position 562,486 of record JADRCH010000050.1, read on the forward strand.
TGCATGCTTTCCTTCACTCACGATCTTAAACAGTCAAAGACTTGGTCACAGACTTGGTGCTTGGTATGGGGCACCAGACATGCTTTCTGGCCTCAGGAGGTTCTGACGAGGAGGTTCAGCCTCAGGAAGGCTGCCGAGGGAACAGCATCTGATCTGCAGAGGTTGGGCCACTCTCTAACCTTACATTTCCCAACTGTGGCACCCAGCATGAGCCCTTTAGCACCAAGTTTCTCTATCCGGACAATGAGAACCATGTTTGTGTCAGCACTTGAAAGAGCGAGCTTAGGTCCATAGGACTTAGCCAAATTCCTTGGGCAAGAAGAGCTTAAAAACTCCAATCTCTCAGGACTCCAGAAATGGAGAAAAGGAGCATGTTCTAGGACAGAGCCTTGGGATAAACTCATACATTTCTGCATACACAATCCACAACACAAAGACATAACACAGCTGCTAAGCAGTTTTCTCAGAGCTGTCTGTGCCTAGTGTTGGGGAATTTGGGACAGCAGATCAGGGCTCTGGAGAATAATAACCACAGCTGCAGAGTGTTGAAATTTTGTGGATTCAAAAGTGTTTTTGAAAGTGGGGTCCGTAGTGATCCTTGCCTTGGGGAGAGGCTAGGAGATTCACAGCTCTTAAGTGCACAAAGGTTCACAAGCAGAGCAAAGATTGGCCCTGGGAAGTCAGGCTTCAGCCTCAGCTTAGACACCGAGGAAAGAGGTGGGGATGATGACAGGGCCTCTGGAGCACCTTGCTGGTCTTCTTCATGTGACCTGGAACAAAGAAACAAATTATTTCCAAGGTCTGCTTACACAAGGCTGGAGCCAGAGAGTAACACTCCCAAACTCATCCGTTAAGCTTCAAACATGCGTAGTAGGGTCCCATCAATGTCTGCCTCCCTGGCACCCACAAGAAGTGAAGACACAGTGGCCCAGACCCAAGGAATGAAAACAACCCTGAACCCCCTGTGATACTGCTGTTCAGAGAACTTCAGCCTACTCTTGATTTCTCACTAGGAATCAACAGGCCTTCTGGGGCCTGTTGCTGTCAATGGCTTGGCTTCTTCCTGATGAGGCACAGACAGATGAATGCAAGCTCCCTAGCACTGGACTCAGAGTCACCATGGTGCAGACTTGAGAGCCCTTACTCATAAGGCAGATGCTTTTCCACAGGAGTTTTCAGCCCGCTGTGGCATAGAAAGATTCACAGGTCCCATCAGCATTCTGGGTCAATGAATTTCGATTAGCTGACTGTAGGTTGGAAACATGCAGGAGAAGAAATTGCCTCCATATCGAACACATACAGACGTTTTTCTTGCCATTGCTCCTCAAAATATACTGTACCACTTTGATCTGCAGACATTTATATTGAATTCTAATGGGCATCACAGAGAGACAGCTTAAAGTATAGGAGGATGTCAGTGTGAGTGGATATAGCACATACCATGTTATTTGGGAACTTCAGCATTAAGGACCTGGGTGTGAGTAGATGTCAATGTAGGCCTTCCAGGTGCTCAGGGAAGCTGGATCTGAGCTGATGGCCCCTGTCCCTAAGAGAGTTGCTGGATCTCTAAAGAAAGTCCACCATCACCACCCCATTAGTCCATGAAGAAATCTGGATGCCTGAGATAAGCCTTGAAAGCTGTTATTGGGCTCGTCTCTACAGAGCCTCGAGGGTACCTCTCTGTCCTACCTAGCTGGACCTCTCATGCTCTCCCCATAGCTTATTCCAGCCACTGCAACACCATAGGATCCCCAACCCCAGTTTAGCTGGGCTCCTACCTGTAGGGACACAGAAACGGCATGCTGTTCCTTATCAGCTCTTGCCACCGAGAGACACAGCTATGGTGGGCACAGTCCTTTCTGTGGTCTGTGGTCATCTAGTGCAATTCATGCTTGCTCCCCAGAGACCCCAAAGCCCAGCCCGAGACTACCATCTTCAATTTTCTCATAGGGTAGGGTGCACTCAGAGCTTCAAGCATAAGATATGGCTTCTGGCCATCTGTCCAGAGAGAGATGGGTTGCTAAGGGACAGTTCAGGCTCACAGCGGGGTGATGAACCAGGAGCCCCAGTTTGAACTCTAATCAAATCAAGCATTAGCCCCGTGGCCCTGTTCACCTCTTCTCTTCAACTCTTCTGTTCCTAATCTGTGAGTAGGGATAATAATGGCGTTTACTTCAAAGGGCTGGTGTGAGGTTGGAACATCAAACGAGATCATTGATTTAACAGCAAAGACACATGGAGCACCCGCTGCGCTGATGGCACATTCACGTGCTTTGGGTGGAGTCCTGAGCAGACAGACAAGGCCTTTGCTGAATCTACATTGGGCAAATCCAAGCTCAAGTACCCAATAAAACCAATTACAATGTAAAGGTCTTGGCTTAATAAGAGATCCTATTAGCTACCTTAGGTGTGGATGTGCTTAACCCTGATTTGTTAAAGCATGGCTATGCATCAGCATCTGCTACTCATTCATGGGTTTCATGAGCGTTAACTGGATTTAATATTGTCAATAACCAAATGTGTGTACAGATGCCTGGTACCAGGAAACCCATATACAACACCTGTGGAGAAGGCATTCTCCCCGGTCCTCAGCTAAGGAAAGTAGTCCTAGAGAGGTTATGTGACTTGTCCAAGGTCCACAGACACTTGACCCCAAGGCAGGTACCCATCAAGCATGTGTTCCAATATAGGTAATGCTGCTTCTCATTCACTCAGAGGCCAAGGTGAATGGAAAAAGGCTATGCCATCCTAGAGCCTGGACAGGAGCCAAGGGCTACTGTGGCTCCCTTCTCTGCTGCACATCTGGTCCCTTAGCAGGATGCAGAAGGGAAACCAGCAACAGGAACCAAGGAGACAACTGTATGGAAACTCCAAATGAAGACCTAGCCTCCCATGGCATGGTGGGGAGGACGTCTGAAGGACACAGGTGCCATCCCACTGGCTGATGCTTCTTTCAGGTTCACTAATAACTCAGCTTAGAGATGAAGCATCACTGGAAAGCCCCGATTGTTCTGGGGACAGTCATTAGCTGGTTACCCTTCCTGTTGTCACGAGGCCAGCTCTGTGTAGATTACCCCCTATATTCTACATTTGCTCTCTAGGAGCCATGGACTTTAGAGACAGGCAAACTCAGTTCTGAATGCTAGCATGTTGACTTCAGACAGGCCCTCTAATCTCACTGCCCATGGTGTTGTCAGAAAGGGAGGTGACATCTGCAGAGTCCAACAAGACTAGCTTAGAGTCATCAGTTCATGATGGTAAGAGACAAGGACCAGAGGCCTTGGAGGGCATTGCCAGAGAGAAGCCCTGTGTGACACTGCCTCCAGGTGCAGCCAGCCTGCAAGGAGCAGAGATGACACCAAATCCAGCCAATTAGGAGAATTTCCCATAAAAATTTAATTCTCCAATAAAATAACAGTGCAAAATGAAATAGGTGAAGCATTTTTAAACTGTAAATTAATGATCTATAGTTATAGCCATAATAACAATAATAGCTACCAATTATAGAATACGGAAGGCTGAATCTGGGCCAGGAACTAAGTGTGGGAAGCTCTGGACTTCTGAGATTGGAACACTCTGTGACACTGGCAGCCAGGAGGTAGGTTTCAGGAGAGCAGTGGCTTGCTCATGACTCATAGACATGGTGTGGTAACATTAGCCTTCCTCAATCCTGCCTTTCCAAACATACTGAGGAAAAGGTAAAGAAAAGCAGCCTCTCCCCAAATGAAATAGAGTCTGGCCCTTTAGCGCTGTTTCCTGATACTGGCTCTGCTTCTGAGCCAGGATCACCTTAAGCTTCTTCCCCTGCTTGGTCAGAGAGAGAAAAGACTCAGCACTCTGAGGACTTGGGTTTGTGAGGTCTAGAGCAAAGTTACCAGGTTTAAACCTTGAACTGAGTCTACCTCAGAGTGGTCTTGGGAGAGCTCAGCAGCCTCTCTATGCCTCTACCTCTGTGCATGCATATTCATGTGTGTGCACATGAACATATAGAAGAGTTACATATGCATGTTTGTGCACATGCTTGTGGGGGTCAGAGGGCAATATCAGATGTCATTTCTTGGGTGTCTTATATTTTTTTTTAATTACCTCTCACTGGCTTGGAGCTCACTAAGGAGGATAGGCTGTCCAACCAGCAAGCCCCAAGGTTGTACCTGTCTGTACCTCCCTGGTGCTGGGATTACACACATGCTCCATCACAGCTGGTGTTCACTCTCAGCTTTAAGGATTCCTCCAACAAGAAAGATAAAAGGCAAGCTAAACCCCACTCATAGCCATGCCCTACACTGAGCTCTTTAAATGCATCAATGCCCAAAAGTGTCAAACATGTTGAGTGGCACACAGTAGATGTTCAGTAAATGTCAGGATCTCTGAGCACAGAAATGGACTCTTACGTTGGTGGCTACTGGAGAATGGCCACTTCAGGTGGTGTGGGTCAGCTAGTGGGTGACTACAGTTCCAAATAAAAAAGTCTGCCCTCCTGGGAGTGAGAACTGAAATCAGTGGGAGGGGGGGGGAACTCTGGGGCTAGTTGGAGACCTGGGATAGGGGAGGCTATCGGGAGTTTATGGGGGTGACCCTAGCTGAGATTCCTACCAGGGGGATATAGAAACTGAAGTGTCCACTTCCTGTAGCCAAGTGGAGAGAAGGGGACATCAACCCACTCACAAAACCTTCAACCCAAAATTTGTCCTGCCTACAAGATGGAGCAGAGACTGCGGGAATGGCTAACCAGTGACTGGTCCAACTTGAGACCCATCTCATGTGAGAGAGCCAACCCCTGACACTATTAATGATACTCCGCTATGCTTGCAGACAGAACCTAGCATAATGTCTCCTGAGAGGCTTCATCAAGCAGCGGATAAAGGCAGATGCAGAGACCCACAGATAAACATCAGGCGGAGCTTGGGGGCAGGGGTTTTGTGGAAGAGTGGAGAATAGAAATGACCGAGCTGGAGGGGTCAAGGGCACCACAAGAAGACCTACAGAGTCAACAACCTGGGCCCATGGGGGCTCACAGAGACTGAACCACTAACCAAAAAGCACACAGGAGCTGGACCTAGGCCCCCTACACATTTGTAACAGATGTGCGGCTTGGTCCTCATGTGGGTCTCTAACAATTGGAGGGGGAAGCCTCAGTGGGAGAGGATGTGCTTAGTCCTGCTGGTACTAGATGTCCCAGGGTGGGGTGGTACCCAAAAGGGGCTTCCGCCTCTCTGAGGACAAATGGGGGAAGTGGGGGAGGGAATCTGTTAAGATGGGACTAGGAGGAGAGGAGGGAGGAGGGACTGTGATTAGGAGGTAAAGTGAAAATAACATATGGAAAGAAGAAAGTCTTCCTCAACAATACATCTGATCCTTTTCCCAACACTGGGGATGGACTGAACCCCAGGCATCGTGGGTGCGCGCCACTCCACCACTGAGCTACATCTCTCGCACTTGGCTTTTTGAGACAGGATCTCATTATGTAGCTAAGACTAGCTTGGGTTCTTAATCCTTCTGCTCATCCTCCTTGGTCTTATCATACAACCATACCTGAGTGTTTCTTAAAGAAAATGAAATTTCTCTGTCCGTCTGCTGTATTTTAAAGTACCCATTTTAAAGCTTACCCACTGTCTGATCCACACCTTCCAGGGTTGTCATTCTTGTGGTAGCCCTCAAGTCCCACCTTCTCCAGCCTCCATGCTGGCCTGCCTCCTATCCAGACAGTTCTCAGCTTCTGTAGCTATCCCTTTAAATACTCACCCGTCTTAGGCTTTGCTCTCTTTAGTCTGTAACTGTGACAAGTCCCACCGCTCTTTCCAATCAGTCTCCTGTCCCAGCCTCAGTTCCTGCTCAGCAAACACACACACACACACACACACACACACACACACACACACACACACACGCTGCTGCAGCCCATCCACTCTGAGGCTAGCTTTCCTTCTGGCCTCCCCGGGGCTGGTATGTTTCACTTCCCCAGTTCTGCTGAGAACTCTGAAAGGTAGCACCTTGCTGCAGGCACTGCAGAGCCCTGCCAACCCCCCTCCAGTACTCCCCCACATACACCACACCTGACCAGGGAGCACACCAAGCCATCTGCAGCTTGCTCTGCCAGGCCAGGCCATCATGGGTAGGGTGGCTGACCCCTCCCCCTCTCGTGCTTTCCAGCCCAGTGGGGCTGGCTCTGTTCTCAGGTTGAGAAATGTTCAAGGGCCTGATTTGCCGGTCTGAGAACTAGGTGTGGTACTGAATGTCAGTGGCTAATTATGCTTAACCATTATTAATAGGTCTGCACTAATTATCTCTTGCACATAGGCAAGATTTTTACAGATGAGGTAGAAGATCATGGGGAGGGGTGAATCTGCCAAGGCTGCCAGATTCGTGGGCTGACAGGCTGAGGCTAGCACTGGGGGAACTGGGGTACTCAGTGGGGACTCCTCTGGAGTCGGACATGAATGGGTGGCATTGAGCTGCTGAGCTGGGACTGGCCTGGGAGAGCAGTCTTCCTAGGTTGCTAGATCTTCAGGCTGGCCTCTCCCTTCCCCCTCCAGGAATGCAATCTACTGAAACCTCTTATTAAAAGTATTCTGGAGGTGATAAAAGTGTCAGCAAAGATTTGCTCATTTTCTAAACTGTCATTAAAACAAAATTTATAGTCCCGGGAAATTTCAGCAGTGGAGGACAGAGGTGGGCTGGGAGAGGAAGGATGATTTAAAATCTCTCCCTTAATAAATTAAAAGACGCTCACTTAGAAGAGAGGGCTTGAAAAGGAAATTGCTAGAAAGTCGTTGCTTTCTCTGCTCCCGGTGGCCAGTGTCTTTGCAGGCTGCCAACCATGCCTCAGACTCTTGTTATCTCCCTTACTGTCCCATCCAACCCTCCTGCCCTCCTGATCAATTCCTGCAGCCAAACGCCCCCATCCACTGCAGCCGCCTCAACACACCTTGGCCAAGGCCAGTCCCTTGGGCTCTGGCATTTGAATCCCAAGTGACCTACTTCTCATGCCCCCTGCACTGTAAGATCCATGCATGTGCTGACTAGTTTTCATTAACCTGACCCCAAACTAGATATATATGTATATCTAGTTTGGAGAGGGAACTTCCATTGAGGAATTGCCTCCTTCAGATTGACCTGTAGGTAAATCCGTGGGACATTTTCTCATTAACGCTTGATGTGGGTGAGTCAAGATCACTATAGGTGGAGCTGCCCCTGAGCAGATGGTCTTGGGGTATTATAAGAAATCAGGCTGAGTAAGCCATGGGGAGCAAGCCAATCAGTGGTGTCTGCATCAGCTCTTACTCCAGGTTCCTGCCTCAAGTTTCCGCCCTGACTTTCCTTAACGGACTGTGATCGGATGTAGCCAAGTTGCTTTTGGTGTGTGTCAGAGTGCTAGAAAGCACACTGGGACAGCACTGGAGAAAGTCCAATCTCCAGTTAGTACTTGAATCACTACTCATAGGATGCCCTTACATGGAATGGCAGAGTTTTTCCCATGGAATTTCTAAGTGCCAGCCGAGGAGATGTTGGCAGAGTTATTAGGTGAGAGCCTGGGTTCTGGCAGTCCTACCAAGGTATGCTCCACCGCTGGTCCACAATAATTCAAACAGGTAAGTAATGGTAAGAAGCAGAAATGGGCATCTATTCACTTGAGAAGAGGAACAAAGGGGTGTGGGACCCTCCCCGCCAGGACCATGACTATCTTAAGGGTGTTGACAGAGGGCTCAGGTTTAAATAGAGGACAGGAGTTGTGCACAGCTAAACAATTGTGACCAAAGTATGGTCCCTTTGTTGTATTGGCCCCCATCTCTCTTGCAGAGTGGTCTGACAACTTATCAGAATTCTGTGAGATCATTTTCTGGGAAACGAGTTGTCCCTTTCTGACACCAGAGACCCAATGTTCTTTTTCTTTTCCCAGCATGAGAGTCCCAGGGAAAGTCCAGTGTTTGAGTTCCATTGTTCAACAGTCTGACAGTAAAGGGAGGGAGCTCATGTGTTTCTTCAGAATCTGCGTTCCTGCAAGGATGGTTACAAAAGTGAGGTGAAGAAGCCAAGGAGTCCAAGTCTTCATTTTGCTCTCAGGGACGTGATGGCATTCACCCAAGGCCACACAGGACAACTACCAGCATCCTGCCTTGCCTAACAGAGTACTCAGGAGATGTGACTGTGACTCTTTACCACACACTGGCTATGTGATCCCAGGGAGCCTCTGGGTCCCATGTCTGGTTTCTTTTGATCACCTGAGCCACTCTATCAGCCTAGATGTTGTTAGTGCTGTGCTTAGAGACCTACTCACCCATCATCCCATTGCTGTCTCTGTCACTGAAGCCAACAGGGACAGAGCATTGTGGCTGGGAGCTGGCAGAGCTGCTGTCCCTTCCTGACTCATTTTATCTGCTCCACCTTAGGGTGCAGTGCATGGAATGTGGGACCTGTGGGCAACCTTTGATCCTCTGGGCAGAGGTTGGGCTGACATTCCCTCTTCCACTAGAAGAAACCAAGGGTCTCACTTTGTCTCAGAGGACCAGTCCAGCCAGAAGTCTCTGGGGAAAGGAAGAGGGTGTGTCTGGCTGAGGTGAAGACAAGGATGTGGGGTGCTCAGCAGATGCCCAGCCACTGAGAAGGAGAAGTGAGAAAGCAGACAGGGCCAGGTTGGGGGTTCTCAGATCCCAGGCAGGTCAGTAAGGTGCAATGTGCTCTGCTGGGACCCTGGGGAGACTCCAGAATAAGGGCTGGGGCAGGGGTGGGGCTGATTCAGGTCAGCTCTGAGCGGCTTGCCTGTTCCTTTCTTGTTCTGTTCCCTGCTTTTCAGACTAAAGGCCAAGGTGGTGGGGGGTGTCTCACATCAAGGTAACATGCCTTATGAGAATCCAGGCAGCATGTTCCAGAACCTTATAAGAGCCTTCCAAGAATATGCCTGAAGGTCTGGGATGTGAGAGAAGAGGATCCGGGTGCTTACTTGCTTGAAGTTTAGGGCACAAATATTAAGTCACTGTAAGTGACAGCAGCCTGAAGAGATCCCCGAGGGTTAAGACCCCTGTGGGCTTCAGGGAGGAAAAGGGAGAACCTGGAGCAGGTTTTACAGGTACATAGGCTGAGAGAGATAGCAGGCCAGGAGGAGAAAACTCTAGAACATGAAGCTTCAGCCACAGTAGACTGACATGGGCTCCTTCTTCTTGAGCTCTGGGGAAGGGATGGGGTAAATCACTAAGAAGCTGGGGAATGAAATATCACTTTCTCAGAACTCTCCCAGCCTGTTAGGGATAGGTTATCAATCTCCACCTGGCAGCCGCCATTGAAGGGAACAGAAGGTACCCTGGTTACCAGCTTGAGACCTCTGTGGCTAACCTTGGAACTCCTGTCCTCCCTTCCCCTCTCCCCCCTCCTCCCTCTTCCTCCTCCTCTTCTTTCTCTTCCTCCTCTTTGTTACTTTTTTCTATGAAACACTGCCACACTTACTGTCTGTGGCTCTTTCTTGGGCTGTTTGGGTTTTTTCCGTGGTGACAGGCCTGATGTTTTTCTGTTCCTTACCCGCCCATCCCCCAGCAAGCCCACCCTGACCCTGTTCCTACGTGACTGTCAGTCTCTGCCCCTCCCCTTGTCCCAGCAATAGCTGTCAGAAGTTTAGCATTCCAAGCCAGAGCTGCCCTGGGGGCACCAGGCAGGCCTCCTGGAGGCTTCTGCCAGAGGGAGAACAGCTCCCCACTTTAATCCCAGGGTGATCTAACTGTGGCTCCTTTGACCTTCTCTGCCTTTGATCTCAATCTCCCTTTGAACCATCTTGTTGAAGCAGTCTATTGACTTCAGATGTTCTCATACACCCCAGGCAGCTGGAAGGGGCAGGGAGCAGCAGGCCAGGAGCCAGGCTGGTACCCTAGAGACCACATAACTAGCTCCTACTGGGCCGAGCCAGAGGCTGCCAGTAACACGGATTGCTGGGTCACTTGGGGAGGAGGGTTGTCAGAGGGGACTTGAGCTGAAGAGCCCAAACTTCGAGCTCTCACCTGCTTGCAGCAATTGCCTGGTGCCAGGGAGAGATCTCATTTTCTCCTGTGGATGTTCTGTTTTCTTATCATGCAGAGATGATCCTGAATCTGGGGCTGGATGCAGTCATGAGTGAGAAATGAATGCTCCAGGAACTTCTTGGTGTATGGCAAGTGCTCAAAACCATCCTGCTTCCTCTTCATCTCCCTCACCTCTCGCTGTGACTCACTGAAGTCCAGGCTCAAAGGGCATCCCTGTGATGAAAGGGGGAACTTTAGTTACTGTGACAGCTGACCACTGCATGGAGGGGTTTAATGATATACACTCCCTAATATTGGTCCTGCCCACCCCAGTGAGCAAACATGAGGCTGTCTCTGCATGCTGTACCTCCTGACAGCTCAGATATCCAAGCTCAGTCATTCAAGGAGGGCCACGGAGAAGAGAACCAGGAAAACGCTAACAACATGCACAGAAATGAGGCGAGCCATGAAGCTATCCTCTCACTCCATGCCTTAGTTAGCCTCTGTGAAACTTTGCCCCAGACCAACCATGCATGTTTCACTTGGGAAACTAGGTGAGCTGAGGGGTCACTGGTAAGAGGCCACACCTACTCAAGGCCAAAACTGAGGCTCTGCCTGGTTGTCCAACTTCCAGGCTAGCCTACTGTATGTACAGTGGAGATTCCACAGAGTCCTCCGAGGGTCTAAGACATTTCCCCTTGCCCAGGGAGCAAACTTTGCCCCACTTTCTCCAAAGAAACAGGGATTTTGACTCAATGGTGGCACAACCCTGATCCTTATAAGGGCAACTGAGGCCAAGGGACTATGGTTATTTGACAAGCTGGAGAAAGGCCAGCTGCTGCTGCTGCTGATGCTGATGTTGATGCTGCTGACTGTGCTTCTGGAACTCACTGTTAGGGCTCCTTGGTGGGTGGAGAAGTCGGAGCGTTGACCTTTGCTGCCAACCTGACTCTTCTGGAAGCTCCCCCCCCCTTACTGATGATTGGAGTCAGTGCACAAGACTGATAGGTTTGGGGTGTGGCCAAACATAGGGGACTTTTAAAGCTCCCAAAAGCTCCAAAGTCTGGCAAACACTGAGGTCAGTTCTGGGATGTCCAACTTGTGATAACGCTTGGAGTACATGTGACACAGGAAGTGCTGTCTATGCATTGGCACACAGCAGGGCTAAGCAGGGCTGCAGATACTAGTCTTTACTTTATCTTTTAATTGCATTGATTGGTTGGTTGGTAAGCTGATTGATTGATTGATTGATTGAGAGCATGCACAACCCATGGCATGCATGTCAAGGTCAGAGGACAATTTGTAGGAATTGGTTTCTCCCTCCACTCTGTGGGTCCTAAGTCATTAGTCTTAGTGGCAAGTACCACTACACACCAAACAATCTTGTCCTCCTTTCTAAAGTGTCTTCTCACTATAGACAGAAGGCAAAGACGGTAAATGACTTACATAACATTCCAAGGTCTAATGCCAGGCCCGGCCTCCTCAGCACTGTCTGTATCTCAAGATCTAAGACTGAAAAAGGGACACAGAGACTGACATGTGGGGCTCTGAGTCTTGTCTGGTTGACATGAGTTCTTGCTTTGTTTCCTCACCTGCTACAAAAGGCTAGGTTCAGCTGGCTTTGGCCTGGTTTGCAGCAGAAACAGGAAGGAACACAACTGCTTCCCAGTCACTGAGCCCTGCCGGGTCTTCCCTCCCAGCAAGATTGTGCATGTAGGATGCATCTGGGTGAAGAGAGACCAGGTAGAATTCCCTTCCAAGAGCTCTTGGTAGCCATGTGATCTTGGGTGCAGAGAAGCCCTGACTTCTCCCATTGGGTGAGTGGAAGATAATATCTGCCAACCTCCTCCACAGAGAAGCTAGAATTAAGTATGCATGCCCAGGAATAGTGCATGTAGACAAGAGATTACCACCTCACATGAACTGGAGATGTCCCAGGATGTTCTCTTCACTGGCCTGCTAGGCCTTGTCCCCTCTATTCTATCCGGCCTTCTAAGTCAGATGATGTTCGATGACCCATCACCTTGGTTTTCATGACATGCTCTAGGCTTTGCCCTGGACCACTCGATTCATCCTTGCAATGTGACCTGTAGTCACCCAGCAGCAGGAAGAGGAATGAGCTAAGAAGAAAAGGCCATGCTGGAGCCCACCTGGAATGCTTCAGAGAGAGGCTGCAGCTGGCTGCCCTGAGGCCTTCTGGGCCACAGGACTTGGAGCACTAGTTGAGTGACTATGGGAACCTAGAAATAACCAGCTCAGGAGTAAGAAGGGCTGAGTCCAAGGACAATTTAACTCACTATATCCTGGCCTTGCAGAAGGACCCAGGTCCTGGAGCCTGACACATCTGATCCTGTTCAATGGATCTTATACATCTCTTCACCTTCCCTGAACACGATGATGGTGACACATGTAAGCTGGAGATAAGAACAATTGCCTTGTGGAGTCATTTAAGGATTAAAATCACAAATGTTAAAGCCAAGCAGCTGTTATTGTTATTTACAGCTTCGATGAGGCCCTCCCACAAACTCACTCTCTCCCAGCATCTCCCCCCCCCCCCCCCCCCCCCCCCGTGTCGTTCATCTTCTGGGCTGGTTGGAGTGCATGCCAGGAGAGAGGCAGGGCAGAGTTGGCAGACTTAGGTTCTAACTCTCCCTCTCACTGGCTAGAGGATCATGGGGAAGTCTCCTTACCCCTTTTAACACATCTGTAAAGCCAGAACGGGAGTGGGAGAGGACTGGAAATATGAACAGCTAGCTCATACTTGCCCAGCACTTGCTGAGGGGGAGGGGCAGACCCTGTGTAAGAGTCCTTAAAGGCTTCAAAAACCTCCTTCTTCCCTCCCTCCCTCCCTCCCTCCCTCTCTTCCTTCCTTCCTTTCTTCCTTCTTCCTCCTCCCCCTCCTCTTTTGAGACAGGATGAAACACTTTAGCTCAATCCAGCCTGCCTTGAATTTGCAGCAGTAATCCTTCTGCCTCCACTAGGTACCACCTTCTGCCTATAGCTATGTATCACCATGCCTTGACTTGAGGTAGATCCATTTACATTTGCCTTTCTGTCTTTATATATTTATTTTCTTCTTTCTTTCTTCCTCCTTTTTCTTCCTTATTTTTATTCTTGAGACAGGTTAGCTTCTAACTCACTCTGTAGCCAAAGATGACCTTGAATTCCTGACCCTCCTGCCTCCATTTCCTGAGTTCTGAGATTACAGGCACACAGCATCGTGCCTGCCTCTGCTCTTTTGCTTTCTCCTCCCCTCCCCTGCCATTCCCTGTCCTCCCCTTCACTTTCCTTCCCATCCCTTCTCTTCCTTTTCTTTCTTTTCCCGTCTTCCCAGTGGAAAGACTCAAACCGGGACCGTAAGTGCCAGGCAAGTGCTCTACTCCTGAGATACATCCTTCCATAATTCCTCTCACAAGCTTCCTGTGAGGGACACTCTCTGCTACAACCTTAAAGTGCTCCCTTCTTCTATCCATGAGAAACCCGAGAGCTTCAGCAGCACAGCCAAAGATCTGCTGGCTTGAGAAAAGCTGAGCTTTTGATCTGAGTGTAGGTGGGTGATGCTTCACAGGGACAGAGCCTGAGCACAATCACGGATGACTGCTGGGAAAGCCCAGGACAATGTCTTCAGATAAAATCACCTCCATAGTGCCTTCAGCCTTCCTTCTGAATGACCCTCAATCTGACGGGTCTTCACTGACTACATAGTTTCCACAGAGCACATACTGCTCCTTAGAGGAAGGCACCAAGACCAGAGAGGCCAAGAGATCCTTTGGATCCCATGGTAAGCCTGAATCCTAGGTAGGATGGAGCCCCCATCCACAGCTCTCTCCTGCAATGGTGCTGGGATACCACCCTTCTGCAACTCTGTCTTGCAGTGAAGGAGATTCCACCCCTTTTCCAGATGTTTGCTATGTTGCTATGTGTTATGGATGGGGCTGGGCCTTTGATGCTGGCTTAAGAAGTGCTAACTGTTGTAGAGATATTTTGCACGTCTGGAAGCTTCCAGGTTGGAACCCTTAACAACTCGTAGTCTAGGTTCTGATGAGAACCAGGCAACTGTTCCTAAGGAATGTTCCAGAAGCTTCCTCTCTGGCCCTCCTCTTTCTTGAAACACAATGGCTTGTGTTAAAGAGACTGCAGTGTAGGATTCTTTAGCTTCCGGGCTCCCCTTCAGGCTCCTCTCCGGGTATTTTTAGGTGCATTTAATTTGGTGGTGCTGAGCACTTTTGATTTCACAATGATTAGTTAGAGCCTGAGCCCTCGCCTGTTTTTCTTCCTCCTGCTGCCTGTCTCCCCCAAGGGGACTGGGTGTTGTTTTGGCTTTTATATGCTACAATAAAAACTTTCATTGTAGCAAAATGTTTGCTCGTCAAAATTAGCTTGGTTAATTCCAAAGAATTGTTTCATCTTAGCTCCGCAGGCACCAGGGATCCTTTTTACAAGGCGAATTGGCCACCAGCCAGCTGTCGCCCTGAGTCCTTCACAGCCTTCATCCACCCGGAATTTACCTTTGAGGATGGAAAGACCTGTCTCCCAAGGCTCCCAAAATGTTCTTGGTCAAAGTGCTCCAAGGCAAGACAGGGGTGCTTCCCAAAGTGTGTGTTTGGCTTTGTTGACCTTTAAAATCACAGGCATCAAAGAGAGCCGTGCACAGAGACACGTGGAGACAGAGCACACACGGGCACACCAGATCCACATCCAGGGTTACATTTATGGCACACTTGAGGCACCCCCAAACCTTTACAGGGAACAAGCAACCTCAGCTTGCTGAGAGCCTCCTGCATCAGTCAGGGAGGAGGCAGCAGACGGCATGCTGATGGTTATTCCAAACCCCACGCTCAAACACCCTCCTGGCATAACTGCCCAAGCAAACTCACATTAGTTTTCTAAGTCTGCTGATGCTGAAAAATTATCATGTGTGCCGATCCCAAGGGTGTGCGTCTTTGAGGGAAAGGCTGATGAACTAACTAGCGTGGATAACAGTGGACTCTGAAGACTGAATATATTACTTCCCCAAAGACAAAAATAAAAAGCCACTTTTGCTAGTGACTGAGCTGGAGAGCAGGGATGGTCTCTCCAGAGGGATTGCTAGCTGAGAGGGTGGAAGGCGGGTGAGCCTCTGATTAAGACGATGAGTTCTGAAAGTCGGTGCAGTGACAGTTTTTTGTCGCCTTTACATAAACCAGGGTCATCTGGAAAGAAGGAACTTCATCTGAGAAAATGGTCCATAAGATTGCCTGCAAGCCTGTGGGACACTTTCTTAATTAATGATTGATGTGGGAAAGCCCAACTCACTGTGGTGCCACCCCTGGGGGGGGATCCTGGCTTGTAAAAGAAAGAAGGCTGAGGAAGCCATGAGGAGCAAGCCAATAAGTAGAACCCTCCACCTGCTTCAGGTTCCTGACTTGAGTTCCTGCCTTGGTTTGCCTCAATTATAGACTGTGATCAGGACTTGTAAGATAAATAAACCCTTTCCTCCCCGGTTGCTTTTGGTCACAGCAATAGACAGATAAGGCAGCAGGTGAAGAGCTCCCCAGGCTGGAGTACCCCATGAGAATTCCACCTACACCATTCAGCCCCTTGTCCTGGGGAAAGTCCCACTCTAGCTTTCTGGGCTGTCTTCCTCCCCAGCAGCTCTACTAGACAATTTTTGGGCAATGCTGGCTACTGTAAGGAGCAGCCAGGCCCTGGGTCAGGCAGCAGCTTTAAACAGCTCAGTCTAGTGCCTTGTCAGGTTTGGATGCAAATCCCACCTGTGTGAGCTGCTGAAGAAGTCAGAAGGCTGCTATGAAAACCCTAGCCAGGGGTCGAGGACCTACTGTGGTTTGACTCGCAGTACCCAGGTGAGTGTGTTCTTTCCTCATCATTTACCATGTACCTGGGTCCCACACAATCTGCTAAGTGCCATGCGGTAGGTTCATTTGGTTCTCCCAGAACTTCAGCAAGGGGAAATACCTTGGGAATTCTATGCAAAACTCAGGCACAAGCGTCTTTATCCTGTGCTCCTTGTCCCCTAAGAAGGCTGCGCTAGGGGGCCCTTTGTCTCTGCCTGCCTTCCTCACCTGTGTGTACCCAGCTTTGGGAGCTTTCCTGTCCTGGTCAGATGTGAGCAATGCCTGCAAATTCACCAGCCCTGAGCCAAGAGCACCATTTTTAAGGACCCTATGGCTGTAGACTAGGCCAGAATGCACTATTGTAACTGTTATGGATCTGTCTGCCCTGGAATGGGAAAGGTGGCCTTCCTCTTTTGGCAGAGAACGTGGTTCTCCTGGTCACTTCTCCTCTAAAGCTCGTTGCTATTTCTCCCACCCCCCAGTTTCTCTTAAATGGCCACAGTTAGGAGGAACCATGGAGCACTGTCCACTCCCTGCCAAGAATGGCTGCCATGGCACCAAATCCATGGGTACAGAGCCATGACACATGACAGCAGCTGTTGCAGCTGCCTCCTGAGTCTCATCCCATACAGCTAGGCCCAGGTCAGCCTGACCTAGAGTGGAACAATAGACTTAGTCAAGAACTTGCTAGCCAAAGGCATCCTGGCCGGTAGACAAAAGTTGTTGCCCAGCTTGCTCTAGAGGCAGCAGGTAGGAACAGACAATGCGCAGGCCCTCGATGGGCTCATGTCTCATCTCTTGACCACCCACCTCTGCCCTAGCTTTACCCCTGTGATGTGGGGCTATGGTATGGCAATCTGCAGGCCATGGGAATTAAACCCTTAGTGATTGACAGAAGGTGGCAAGCTCCCAGGGGTCCCTCCAGCAGCAGCAGTGATTTTAAGAAGCAGGAGGAGTCTGTATCAGTCTATAGCACAAGTGCTGTGTCTCTTGAGCACCTACAGGTCAGAGATCACTTACCACTTGTCATTTGAGACAACCTCAAACTTGACCCCAAACCCCTCCCAGGCCAGAATAAAAACATCCTTACTGAGCACCCCAAGATCTGAGAACTGCTCATGCAAACACCTCCTTGGAGAACATGAGTATATGGGAAACCCAAAGCTGAAGATCAGGGCCTGGGTCAGCCTGTAGGACAAACCAACTTCCAGGGTAGCTGAGGTCCAGCTCAGGGAAGTTAGACTTGTGTGGTCATACTCCAAGGCCAGTCAGAGTTCCTCATCCCTCCTTCACACACCTGACTGTCCACAAGACACAGCTTGCTTGCTTTCTTTCTTTCTTTCTTTCTTTCTTTCTTTCTTTCTTTCTTTAGGACAGTCTTGCATAGCTCAGGCTGGCAAATTTGCTATGTACTCCAGTATAATCTTGAATTTCTGACCCTAACACCCCTACCTCCTGAGTGCCGGGGTTACAGGTATGAGCTACCATATTCATGCAGTGCTGGAGACCAAACCCAGGTTTTGGTGTATGAGCTTAACCAACTGAGCTGCATCCTCAGTCCCTACAAGATTTAGTTTTACCATTTTCTTCTCAAGCCTGTAACTATGGGAGACAGGTCAAGAGACTGGGCTCCAGACAGACTCAGTTCCTGTACCTTCCCTCCATTGCCAACACATACAGGTGGTAAATCCAGAGTTCCACTGGTCACAGGAACCCCCAGACCAGCCAAGAAGCATGGCCAGAGTCTACCTCCTGGACCACTGTGATCTTCAAGGAAGCAAACAGAGGAAGCTCAGTAGCTCTGAGCCATCAGTCACTTTCTATACCATAGTGTTCAGGGTTGTCCAGATCCAGGGCAGAGCCTGGATCTCTGAGAAGATGCTGATGTAGGGTCCTATAGAAAGAGGCAGGGGTGCCTTGACTCCAGGTACCACACTGCTACATGTTCTGCCAGGAAGTCCAGGCAGTTGACAGAGCTGTGAGCTCAAGGTAAGGGCAGGTGAGGCAGCAGGAACAAAAGATACTTTCCTGAAAAGAAAAACACTCTAACTGTCTGAGGTCCCCTATCCCAAGCCTATAGAAACAGATGCCTCCTTCCTCCTTCCAGTGTCCCTGGCCTTTGGTGGGAGTCCCCTTCTGATAGTATGGACCAGTAGGCTTCATTTAGGTTAGGAAAGGCAGATTGTGCCTCTGTCAAGCAGAGCTACCCCAGGTCTAGAGAAAGCAACAGAGCCTCAGCTCCACATCAGGAAATAGGAGGAAGCTGTTAAAGCAGTTTAACCTCAGAGGTCTATGGGGACAATGCTTAGCGGTGTCTTCAGAGCAGTGGCTCTGGGATAACCACTGTGCCAGGCATTTGTGGGAGGGGTGGTATCTTAGCTCCCGGATACTCTGGGGGTCTGTAGGAAGAGGAGAAGATGCTCCCCCTTCTGCTCACAGGCCCTGCCTATGGAGCTCAGGTATAAAGTCCAGCTTCAGACAGCAGAGTGGAGCAGGGCTCTGAACGATGACAAACAAGGTTGTGAATGCACATGTGCATGCTTGCATGCCTGTATGCACCTATGTGTAAGTATTCGCAAGAGCAATGCACAAAGAAGCATCAGCTGTCAGATGAAGCCCTGAGGTCCATCAAGAAACTGGAAATACGGCTGTTTGGGAACAAACATGAACTATGTGTCCCAGTGCCTAGCCCTCACAAAGGATGTGTGTTGCTGTACCTCCATGTACTTGTGGGACTCTTCTGGTCCTGGATTTGAGGAAGGAAGAACTGGGAGACAGTAAATGCACAGGGCATGTACTCCCTGTTGATATCACTTGTGCCCACAGAACGTGAAGACTGGTAACTGCTTCAGCTTCCCCAGACAGCACGAGAAGTTTTTCATCCTAGATATGGGTGTTTCATCAAAAGAGAAGGTTCAAGGCCCAGAAAACCCTAAAACCTGGGCCATGTGCTCACAAAGAACACTTCGCCAAAGTAATCATTGCTTTCTGAAAAACTGGTCTCCAAAGGGCACTTGACATGCCTTCCCGAGAGGTACTCCAAGAATAAGCACCACGGCCTGCTGCGAGGGCAGCTTGCATCAGGTAACCAGACTCACAAGCTCCACTCTGTGAGACCGATGAGGGATAAAGGGGCCAGAGGCTGGAAGTGGCCAGAACCTCTGCTGGAGCCTGGTTTTCAAAGCACAGGTTCATGAAGCTGAGTCTCTATTATGAACTAGTTTAGTCAGTGGGTGCAGAAGCAAAGCAGAAAAAGTACCTAGCCCATACAGAGTGCCTATACTACAGGGCTCGGTGAGTACATCTCGAAGAAGTATTATTTAAGTATTGTAAGTCTTATTAATTTGTAGATATCCCTATAAAATGTAAATAATACATTATTATATAGAATTATTGTCTCTTGATAGAAAATAAAAGCTGTACTAGGATGTAGATGCATGTCACTTATGGGGTAGAAGTGGATCAGGAGTTAATGGTCATCTTCACCCACAGAATGAATTCAAGGCCTGCATGGATTACAGGAGACCATCTCAAACAAAAACAAAAAACTGAGTGGAGTGGGCAAGGGAGGGAAGGGAAGGGTAAATGCTGTTAAGAGGAACAGTGGAAGACATATCAGGTGACCTCTGACTTCTGAGCTCATCACTGTTGAGCAGAGTGCCTGGGCTCTGGGCAGATGTGGAAAGAAGCCATGTGGATCTTGCATGTGATCCTTTCTGCTGGCCTCCAGCCCACTGCTTCTCATGTTAGGGTGACCAGGCTCTGCCCCACATGACCATGGCCCAGTACAAGGATTCATACCCTTCATTCCCCCATTGTCCCCTAAGAGTAATTCCTACCAGTCTCAGGTGACTCCTCTGCCCTTTGTCATCACTGAGTCCCTGAATATATTGGAGTGGCATCAGCTGTTGGCATAACTCACAGGAACCTGGGTAGTGTCAGAGCTGACAGGACACCCTAAAAGATCCTCCCATCCTCCCCAAAGATGAAACAGCAAATTATGTAGAGCTTTGTCTTAGTTTCTTTTCCTGTGACTTTGATTAAAAAAATAGAAACTCTGAAAAAAGCAGCTTAAGGGAAAAGGGCTTTCTTTCAGCTTACAGTTTCAGGTTACAGTTCATCATGACAGAAGAGACATGAAGAGGCCAGAGTGAGGCAGCTGGTCACACTGTATCTGCAGTCAGGAAGCAGAGAGCAATGGATGCTGTTGCTCAGCTCACTTTCTCCTTTTTATAGAGTCCAGGACCCTAGCTCATGGGATGGTACCGCCCACAGTGGGCAGGACTTTCCATCTCAATCAGCCTAATCAACAGAATTCCCCTTAATCATGCCCAGAGGCCCATCCCAGGTGATTCCAGATTCTGTCAAGTTGTCAACTGAGATTAACCATCACAGCTGTGCTCCAGCTCAGCCAGAGTTAGCAGAGCTCAGGGATGCTCATTACCCAGAGACAGCATAGGGGACATGGCTGGTCTCTTGAAAGAGATCAACTGTGTCCGGTGTTCACTCCTGTGAATACCTCTGTGTATGTGTGCGTGTGTGTGTGCGCGTGCGCGTGCGTGTGTGTGTGTGTGTGTGTGTGTGTGTGTGTGTACAGGAAGAGCCTTAATCTTGACCTTAAGCTAGGGAATCCTCTTGCTTTTCTGTTGAGTAGAGGGGGCCTGGAGAAAGTACAGAGGGAGAAATGCTTAATGTTTCAGAGCAGAGTCATTTGTCATTTGCATGCTGAGTGCCCTACCCTAAGCAGGCTCATCAAGAGGTTGCAGCTGGGCAGCCAGCCTTCCAGCTGTGTGAAGTAGGAGGGGACAGGACACACAGCCTCTGAGCCTAGGCTGACAGCTCTGGAGAGTGCCCCTCCCCCAGCCATTATTGCAATAGGTCTCATGATGAGGACTCACTCAGACTTTACTCCAGCAGTATGGGGGAGCAGCAACTGCTCCTCTCATAGACTTTCCAAAGTCCGAAAAGCTGGGCAGTCGTGCGCATGTCTTTAGTCCCAGTACTTGAGAGGCAAAGGCAGGCAGATCTCCTGATCTACAGATCGAGTTCCAGGATAGCCAGGGCTACACAGAGAAACCCTGTCTTATAAACAAAACAAAGCAGAACAGAACAGAACAGACATCTGAAGGCTGACTCTGTAGTTCAGTTGAGTGTTCACCTAGCTTGACCCCAGCATGGCATAAATCCAACATAGCGGTACATGCCTATGACCTTGGCACTTGAGAGTTAGAGGAAGAGATGTTAGAGTCATCCTTGGCTACATAGTGAGTTCAAGGAAAGCCTGAGCTAGAGATTCTAATTTTTTTTTTTTAAGCCATGAACTCTGAAAGAATACCAAAATGAAGAGGAGAGGACAGCAGGGTGACTATAACCCTGTCTGGGACGCCGTGGCCTCTGTCACTGCTGTTCTTTTTCTTCTTGTTTATCTATATCTCCCAAATTTGCCACAGTCTGAATTCATTGTCTTTTCAAATTGATAATACAGTGAAGCACAAGGCGGGCACCCACTATGGAGAGCGCCGCCTCCATATTGGGGAAGGGTACTGAAGGTGGGCAAATCTGGGGACTCAAGCCTGAGGCCCAGAGGGAGGCAATGCCCCCTCTCTGAGTAGTGCAGATCCCTGCCTGGACCGCCCAGCTCACTGGCTTGTTCCGGCTGTGCCTGGCTCAGACAATGTGAACGCACAATCATTCATTATAACTCAATTACAGTGATTAAAGCTGGTGGCATGCAGAGGCAGGAGGGAGTGTTGCCAACAAAATTTACACTCCGTGTCATCAGCAAGAGATAACAGCAGCTGACAGCCCGCTGCCTCCTCTGCCATCTGCTCAGTGTGGCCGCCTGAGGGGCAAGAGCAGCCGCTGTGCTCACTGTGGCCTAGAGTGCTGAGATGAACCTCCTTGGGCTGGGCTAGGACTCGAGAGGGGTGCTTGTGGTGTAGGGCAAGTGGGGTCCTGGGCCCCTGCACACAGCTGGCTCTGACATCTAGCATGCAGAATGGGGTTGCAGTAGAGCAGGGACTGAGACTGCTCAGGGGTTTTCGTCCACTGTGGCACAGTTGGCTCTCCGAGATCTGGTTTCCCCTCCATGTTCTAGAAGAGGAAACTGAGGCACAGATACACAAAGGACAAATCAATTAAGACTGGCATCTGGGACAGAGTCATAGCTCAGACCCTCACCCTCACCCACTTTTGTTTTCGTGGAGATGGTAGACTGAGGGGTGTGGGAAGTTAGGCCATACTTAGCTTCAGGGAGATGGAGCCAAGCTCAAACCATTTACCCTGGGATCCGAAATAAGTCCAGTATGTTAGCAGAGAGTTCTGTGAGGTAATGCAGGGGCTCTAAGCCCAGACAGTGCTATGGAGAGATAGGAACATATGGCGTTTGTCCCACATATGAGGAGACTCAGGTCATGGCTACCAGGAGGGACTGGGAGGGGAAATGGAGACAAAGGTCAGAGGTGAGGTCTGTGCCATGAGGCTGAGAGGGGTGAGGAACAGAATTGCCTTTCTTAATGCAGGATGACAGTGACCCAGGCCACCAAGAACTTGGGACTTGCAGCTCTGAGGTTTTTGGCAACAGGACTCCTGTGCACTGGCCCAGCAGATGGACTTGTTCTTACCATGGAGGGCCTTTTCTGAGCTCCATGGACCAATGATGCAACGTGTGACATAGCAGGTAAAGGGGGATGAGGCCCTTCTTCTCTTGTTTCAGAATACTTCTTTGTATGTTTGTTTTCATTTATTTATTTGTTTAGAGACAGGGTCTCATGCAGCCCTTGCCCTCTCATTAAGTAGCCCAGACTGGCCTTAAACTTATGAGTCTTCCTGCCTCCACCTCCCAAGAGAAGAAATATAAGCAGATGTCGCAACACCTAGTTCTGTGGGATGCTGGGAATGCAACCCATCTGTGGGATGGGCTTTTGTACTTGCTAGGCAAACACTCTACCAACAGAGCTCCGCCCCATGCCCTGGTTGCTATAGGTCACTTTTTCAAGCTCATGATTCTCACATGGCCAAAGCCACACTCACCACGGTTGAATCCACCTACCAGCTGCCCACTGCCTGACCCTTGGCCCTTCCTCACCCTAGTGACTAACTAACCTCAAATCCCATCCCAGACAAGCATGCCCTTGGCTCCCTGAGGACATGTCTGATTTCTCACAGGTTCTCAGTGAACCTCTCTCTTTGCTTTGTGGGGCAAGCTTGCACATGCTGCAGCTATGCAAACCAAAGTTTGCCCTCCCTGAGGATCTCCTTCTTCACCCATTAGTCCTTCAGAGTCCAGCTCAGACCTCACCTCCTCCATGAAACTATCCTGACCCCAAAACTCAGGAAACACTTTCTATGGGGTTCTGTGTCCTTGTGCTAGAGTTCTGGGAACCCTGATCAGGGAATATTAGGGTCATCTGCAGACAGGACCACTAGCTGTCTTTGACCCTAACAACAGCTTGGAGGTAGTACCCATACCACCATGTTTTTTTCTTTGTTGTTGTTTGGGTTGTTTTAAGACAGGTTCTCATGTAGCTCATGTTTGCCTTGTACTCATAGGTATCCCAGGATGACCTTGAATTTCTGATCCTTTTGCCTCTGCCCCCTGAATGCTGGGATTGCAGGCTTGTATCACCATAACTGGTTTCTGGCTGGGTCCTGTTAACTTCTCAAGTCTAAGCGAAATAGCTCTTAAGAAATGTCATGGCTGCAAAGAAGCTGAAGCAGGGAGGGAAGAGCAGACAGGTGTTACCCACAAGGAGGAGGAGCAATGTGGGAGGACAGAAGGTTTTGGGGTAGCTACCTCCCCCATTTCATTCATGCATCCACTCCTATGCCCATCCAACCCCATGGTGTCTTCCACCTCTGGCTTCCAGGCAGGTGGATGGATCAGATGGCCCAGGCTGGGTCTTGGAGCTGTGGCCTATTGAGCCCTTGAGAAGTGGAGAGGGGGAAGCTATGGCCTTCTGTCCCCAATACTTGGTTGGTCAGGACACCTAGAGACTAAGAAACTTGGAGGCACAATAGAAAGTATGAGACCCAGAGAGGAGAACATTGTTCCCCTGGAGGGCACAGTCCCTGGAATTCCCCAACAAGAACTGAAAGAGGAAGCTGAACAGGGTGGTGGAGTTGGGGAGGGTGGGGAGAGCTACCATGCAAAATCCAGGCACCTGGCTCTGGGTACCAACTCGAGCAACTGGTTCCTCTGTTCTGCAATTGCACTGAGCACTGGGCACTGAGGACACCAAGATTTGACAGTGTCTGCTTCCAAGCAACTTCTAGTTCATTCTCTGTGCTCTCTGAGTCTCCTTTTCTCCATCTGTAATAAAGAAGTCAGACTAGATCAGGATTCCATCAACCTGTAAGTTCAGAAGGTCCTGATTGCCACCAGCCCATAGAACAGGCACAACAGTTTCTTTCCTGTGGTTCACACTTCAAAGGTACCATCCATCATGGTGAGGTTGAGGATTTCATAGAGCTTGAGGTAGCTGGAACATTGCATCCACAGTCAGGAAGCAGATAGAGCTGAAGGCTGGTTTTTACCTGACTTTCTCCTTTTTGCCTGGTCTGACATGGAATAGTATCACCCATAGTTAAGGTGGGTCTTCCCACCTCAGTTAACCCAGGCTAAAGAATACCTTTCAGGCACGCCCAAAGGTTTATCACCTAGGTGATTCTAGAACCTGCCAAGATGATGATTAGCCATCAGGAAAGGTGGTCCTGGAGCAAGCTGGGGTGTGAGTGTTGAGACCCATGCTCCTCTATGACATTGGCTTGCTTCTGTTCATGCAGAAAGGAACGGGAAGAGCTACAGGCGGAGCTAGCTAGCTCTGGCACATTGTTCATTGCTAGGTCCTGAGAGGCTCTGTTTTCATTTAGGGTTACCATACCAAGTTACTCTTTAGATATACATTTGCTTTCAAAAGCAATTTAAAGATAAACCAGCCATTGTTGGCTAGTGGGTACTGGACTAGAGAAAGTATCACTAAGGGACAATTGCTTGATCACTGTGACTCTTGGATGTTTAGGTCTAACTGGACTCTGCCCATTTCAGAGGATACTAGGAGTTCTATAAAGAGCAGCTCCCCAATCCATCAAAGGAATAAACCACTCAGCTTACGGCGAGTTCATCATCTCAGAGACCAGTGTGTCTAAATTAGGTCTCTCAGCAAACCAGTTCAAAAATCATCTCTTCAGCAAAGCTTTCATGGATACACCCCTTTCTGCTCCTTCTAAGAGCTACCCACTGCCCCTGCTGTTAGAAGCCCACTGTTTAAGCCCACTATATACTACTAGCAGTGCTTTGAAATTGGTGGGGTTCACTTTCCCTATCAGCAGGGGCATTTTGGGAGGGCATGGCCCTGCTCCTGTGCCCCTAGCCTCCAGCACAGGTCTGCTTTGCCTATGTTGTTGAATGAAAGCATGACTGGGTAGGAGGAGAGGCTTGGCTTTCAGGGTCTGAGCTAGTTTTCAGATTCTATTCTTCCTACTTCTCTTTTTAAGGAAAGGAAACTGTCTGTTGAAAGCATGGTGTTCCAGGCGTTCAGCAACTGCTGACCAGGCTACTGTGCACGGCAGACACTCTGTTGGGTGCCACACACACAGCAGTGACCAAAGCCAGATATCAGTCCTTCAGAAAGTCACAAGTGAGTGTCAGGTGAGGCAAGGGGCAAAGAAATACAGCAAAGGATGGATTTGACCTTCACCTTCCCTTAGGGGTGAACCACTTACAGTTGAATCTGCTTGGAAAAGAGAATCAGATGCATCATCAAGGCCAAATGAGATCATTTAACTCTGTATGTCAGATATCAGCAGTCCTTGGATGTGGGGAGCCGCCTGAGTCGCACCCACATTCGCCATTACAAGATGGCGCCTACATTCGGCCGAGGACAAGTTGTAAACAGGCTAGTGCGCATGCACCTGGTAATTTTCCACCTCAGAGTCTCAGCCTCTCTCGTGGCGGCATCTGGCCTGGTGTGCGGGAGCCAATGGAGAAGCTCCGCGTCCCAGGCAAGCACTGTGACCTATATAAGGGACGGGTGTTCTATTGTTCGGGGTCTCCACTCGTGGCAAGCTTATGCTCTCTCTCTCAAGATGCATTAAAGCTTTACTGCAGAAGGATCCTATGTGTGCCGCGTCGTTCTTGCTGGCGAGACCGTAGCGCGGGACACTTGGACATTAATATACACACTTAAGCACACATACACATACATGCACATATGCACACAAAACACATAAATACACACTCAAACATGCATGTGTGCATAGACACACACATGCATACACATGCACACAAAAACACATAAATACATACACTCATACACATATGCACACACAAATACACATGCATATGCAAACAGACACAGACACATGCAAGTACAAAATCCACCACTCGCTCTTCTGGAAAGGCCTCCTCCGAATAGTAGTCATCTGATTAGCATCCAGCACCCCCGGCATGCATGTTATGGTGTCTAATTCTACTTCTCACTGAAAGGACTCAGTTGTTGGGGGAAGGGCTGCCTCCATATCTGAAGCAGACCACTCAGTAGCTGGCAGTGATGCTGGGAAGTCCTTATGAGCTCTCAGATGTCAGCAGGGACAATCTGATAAGTGGTAAGCATAATGCCTCTTGACTGAAACACACACCAAATTATTTAAATCCATATTGCCACAGTGATATTTTCAAAGAGAAATCTCCAGAGGTTAATTTTTATAGACATCTTTGTGCACAGCATGGGCCCACAAGTTCATGTGTCACGGAGGTGCATGTGGAGGTCAGTGTTGGTCCTCACTTTGTTTGAAATAGGGTATCTTGTTCACTGCTTCATACACAAGGCTAGCTGGTCTTCTTCCACCTCCCATGTCACTGTAGGAATACTGGGGATTACAGACGAGCGCTACTGCCCTGGGACCCATGACTTGACTCCAGTTCTGAGGATTTATACTCAGCAAGTGCTTTGCCTACAGAGCCATCTCCCCAGACCAAATGGCCAACTTTTGAGGATTCTAGGATTACTAGCATCTCATTAGCTCCTCTATTGCTGTCCTTATGTTGCCTTTGTCACTAAGGTATTAGCTTACTGTTTTAAAAGACTGGGACATACAAGTACATCAAGCATTTATGATGTGCTTTCTATGCATTCTGCTTCACAGTTGCAACATGGTTGAGGGGTAAGGCCATTTCTTTTTACTCCTAGTAGCTCCTACAAACGCACGCTCACTTCCTGGCCTCCCTAACTCCATTCTTTCTCCTGCCAGCTCTCTTTTACTTCCATACCCATTTTTCTCCTCCCAAGACACTCTCCTCTGCAATTACCCTGGGTTTCCGAAATGACAAGATAAATCAATATCCCTGAAACAAGTCCTGCAGGACAGATGGCCCCTGATGAGATCATCCTCAAAGGTGGCAAAATTACCCATGTTGGAAACTGAGGTTGCATCTCAGAGCAGGAGCAATCATCTGGAGGGAACTAGATTGCTTCCCTCACAGAATGACTGCAGTAACATCACTGCAGAATGCTCAGTCGCATCACTGGCCTGGCTAGTCACCTGTGCTTTCAGTGACACAAACCCCACCCCTAGCTCCCCAATACCTCCCACTATTTTCTTTTCCCATAAAAGCTCAGCATTCCCTTCAGCCCTTGAAGACGGATGTGGGTTTACTCCAGCTCTGTCTGTTTTTCCTAATGAACTCCCACCCATCAGAGATTCTTCTCTTTGATTGGCATATTGGGATGGCACCCCAACCTATTGTGACTCTCAGAACTGGAGCTTTTGACCTCAAATTGTAGGGATGAGCCTTGATGATCCAGCTGAGAGAAACAATGCCTTTAGGGCACTAGCCAATCACAATGGCTCAGTCTCTGACAAAGAGGGGAGACTGGATGTCCCCACACAATCACTGGGATTCCTTTTATTCTCGGGACCTCTCCTAATCTCAGCTTGGGGATTCTTTCTACCACTACTCATGAAGCCAAGAAATAAGTATGTGGACCCACAGCACACTCCCATGATCTTTTGCTACAGTGTACAATGGGCCTCTGGATTTTTGGAGGGTTTTTTTTTTGTTGTTGTTGTTTTGCTTTTTCTTTTGTTTGTTTAAACTCTGAGACTCTGGAATCAAGCCATTTGTTTTTGACAAGGACATTTGAAATTATACAGGAACAGCTGTACCAAATGTCGGGCAGAGATACAAGATAACTTAAGGAGCCAGGGTGTGTGAGAAATCTCTCTTGGGCTTTGTATAACATGGAGTACTAAGTCTGTACTGTGAGGAAGGCCTCAGGAGAATTCTGGTCCAGCCAAGGAAAAGATGGTGAGTTATCTGAGCACAGCCTGAGTTTGCACTAGATGCAAAAGCCTTGTGTGGACCATTATGGCTTGTTCCTCTCTCTCTCTCTCTCTCTCTCTCTCTCTC
This sequence comes from Rhynchomys soricoides, assembly GCA_019843965.1. Classification (NCBI taxonomy): domain Eukaryota; kingdom Metazoa; phylum Chordata; class Mammalia; order Rodentia; family Muridae; genus Rhynchomys; species Rhynchomys soricoides. The sequence continues at coordinate 590,712 of JADRCH010000050.1, forward strand.
TCTCTCTCTCTCTCTCCTGTTTTACAGTACAAATTATTTCATCAGACACTAGGAACATGAGCTAAACTGTATGACACAAACCCAAATGGCACTGTAGACTACTCCACTATTGCTTTTTGACTTCTAGGGCGAGAAGCTGGACTTCACTGAGTCATGGTATACCAGACCGGCACTTCTGGCATAGGCTTCCAGTTACACTATCTAATGAATTTACATAATACTCATCAATGAGGGCCAACATACAGAAAGAGACATACCCAGGTGCTCCCAAAGGACTCCCCAAACCTTGCCTGAATCTAAGCAGACCCTAGAATCTAACTGCAGATTAGCAATCAGAAAAAATTCAAACTCTGTGAAACTATAAAGATAAATAATTTGGTGAGAGAGGGAGAAAGAGATCTTAAAAGATACGGCTTATAAGAAAGAAATATTGGAAATTATGAGGCCTGAGTGAGAACTATAAATGCACTTTATTATTGTTCATATCACTGTTCTCATGTTTGTGACAAATGCCTGACAGAAATTGGAGGACATTGTTCTGGTACAAAGTTTCAGGCCATCATGGTGGTGGTGGGCGTGGCAGTGGGCATGGTGGCAGGCTGGAGTGACTTATGGCTAGGAAGTGGGAAAGTTGGACAGCTAGTCTTCACATCTTTATAATAGGTCAGGAAGGAGGGTACTCAGACAGGAACCGGAGGTGAAGTCACATATCATGGGATATCAAAGCCTGCCCCCAATGACCCACTTCTGCTAGAAATACCACGAGTTTCTAAGCTTCCACAAACCCCCAAACAGCCATGCCAGCTGGGCACCATGTGCTCAAGCACGTGAGCCCATGGAGAGCATGTCACAGTCAAACAGAACAGTGATATTTAAGTTACATGATGGTATTCGGGTTATATTTTACAACTAGATCATACCTTTTGGATTTGTCAAAAAATTTTTACTATTTCAGTGATGAAATGTCTTCAGCTTCCTAGATAAGCATCCAGTGGAGTCTACTACATCATGAATGGATGGGCTTGGGTACTCAGGTGTGATTTCCTGAGGGTGAGTGACAGCTTCAGGGAGTCATTACACTGTCCCCTCAACTTTCTATGCTTGATGTTCACAATAAAAAGCTAAACAAACCTTACCCACATCGTTTCTGCATGAGACAGCTGCTCTCACCTGCTAACAAAATCCTTAGCATCACGAGACAGCCAGGGATGGCTCACATAGGCTCCCAGAATGTGTTGGTGGATGGTAAGATGCAGGGCTGGAGACTAGAGAGATCAAGCATGTCCCAGGTGACCCAGTGAGCTCCAGGCCTTTGTTCTTTGCCTCTGGGGATGCTATGCCACCAGAGACCTTGTCAGTCATCAGAAACCATTGCAGAGGCAACTCCTCATGGAGTTTTGGTCTTCCCAGATCTCCTCTCCTCTTAAATTGTTAACTGGAGAGTATTTTAAGTATAGGGGAAGAAAAGATCAACAACACAAATTTCTAAATTGCATTTTAATGTTTTCTTAAGTCCCTCTCCCTCCCTCCCTCCCCCCTCCCGCTCCCCTCCCCCACCCCCACCCCCCCTCCCCGTGTTAGGGATCAAACTCAAACTCAGAGCCACATATGTGGAATTCTAGGTAAGTACCCAACTACAGAGCCACAATCCCATACCTACATTTTAAAATGTGATAGATAGCCGGGCAGTGGCGGCGCACGCCTTTAATCCCAGCACTTGGGAGGCAGAGGCAGGCGGATTTCTGAGTTTGAGGCCAGCCTGGTCTCCAGAGTGAGTTCCAGGACAGCCAGGGCTAAACAGAGAAACCCTGTCTCGGAAAAAAAAATGTGATAGATGGGATGTGAACGCTGCCTGCTCTCGTTTCTCTTCTTTCCCTCTCCTAGTGTGCTGGAGCATTCTCTCAACTGAGGCTATTCTATGCCTGTGTCTACATCATCTGTACTATCTACAATCTTTAATCTACTGTGCATCTTCTCTCTTATCATTTATCATTTATCTGTTTATCACCTATCTAAATGTCTACTTAATGTCTATGCTCAAATAGTTATTTTGTGTGGATTTGTGTCTTGCATAAACAGTGATGTCTCTGAGACTCACTCTTCTCAAACAGGATTGTGTTTCGAAACTTATCCTAGTCAGAACATAAAGTTCTGGCTCATCTGTGTAATACTTATATGATCTTATCATATAAGAACTAGCATAGGGGTAAAAAAAGATTCTTTCCTCATTAAGATCAGGAGGTTTGGGTTATTTTTGCTCAAATGAGGAGGCAACCCAGGTCTCACCCACATGTCTTTGTAGACTTGAGGAAGAGTTTCCCCAGAGTCCACTCTTAGACATGGACTTGCCAAGTCTTAGGGGAGTGACGCTTCTCCCATTTGCAGATTGCCTCTTTGCTCTGCAGAGCGGCTGAAGCAGTTTACACTCTCCCAGAGTATTTGACAGGACAAGTCCATCCCCACCCTTCTGGAAGTTTCCTCCTATCAAACCCACATGCTCGCCAACCCTGTGGGAGTAGATTGTTCCCGATGTGATTAGTTGTTTGCATTTCCCTCAGAACTAGTGAAATGAAGACTTTCTGAATCCTTACCAATCTAACCGGCTCCTTGGGTACCCACCACTGTCTTCCACCTACTCCTTTAGCTTTTTGCATTCATGTACTGATTTGGAAGAATCTGAATTTATTATACAATCTAGATGCCCTTGTTTTGCTGATGGTAAGTATTGCATTCCTATATTTTATTACTGTTTTCTTATTTCTTGTTGGGTATTTCTAGTTGTAAAGACATTTTGAATTTTAACATCAAATCCATCCATCTATCTATCTATCCATCTATCTATCTATCCATCCATCCATACGTCTATCTAATCTAGTTCTCATGATAGCTTTGTTTCCTAGGTTCTGTTCAATGGTCCTTTCTCTTCTCAGGGTTATGGAGAGATTACAAGACCACAGAGTCATACATGGGGTCCTGGCTGCCAGCCATGGAAAGTGACTGAGCCCTGCCAGGTTGGCCTTCATGAATGGCTTAATTTACTGATGAACTCAAGCTCTGAATAGACTATGGAGAGGTAGAGGAACTATGGGAGCTGGCTCCTAATGGAGGAAGTAGGTGGCTGAGATCTTACCCTCTCCTTTCTTGTTACTGTAGCCTCTGCTTCATGTTCATCATGAGGTGAGTAGCCTTTGTTACAGGTTCCTGCTGCCTACCTGTTTTGTTTCTCCACAGGCCAGGGTCAACAGATCCAAGGACTTTAAGCTGACGTTTCTGAAACGGTGAGCGAAGAGAAATCTTCCTTCAGAAGTTGTTAGGGTTTTGTTGTTGTTTGTTTTGTTGTTGGTGGTGGTTTTTTGTTTGTCTGTCTGTCACCCAGGTACAAAAGCTAGCTAACAAGTTATCAAATATTTTATCTTAAAAGCTAAAAAAAAAAAATTAATCATTGCCCCCATATCCCTGGATTAATTTTTTTGTGTTCTGAGAGATAGAGAGCCATTTTGGCAGTGTAAATGTGGCCTATTGGCTGGCAAGGCAGCTTGGTGGCCTAACATATGCAAAATCCTATGTTTACCCCTTACACTGTGGATATGGGGAAAGGTGGCCCACTGTCCAGGAAATATTTGCCAAATGATGCGTTCCTCCACTGAAGCCACCCTTATCTGTGGTTTGGACGCACTTCCTGCTTTATAGGGTCCATCTGTAGGTTTCATGAGCATGTGTTCTGTTGGTCTGTCTACACCATACTGATAGCATGCTTTCCCATCACTTTATGATGTCTTATTGCCGGCAACCCTCTGTCCATTCCATGTTTGTCTAGAAAGTCATATGTGATATTGTGGCCCCTTACTCTTCATATACATTCTAGTGTCCAATTACACAGAGAACAACCTGCTCAGATTTTGTATAATACTGCATTTATAGACCACTCAGAAAGGCATCCTTTTAAATTAAATTGAATATTTTTATCACTCACTAGTTTAGCTTGTGATCTATAGTATTTTTAAAATCTTTGATAGGACAGTGTGGTTTTTCCTCCCTAAATATCTTATGTAGATAAATCCATGGTTAGCTTTCATTGTTGTTTTAAGTACATTTTCGTTTATATTGGGTTTCCCATTGGTTCCTGCTTAGGAATATGAGTGCTACTGATTAATGAATATTGATCTTGGGTCCTGTTTCTTAATTCTCCTATTTGTTTTAATTGTTGTACATCCCCTCTCTATGCAGACAAGATGTCTGCAAATAATTACAGCCGTGTTTCATTTCAATCATTGAATCCGTGTTTATCGCTTCATTTTCCCTTATTACGTTGGTTAATTTGAGGGGTAAATATCATAAAAGCACAGACACTGACGATGCCATAATGAAACCCATTACTTTGTACAATTGATATATGCTAATAAAAAGTTTAAATCATAAAAAGAATATTCTTGGTTTTATTCTTGCTAAAATAATACTTCTAAAACTTTATCATACTTTAATACTTGGCTATAGGCTTAGTATAGACACCCACTACTTTGATATGTTAAGAAAATTCATAGGAACTGGCAGAGATGGCTCAGCTGTTAAGAACATTGTCTGTTCTTTCAGAGGATCAGGGTTTGATTCCCACAACCCCCATGATGGCTCCCAACCATCTGTAACTCTAGTTCCAGAGGATCTGACACAATCTTACCCTTCCATGGGCAATGTATACATGTAATATGCAGACATTTCTGCATGCAAACACTTGTGCACATGAAGAAAAATAAAATCATATATATATATATGTATATATATATGTATATATATGTTTAAAAAAAACATGAATGGGTGTTTACCTTTATAAACTTCTTTATCTGTTTAATTTCATTGGTAAGCCTGAGTCATCTGGTGTTTTCCAAACCTTGTGTGTTTTCCAAAGGTTGGTTGTACAGTTCTGTGTCACAACCCTTTATCAATTATGTCTGTCATTCAAAGCCTTTTTGTCCTTGTCCACTCTTCTCCGTGTGGTCTACCAGTTCCTCTTAAGCCTTGTTAAAACCTCCATTTCTCATGATTAGGTCATCACAAAATGATTGCCAATTGCTTTATGTAGTTTTGAGTGCGTTAGTCTAAGCTCGGGGACTCCTCATTCTGCCTTCTGAGTTTTTATTTATTTAAAGGTTCTCTTTCTACCAGATATGCTAGTAAAATAGGTTTAGTCCAGCATATTAATTTTTCCCTTTTTTACATGTATGTACTATGTCTGTATGGGGGTAAGGTCCCTTGTGTGGCACATGTAGAAAAGAGATCAGTATCTGGATATCGTTCTTAACTGCTTCTCCACCTCACTCTTTGAGGCAGGGTCTCTCCTTGAACCTGAAGCTCACAGTTAGACTGGCTAGCCAGCAAACCCCCCAGGATCTACCTATCTCAGATCCCCAGGGTTGGAGTTAGCTGCTCACCTTCTTCATGCCAAACTTTCTACACGTGTGCTAGTATATTAGTTAGAGTTTCTATTGCTGTGATGAAACACGATAACAAAAAAAGCAAGTTGGAGAAGAAAGGATTTATTTGGCTTATTTGGTTCATCATCGAAGTCAGGACAGGAACTCAAAGAGAGCAAGAATCTGGACACAGAAGCTGAGGAGGCGGCTGTGGAAGGGTGGCTTACTGGCTTGCTTCTCGTGACTTGCTCAGCTTGCTTTCTTATAGAACTCAGGACCACCAGCCCAGGGAGGGCACCACCCACTATGGTCTGTGCCCTCCCTCATGGGTCACTTAGAAAATGCTTTATAGGCATAAGAAAATGCCTACAACTCAATCTTATGGAGGCATTTTCTTAATCGAGGTTCCCTCCTCTCAGATGACTTTAGCTTGTGTCAAGTTGACATGAAACTATCCAGCACAGCTGAGGATTCAAACTCAGGTACTAATGCTTCTTATGAATGCATTTTATCCCCATAAGCCATTCCCTCATTCGCTGGTCCAGCTCATGTGCATCCTTTTCATTGCTGGAATTGGACATTTGAGTGTTGCTCTTTACAAATCTAAGAACATAATGGCTTAGACATAGAACCATATAGGCAAACACTAGAACAGGAAGCCTTCAACCTCAATCCCAGTAGACACAGAGTATACAGTCCCAGTCACCTGGCTTCATGTAGTCAACCAACTCTTCAAGGTCTCAATTGGGAGGCATCAATTCTGCTCTTTCTGAGCTGCCTGGAAGGGTGTGCCAGCCCTTCCATAACTATGACTTAATGCCTGAGCCAGCCTAGCGGAGGAAGTTTATTTGGGCTCACTGTCTGAGAGTTCTCGGTTGATAGCTGCCAGCTGCATTTCTGGGCTGTGGATGCGAACATCATGGTGGAAAGATTAGAGAATGTACTCTGCAGGGAAGCAGAGAGACAGGCCTATGCTGTGTGGCCTTTTCCTTTCCCTTCTTGTGTTCTACCTGGGACCTCAGCCTTTGAGATGGTGGGTCACATTCAGTAGGTCTTCCTCTCTTACTGTCATCACAGGGGCATACTCTGAGCCAGGGAGAGCGAGGAGTTGAGGGTCTAACGTTGGAAGCGTCTGAGCTCACCAGAGGGACTTCTCTGTGTCTCTGGGCTTTTTTCCCTTACTCGTCACCGCAAGATTTCTCATCCCTTCCCACTAAGGGATCAATTCTTTATGAGACTCTAAGCATGCTCCCATGAGCAGACAATCTACTATATATCCATCTATCCAAATTCCTAATCAATTTGTCCATCCATTTATGATCCAGCCAACCACGTACCCATCTATACATCTATTTAAACCCACCCATCCCCCCAACACATTCATCCATACTTATCCACCCTTCCATCCATATACCCATCCATAGCTACCCATCTCTCCATTCACACATCAATTTACTTACCCATCCATCCATTCTCCTTCCACCCATCATCTGTCTACCTACTGATCATATATCTATCCATTCTCCCATCCATTAGCACATCCATCCACCTGCCCACACATCTATCCGTCTGTTTGTCTGCCCGTCTGTCCAGCCAGCCAACTACACATCAACATCTGTGTCTTAGAAACACTACATCTGTCTAATCCTGGACAAAGGGGACATATTCCTCATTAATGGGATTTAATGGGATATAGGCAAGGCTCTTGTGGGAGAGGTAAAGACACTCAAAAGAGCTATTTGTGAAGCTCTGACCAAACTGCATTAAACACTGCAGAATATTAGCATTGCCTTACTTACATGCTAATTCAACTGACACTTCCTAAGTGGTAGGATGTGTGTGTAGATACAAGATGAAATCTTCTCAGACTTCACTGTCTGGTCAGGCAACAGGAATGCTAGAGTCATGAGTGTTAAGTTAAAGGAAACAGAGGAATGGCAAATGTGAATGCAGTGGCTAGCGCAGAATAGGTATGCTACCCAAACAAGGGCCTGGCAATGTTCAGCTCAGGATCTTTTAATGGCAGTCACACTGGGAGCCCAGAGGTCTAGAGTCCAGAATGGGCATTGACCCTTCTGCTCCTGAGCTGTACCCTGCTCCATCTTTCCCCTGGTCACTTACATCCTTTGGCTAAGGTGGGAGCTTCTTTACCCAGGACTCTCCACCAGTCTGCTCATCCTATACCCTTAGCCTGACGTCTGGACTGGGAAACAGCGACAGAGGAGAGGCACCAAGAACTGGAGCTTGAGAAGCTGGGCTGGGGCTGGAAGGAAGGTGGGGTGAGAACTAGACTGGGTTGGGTACCTTAGAACACGCTGTTCCTTCTCTCTGGAACATTCCTTCCCACCTCCCTTTGGCATGTCACCTAGATCCTTCAGGTATGCTTAGCTCTGGTTCCTCCTGGGAGCCCTTTTGCTCTGAGTCTCTTGCCCAGGTTAAAGCGTCTTGCCATGACATTCCACAGCATACTAGCTGGTTTCTGTCACTATCTCTCAATGACTGAGAACTCTTTGAAGGGACTGTCTTTTTGATCCTTACATCTTAGCAACTAGAACCGGGCCTGACAACGCATAAGATTCTATCACATAAGTATCCACTGGATGGATGGATGGATGGATGGATGGATGGATGGATGGATGGATGGGATAAATGGATTCTAGATACATGAGTGAAGAGTAGGTGGATGTAGGGGTAGGTAATGGATGGGTGGTTGATGGATGGATGAACAAGACAAACAGGTGAGTTCTAGCATAGTTCCATGACTACTCTGGGCTATCTGCTCTTCATAAGGACTCTTTCCACCAGTAGCATCGGAGAAGGCCTAGGTAGCCTTACTCCCTACATTAGAGTCTACCAAACAAGCTAGTCCTGTTGAGTCCTACCTAGTGGTCCTCCACCCTTCCTGAGAGGATGACGGGTAATAGGTTAAAATGGCTTGGGTGTTAAAAAAAAAAAACAACTAAATCAAAGGACTCAACATAGATGCCCTTTCACACACCAAGGGTCATTTTGTGGTAATTTTTCAGAGTTGGTGGCTGGGGGTGCAGTGGGGGTGAGAGAGGGTGAGACAAGGTCTTACTTTGTAGTCCCAGCTGACCTGAAATTCACTAGATAACCCAAGCTAGTTTCAAATTGACAGCAATTATCTTGCCTCAGCCTCCTAGGTACTGGGATTCCAGGAGTGAGACACAATGCCAGCGGGTGTAATGGTTTTTAAGTGCTTGTTGAATATAGAATATGCTCACTCAGTAGAGCAGACTGGCCTTGAACTCAAGAGATCCACTTGCTACTCCATTCTAAGGGCTGCAATTAAATGCATATGCCCCCGTACCTGAACCTCTTCCTGGATTTAGTTTGGTGTAGAATATTTTATATTGCTCGGACTAAAAAATGTTTTCCAATCCCCTATTCTATATTCCCATTTTGGGTCGGTAGTTATTTTGTGACACCTAACAACCTTGTGAAGTGACCCTTTGTCCCTGACATCCAGGTCTCCAAACCCCTATACTTTGAGCCCTTGTAAACAATCATCTGGAGGTGGGGTATCTAGGGAGCAAAAATGGTGGTGGGGGGGAGGGTTGTGCTGAGGGGCTGGGAGGAGTGGGCTAGTCAGATACCAACACCGAAGACCCAAGCACGTGCACATACCACGATGAGATCAGACTCAGATTGTCTTCCCATCTAAAGAAGGTCTTGCTTTGAACAATAGAGGAAGAGCTCCAGACCCCTTTTTCTAGGACTACCGAGCTCTGAACTTGAAAAGCTAGTCTGACCTGCTCGATGCTGTTCATCTGAGGTCTGAACTGGGCAGCTAGAGCTAGCTGCTGAGACCCACAGGCAACAAGATGCAGGAAATGCTGCAAAGGATGAATGCTAAGAGCTGAGTTTTTATTGTTGTTCTTGCCACCCCCCCTTCCCACAACCTAATAGGGAGTGACTCCTTTAAAAATCTAGGAATATGGTATCTAGGCCTCTCCCCCCTTACACTCCCTCCTAAGCAGGCAGAAGTTGAAGGTGATGTAGGATTTACCTCAGGTGCATTAGGAGAACATTCAGGAAACCATGAACACATTGATTTCCCAAGACAGCATACGGGGCAGAGGGTGAGGAAGGCCATTGGGAGTGGGGAAGGGAAGACCTGAGGAACCTGGTAAGCGCTCAAACAGGACAGGCTCAATGAGCTAACAGGAGGCAGCTAGTGGGTGCCAAAGAAACTATGGCCCCCGCAGGACTCTGAGGCAGGGACTGAGTCTGCCTTCTCCGGAGCCTTGACCTGACAGATCCAGTATTTGAGCTGTCAGAAACTAGTGAAAGTTAACAGTGGCCTTCTATCCCCTCCCCCACTCACAAGTACCAATTCCAATCAGCTTGAAGCTGCCGTTGGCTCCTCACTATATCCTGAGTGGAGAAATGGGTGGTCTAGAGGGATACTACTCAGGATGGAGCTGTTAATAGCCCACGGCCTCAGCTTGGCTCTTCCCTGCAGCCAGTCTATCAAGTCTGATTCCGGTGGACAGCAGTTCTATCTAGGCAGGCTGTGTCATTCTGAGACCCTCGTTTAGTGGCACTTTCCTTGAATGAAGGGACAGCATGTAACCGGTGTGACTGGCAGAGACCTTGACACAGTAACAAGTGGAACCATTAACCTCCTGGGTCCTCTGAGAGGCTTTTTTCAGAGATGGGTATATGAAGGCCAGGGAATTTTCATTCTCTTCTGCTTTTCCAGCCTTCTTGGGATCATTCCTCTAGCCTCGCCCTGTCTGCCTTGCTCAGCATTTGAAAGTTCACTTTTGTGATCCAGAGACTGAACATCTCCTGTCACACCTTCATCAATGAAGCTTACCAAAAAAAAAAAAAAAAAAAATGCAGACTTTCAGGGTCCTGATGCTTACTTGAAGTCCTTTCTCATTTGAAATTTCTTTATTTTGCCCAAATAGCTTCTGTGGACAGCCATATATGAGCATGGTGCTATCCCATAGCCTGTCTGCTTCATGAGACCCATCTTAGCCAGGAGTTCCCAGCCTACTCCTGCCTGATGCATAGACCAGACAGTGGTATAGATAGGCTCTGGACTATAGAAAGCCCATCAGCCCTGTACAGACTTTTGATGGGGTGGGAGGAAGGAGGCACTGCTTTGAGATGACAATGGGTATAGGGCTTAGTGAGGAGATGCTACCCAGATTCCAGAATGCACTTGAACCAACCATGGACCCTGCTTTCCCAGCCATGACTGAGACACTGGAGGGGGAAAAGGTAATTAAAACACAACAATCAAACCAACCTTTTTAAATAGTAACTTTTAAAAATATAAAAAGCTTCATTACAATGACTTTTCAATTTTTTCTTTTTCTTCAGGAATAACTCTCTTCCCCCCTAACCCTCCCTTCTGGCTAGAGCCTTAACAAGTGGTGGCCAGAGACCATCTGAGACCCAGAGACAGACGGACAGACTCCAGACAGGCACGACATGCCTCTCAGGAAGGTACAGGGTGTCACGGTCTTTCCATGTCCCAACATACATCCTGTTCGGGGCAGCCGATGATCTACAGCATTGGAGATGGGCAGGCTTTAGATACCCTCATCTTTCTTCCCAGATTGAGTCCCACATTATAAAATAATCCATAAAAATGCAATATAAAACTCTCTTCTGTATGCTACAGCCATGGAGAGCCCACCAGCAGGGCCCACACGGTCTTTAGCTTTTCTTTAATAAAACAAAAGACCAAAACAAAACAAAGCAAACCTAATATCACAAACATTGGTACCCTAGGGGTGATATCTGCAGATGACTTTTCGTCTGCCCCAGTCCCCAGCCCGCTGCCCCGCCCATCTTCTCAGACTTAGAACCCTGGGGGTCACCATTTCCCCGCTTCAGGGAGCAGAAAGGGCTGAGAGCAGGAAAGGGGAGACGGCATCTTATCAAAGGATATCACTTCTAATTATTTTTATTCAAATTAAAAAAAAAAAAAAGCACCCACACCAGTTGCTGTTTTTCTCTGGTAGCTCCCTGAGCTAAGTCGCTTCGTCTCCCCCCCACCCCCAATATGGAATCCTTTCTAGGCTGCGCCGGCCGGAGGACAGTCAGAGAGGGAGTTCCCTTGAACTTCCATTCCTCATCACAATGATTGAGTGTGCACCAAAGAGAAAGATGGGGTTGGGGGTGGGGGAACAGAAAGAGATGGAGGTCAGGAGGTGTGAGGGCAAGGTAAGAGACAGACAGAGCAGAGGAACCCACAGGAAATCCTCGCTGTTCCTGTGGATAATAGCCCAGGCTGGCCCATCCCAGTACTGTCCATCAACTTGTCTGTCCATCTGCCTATCATTCCATCTGAAGATGGTACTAAAACCCGTGTGGAGATACACATCAGTCCCAATGGGCCAGGCTGGTTTGCCCATCCCCAGGAAGCTTCTCATTCCACTCCCCAACTCTCTATCTCTGCCTACTGTCCCCACAGAACATCTGCTAAAAAAAATTAAGAAAGAAAGAAAAAAAGAAAGGAAGAAAAGCCACCACCATGAGTGGGTTACAAATACAGCAGGCAAAATACACGGCGAGCATTGACGGGAAGGAGCCTCCTCCCTCACTGGCCAGTCAGCAACCAGTCTCTTATTTACATTGTTCACAAACCTTGTGCACTGCACAATCAGAATGAGGCACCCCCTCCCCAGAAACAACGTCTACTCCTGCATCCCCCCCAACCCTGAGTAGGGAGGGGACAGGTCAGAAAGGGGAGGAAGAGACAGAGACTCATGAGGGTGTCTGTGGGGGAAACGGAAGCAGAAGCCTCCAGAGAAATCTAACTGAAGCATCTGCCAGCACTGGTTAGGGGAGAGGAGAAAGTCCTTCACGTCTGTCGGACACATCAATCCACGAAGGGGCGTGCGTCCTCTCCACTCCCGGAGGGCAGCCCGGCAATTCTACTCCCTCATTCTTCTGCCATCCTCGGGGCCTGGCCAGCATCTCCCTGTCAGGGCCACATGGGTGTCTCCCAGCGTTTGACAGGCCTGTTAGAGTCCTTGTTCAGTAGATGACCTCGTAAACTGTGGCCTTCTTGTCACCAGAGCCTGTTACAATATATTTGTCATCCGCTGAAATGTCACAGCTCAAGACAGATGAGGATTCTTTAGACTGGGGGAGGAAGACATGGAGAAACAGGAAGACATTAATTAGTGAGGGGAGAAGACAGACAGGAAGTCACTCCGGGTACTCCCTGGCACTTCAGGGCTCTGAATGAAATCACCTCCTACTCTCCAGCCCAGGCTGGAGCAGGTGCTGGTAGAAAGAGGCCCACTTCCTCTAGGGCTTGAAGTCCCTTCCACCTGCCTTTTCACGTGATCTTCCCCAGATTTAAGGATGAAATCAGGGCACTTAGCATAAGCATCTCTGCTAAGTTCACTGATGGGAAGAAGCACTTCAGAGCCACGACAGCCATCAGGAGACAGACCCATCAGCTGGACCAGCTATAAAGACTGCTCCTGGGTTTTGGGGCCCTCAACATAACTAGAGACTTTCCAAGGGACACATATGGCATATGGGACCAAACATTTAAGAAGGACACTGAAATGGGCGTGTGTGTGTGTGTGTGTGTGTGTGTGTGTGTGTAACAGCAAGAGTGATTGTAAGAAAAACAAGTGATTATGAGTTGCACTGTGGAGGGTCGTGTGTGTCTGAGATGGAGGGGCTCTAGATCTTTAAATCTATAAAAACGCATGTCCATTCTAGCACCTCATCGCACTGATGGATCGGGGTGGCCATCCTGACCTGAATGGGTGTCACTGGATAAAATGGCTACTCCATGGGCCCAGCTGCCCAGAGCCAGCCAAGCTCACGGTTTACTCACCAGGGGCCACATGAGTGAGTCCCTTCCTAGATGCTCTTACCCTCAGCGATCACAAGCCTTTAGCAACAGAGGGTGTGTCTTTCTCTAGACCCCACATCCTCCCTCTCTGGGGTCCTCCATCTAGTAAGGGCTAGGTGTGGGGTGGAGGCATCAGGTCTCCTCCTGTCCTGCCTCCTGCACTGTGGCCCCATCCTGACTCAGGAGGAGTGGAGAGGAAGATCAGAGGGAAAGTACCTGGAAGATGCTGGCTCCATAAGGCGTCCTCCAGGCATTGAGAAGGTTGTCTTTCCCAGTGCTCACAAACCACTTGCCTGCGAGCCGAAGCAAAGGAACCCTCAGACTGTGGCTTCCTGCCTTGTGCAGCAGGACCCACCCCAGCTGTGTCTGCCCCTCATGGAAACATCCTCAGACATGCTTAACTGGGGTTTAGTGCTTGCTGTTCTCCACTCCTGAAGAGCAGTTACAGGCATGGTACATAGATACCTAAAGGATGCCTTTCCCTACTTGTCCAGGGGAGATCCGCAACAGGAAAACTAAATTCAATTAACTGAGTTGAGCGTGTTTCCCACTAAAGTCAGCTGGTCCTTCCCAGTCTATGACTGGAAGGTGGAGAGAGCACCAGAAACAGCTAAAATCCAATAGTCAGAGAGGATTTTCCCCCAAGAGGGCTCCTAGTTGTGGCTCCTAACATCCCACAAAGCCACATGCTCTTCCCAGCCAGTTTCTCTGAGGTTAAGAGTTGGCACCATAGAAACTATGGTTTCTATGCTGCATAGAAACCTATGGCCATAATCTTCAGAGAAGATCCAGGTCAACATGCAGAAAGCCTTTGGCCTACTATCCTGAGAGTTGAGTGTCCCAGAGTGACATCTATAATCCAAGACAAAGATAGGGAACAAGAAAGGTACTGCTCCAGGACATTAAAGGGGCACAGGCTTGGCTGACTCAGGACTGTGGGTCCCCTCTTCCCCCAACTTCTACTGGACCAGGCTCCCCACACTGGCTCTCAGGCTAGGCTGGGGCCTCAGGCCTTACCACAGTAGGCAAACTTGAGGGACAGCACACAGCTCTCGTGCAGGTGCAGCTGGTACTTGTCGGGCTTGGTGTGGTGCAGGACCTCCACGTTGCTGCTCTCCATGCCCACGGCCAGCCACTCCCCAGTGGGACAGTAACCCAGGGAAAAAATCTGCAAGGACAAACAGTTCAGTGTCCCCTCTGCCCATAGGGCTGGGCAACCCCTTAGGCAGGATTAGATCCTCCTAACTCCTCCCTCACCACCTACAAACCAAAACCAATAACCAGCTGTCTGTTGCCCCTCCCTGCTACCCCAGGGGTGTCACTTATATCCCATTGAGGAAGCTGGTAACAGGGGGTAGGGCAAGAGAGGCTGCAATTCCCTGGCTCTGCAAGCTGTGCTCAGCTCACTCCTTAAGAAACTGGTAACGACTATACTCCACATTAAGGTATCGACTGTTAAAATAATGAAGCAAATCTAACAAGCAAGAAACATCAAGGCTGACGGGCGAGGTTTACAGGCTTGAGTCAGGTGCCCACACCAGAGCTGGGAGGGAGCTATGAGCAAACTGCGGGGCACAGGGAACAAGTTGTGGGCTTAGATGAGTCAGGTGTATCATGCCTACTCTACACCACTGCTGCTGCTTCCAAGCAACCTTCCCAGATGGCTCAAGCTGGTCCCTTGGTAGTCAATCATGACTCTGTGTGGTCACTCTGTCCCCTTGAGCCACACACCTGGGAGGTGAAGTCGTGTTGCTGTAACTGCCGTCCTTCACGCAGGTCCCAGGAGCGCACGGTGTTGTCCAGGCCCCCGGTCCACAGCTTAGTGCCATCATGAGAGATGTCTATACAGCTGGCCCCATCTGTGTGGCCCTGGAACTGCCTATGAAGGCCAAGAAAGGAAGAAGGGTGAGCCCCAGAGAGTCCCTGAATGCCAAGGATTGGGTCAGCTCTGCAGCCAAGCCAAAGGGAAACTGGAGGTCCAAAATGCTAGATCACATGCCTCAAAACCTTAGACAACAGGAAGCAAAGCTAGACTGGACCCCTGCTCCTCCATGCAAGGGTGCTACCCAGGACAGTTTCCCTGAGAACAGACCTCTGATTCCATGTGTCGAGGTGGGACCCCTGGGGAGCCCACTTTGCTCTAAAGGTAATAGAGAGGAAGGCAGGAAGACTCTAAAGGATTTTCTGTCGTGTTTAGGACCTGCCTTTGGGACACACTCCTCAACCCAGTCTGCAGTGTCTCTACTTAACTGAACTCACCTCTAGGGCTCTAATATGCCCAAGGGTTTCATGGTTAACATTGGCAAGTGACTGCGGGGAAACACTGCCCTTCACCATCACACAGGTGGTGTGACTCAGAGGAAGACACCACACCACCCAGGTCACTCACAACCCAATAGAGCTGCACAGGACTCACAAAGCTCAGCCGCTTTGCTCCACCCGGGTCTCACCATTAAACAATGCTGCATTACCCCATCCTCTGCTATCTCCACTCCTCAAGCTGCATCTCCAGACCTGTTCAAAGTTCTGCCTTCCCCCAACATCTTCCCCAAAGCTCCTAAGTTCAAAGGGTCCTCCATGAGCTAGCTTTCCTTTGCTTCTGCACCTGACCAGCCTTCACTTCTCCAAAAGGACTGAGATCATGGGCTTTGTGACTATAAACACCCTAGCTGCTCCCTTGCCAGCCTCACCTGACCAGGGTCTGGTTGTGCAGGTCCCAAACTGCAATGTTCCCGTCACTGCAGCAGGAGAAGCAGACTTTGGCATCAGGACTGATGGCCAGGGCATAACAGGCTGGAGCTGAGGATGTCAGCTCAGCCTTGATGCGGGGTGTGGGCGAGGCCAGGTCCCAGATGGTGAGTGTGCTGGCCTCACCACCCACAATAAGTGTGCGCCCATCAGGGAGAAGCTTGCACGAGCGGATGTAGTTGTCCCTGTTCTGGAAGGAGAAGAGCAGAGTTGAGTGTTATGCACTTGCTTTGTCCTGGATCAAGGAAGCCACATTAGGTAACTTAACATCTTTATAAAGAGTCTAAGCTCCAGCCAGACTACTCCACCTCAATTCTACACTCACCCAATTTCTCTAGAATCTTGAGCCTAAGAGTCATCTCCATTTGCAGACGCCCCAACTAAGGCCAAAGAGGTTAGTCAGCTTACCCAAAGCTGTTCAGAGCTAAGCCTGGTCATGGGCCTAGTGCCCTTGGCTCTCCTCCCCCACCCCCTGGCTGTGGTTGTTGTTCTCCTCTGCCTCCTATATGCTACAGAAGCCTGTGGCCCTAGCTTCTCACCAGGCAATCCAGCTGGGAGATGGGACTCTTGCTGCCCGGCTGGCTGATGTCCCATATCTTCACACAGCCCTTGCCACCTGTGTAGACGTGCCGTGTGGGGTTGCTGATAGTCACAGCACACACCACCTCCCCATGGCTGAGTGTGTTGATCTGCCGGGCATGCCTGGGAATGCCGGGGCCTGCTAGCGCATCATGGGGGAAGGGCACAGGTTGCATCTGCCCATCAGCACTCACATGGAAGGAGTATGCCCTGCAAGAAGGAGGTGGGTCACTCCTGCCGTCCACCCTAAGGTGTCCCACAGGCCCCATCCAGATCAATGTATACACACCGTGACTTAGTGCCCTGGCTCCAAGCCCCTCTCCCACAAATCCCTTAAGTCCAGGAGCCCCTTGGTACTGGGATGTCTCCATCAGGTTGGAACTTAATATTCCAACCATACATCCTTGCTCCAAATCAGCTCAGGAGCTCCATGGATGTTACGAAGTTCTCCCCCAATACCACCCCATCCACACACACTCGAGACTGTAAAGTCTCCAGACATGCCAGTCTGGGAAAGGACCCAACTAAATGCCACAACCTGCCTCTGAAGTCAGTGATACTAGGAATGGAGCACCTTCCTGTCCCTCTAAAGACAAAAATGATGAAGGAATCTCAGCCACAGGGACTCAGCTTGGTCTGCCCACGTTACTTTGAGTGCCCTTCTCCGTGGCCATGGTGGCATAAGATGTATTACAGTACAGGGCAGATTTCTATGTGGTACTCAGTTCAACCTTTAATTTCCCAATAAACCATGTAGGCAAAGAGCAGGGAAATACCATGCTCCATAGCAGAGCATGGGGAACTGGAGGCAGGGTAGGGGCTGGATGGATCCTTTGCAGCCTGAGTTCTCAGGGCCCACATTGCTCCCTGGACTCTGCTTACAAGCATTCTGACCCTCCCAGAGCCATCAACTTGGGCCTCAGAGTCCTTAATTTCCCCTGGTGGAGGGGGTTTCTGGGACTGATTTCCTTGGGTGATGGCCATGCCTATGTGACTCTGGAGGGACAGACACCTTCCTAGAAGGCATTGTATCCAGCAAGACCCTGTGCTCAGGGGATGGATGGAAGTGTTTTACCTGTCTACCCCATGAAGCATGCAAAAAGAATAGCCAAATAAATGCTTACGGTTTCCCTCCAGGAATGGAGGCGAGACTTGAGGGCAGGCCTGTGGCCCGCATCGGGGGGTGAGGGTCGAAACCAACCTGTAAAGAAAGGAGAGTGGCTCTGAGTCAGTCTGCCATCACATAACCTCACCCTGTTCCCCATGCCACCACCATCTGGGTCTGCTACACCCTGTGACTTCTCCAGAACTAAGTGACAGCACTGCTGAGTGGAGCCTATGTCAGAGAAGGCAGATGCCAGGAAGGCCAAGTGTCCTGCCAGGATAGTAACAGACAGAATGGCAATCGTAAACCTCATCTCAACCAGTATCCCCTCTGCTCTGCCAGACAGAGTAGGACCTGCCCCACCTCTCTCCTTTCTGAGTGTGCTATAAACCTACGGAGTGGGGCCACCCCAGAGTAGAGAAAAACTGTCCTGAGAAACGAGTCCTCTCTGACAGCCTTAATCCTGTTTGTCCACAGTAACTGTCACCACCAGGCCCACCTCTCCAAACCCTGCTCCCTGGTCAGATGTCACTAAGTTCTTATTGGGGCTCTTCTCCCCTTTTAGGGTATTATCCAGAGGTCTCAGATGAGAGAGGGCAGTCCAAGAGTTACCTTAAGTCATCTGAGACTGACAGGCAGGTCTGTCACCCCATAAGTAAACTCTCTGTAAACAGGTGCTCTCCCCAGAGCAGCTTGCCAGGTTCCACAGCTATCTAGTTAGTTTTATGTCAACTTGACACAAGTTAGAGTCATCAGAAAGGAGGGAACCTCAATTGAGAAAATGTCTCCAGAAGATCTAGCTGTAGGACATTTTCTTAATTAGTGATGGAGAGGGGAGGGCTCAGCCCATTATGGGGGGTATCATCCCTGGGCTGGTGATCCTGGTTTCTATAAGAAAGCAGGCTGAGCAAAGCAATCCAGAAAGCAGCATCCCTCCATGGTCTCTGCATCAGCTCCTGCCTCCAGGTCTCTGCCCTGCTTGAGTTCCTGCCCTCACTGCTTTTGGGAATGAACTGTTATATGGAACTGAGTGAAATGAACCCTTTCTTCTCCAAGTTGCTTTAGGTCATGGTGTTTCATTACAGTAATATAAGCCTTAAGGCAACACCCGGGTCCCTTCAGCATGCAGGGATATGTACTACACTAACCCTGCCAGCTCCCACTCCCTACCCAGTCCCCACCACCACCAAAAGGAGCTAAAAGGTCTACGTACAGCTCCAAAGCTCACCATTGGCGATCGGCCATAGGCGGCGGCTGCAGCGGCTGCGGCGGCGCTCATCTGGGATGGGATGTTGTGTAGGCCAGCATAGGCGCTTGGACTGGTGAGGGAGCCATTCATCTCGTGGTGGCTCATCATGGCGAAGGGTGCTGGATAGGAGCTGGTGAGGGTGATGGGTGTTCGCAGGGCCGAGGCTGTGAACAAGGAGGTGTGGATCAGTGGGGAGGAGGCATACGTGAGAGTGAGCTCACCCTCCTGATACACAAAGCTAAGGCCACAGACCTCCTACATTCTGAAGCATCTACCCACCTGGACCCCTGTCTTCAGAGACCAAGATTGGAGTCATTTCTTTTCAGAGGGCAGCACAAGGCCCAGAGAAGAGAGCTTGCTCAGGAGCTCACAAAACCATTCATTAACAGAAGTGGACACGGGTCTAGGGTAACAACCTGTCAGATGCTTCTTCCACACACTTGGCCCAGCAGTAGACTCTGACACACCAATGATAAAGACCCTCATAATCCCTGACAGACCAATGTCAAAGGTGCAGGCTTCTATATCCTTAAACCTGACAAGACCACCACGCAGGCAGACCTGTGAAGCCCCAGCTTGGACACACGATGTTGCTAGCCATCTGTTTGGCTCCACTTGGGCAAGGACCAACCTCCCCTCCCCCATCAGACTGACCAGGGCCCCATGGTGCCTACCCATTATACCTATCGGGTCCATGCCTGGAGGTTTGCCCGGCATTGACCGGAGCCCCGGGGTGGTGCTGGTGCCTGGAGTTGGGGCATCGTTCCTTGGCGTTGGTGTGTTGGACTTGAGCCCAGGTGTGGAAGATTTGTCATTCTGAAAGGGAAGACACAGAGACCAAGAGACGCCATGAGGATTCCTTTCTCCCAAGAGCTGGGCAAAATGCCTAGCCCTGGTCCCACATGAAGCCAAGCATGGGTTGAACAGAAGTCCCTAGTTGGCAGGGACTGTGGTGAAGGTTCTAATTTAAAGAGGCAGAAACCAAGGCTCTGAAACATTCACTAGTGAGAGGCTCAGCCACTGTGGGTTAATGATCCAAACACAGCCAATCCCAAAGCCACAGTCTTTCCACACCCAACTACTATCCTGCAAGGAGCACGACTGGAGCCCTAGCCTCTGCACACACACCTCCTGTCTCTCCCCTCCCCCACCTCTGTAAGGTGCCAGGGCAGACCCCACATACATGACCAAGGTCTTTGGTCTTGGAGGAAGGTGTGCTGCTGGAGGAAGCCACAGAGGCTGGGCTGGTGGGGGCATCTTTCTTCAGACCACGGGCTTTGTCCAGCCCATTTTCAGGAGGGGAGTGTGCTGGGCTCACCCGGGGCGTCGCTGGGTCCTGGAAGGACAAGTGTCACAGAGCTCTTAAGCTGCAAGCAGGTATCCCTGTCCTGGCAACAGGAAGGCAGTGGGCACCGGTGGGAGGCACAATGATCTGGAGGTAGGGAGGAATGACCTGCCCAGGGTCACATATAAGTCCAGAACACTAACCAGCAAGATTACACAGGGCCTTATAGGAGATTCTCTCCAGGAAAGCATACTCCCCAACTCTGGAGAGGGAGGACAGGGCCACCTAGACAACTACTGGAATCGAAGACTGATGCTTCCTGAGATCTTTCAGTAACACACACAAAGCCACTCCCCCCCCCCCCCTTCCCTGATGCTCCACTGCCCGGCTCCAGTAGCAGGCAGAAGAGAACTTATCTACAGAGGATTTGTCCCAAACCACCCTACCCAGGGCCCTCCCTACAACTGGGGCCTGCCCTTACCTCATTGGAGACATCCACCACCAGGTCATCACTTTTGTCCCCGTCGCTGTCCTATTAGCAAGAGAGAAGCCAGTAAGAGGCCATATCAACATGCACCCCGACAACTTCCCCAACCAAACCCCAAAGCCCATGCTGCTGTGCTGCTGTGCCCTGCCTTCTATGAAGGTTCTTAGTAACGCAGCCTCTGGGGCTCTGACTTGTCTACGCAGCCTCGTTATCACAGTCCTGAGCCTTTGGAAGCCAGAACCTCCTTCCCAGCTGGCACTCTGGTTACAGTCATTCATAAGGCAAGCTCATGCATACACCTGCATCACTCTGGGGCAGGTGACTGGCTTCATTCTGCAGTGCAGCTGAGCTTTGTGTAACATGTTCAGAGCCACAGGGCAGCCAGACGGGCCAAAGAGGGCTTCTGAGTAGCTAGCCCCTCTAGACTCAGATCTCACCCCTGTTCAGTCTGGCAATGGAGGACACATAACCATGCTCCCACTGGGATCTCACAGGTCAAGGTCATGCCATCAGGTTGTTACAAACTGTGTCTCTGTGGCTGAATGCCTGGGGTGGACTGTGAAGACTGTGAGGCTCACACTGGAGCACACCAGGGTACTCCCTTGGAGCACGGGTACAACAGAGAACTGTCTAGAAGAACCTTCAGCTCTCCCCAGACTGAATATAGGCAGGGACAATTTCCCTGTCCATTTCTCTCCCAATGGCTCACCTGACTACAGGGTATGTATGAACCTCCCCTGGGCCCTGACCCATCTATCAGTCTCTCAGACTCAGAACTCAACTGCCAAAGTCAGCACACAACTCTATCCAATGAAGCCACTTGCGACCCCTACATACGTATCGGCTCAGGCTGTCTTTCTCTTCCGCTTTCCGCTTCTTGGCTTCCATGCTGTAGTCTGCAGAGCCTCGGTGCTTCTCACTGGCCCGGAGGCTTTCTGAGGGTGACACAGAATTGTTCTGGAAGAAGAGGATCTTGGGGTCAAAACTCCATGCTGAATGTAATATTGCACACAGGCTGAGTCAACTAAGAGCAGATGACAGAGGGCCAGAAGAAGGAAGTGGGCAGACACCCAGTGTCTGCAGATCCAGTTCACCCAGGATATTCCCAGGACACCTTAGGTCCCTGGTAACTTACCCAAAATATCAATTTTTGGAAGCAAGGTACTGTTATTTCTGTTTCCTGGCCTGAGGTGAGGTCCCAAGAGGGTGAGAGGCACCCGTCATTCAATTTACTCAAAAGATGTGTCTTTTCAGTCAAATCTGAGCCACAGTCACGTATACTTGTAGAACTTCCATTTTAAGCCCGGCAGTGGATGAGAAAAGGCGCCGGGCTGCAGATAAAGCCCTAAGCATAGATGAGAAACTCTGAGCCCTGGCTCCTCCACAGCCATGCCTCTGGCAAACTGAAGAGAAACCAGTGTCATAAAGGCACAAACCCTGCTACTAACTAAGCCTTTCCCTTGAAAAGATAGGACCTCCCTTAGGGTGGGGACAAGTGTCCCAAGAGAACAGGGCCCTGTGTAGTTGCAAGACCAAGCTAATGTCTCCAGCAGAAGAAGGGAAGGTTTCATGCTGAGGAGAGCAATAGGAGTTCTCAGTTCCTCCTCTGTTACAGAGGGAGGGAGGGAGAAGCCCTAGGGATGACAGGCCTGAGAAAGAGGAAGATCGGAGGCAGGTGAGCAGCAGGGAATGCTGGAAGTGGGATGTCCTGTGGCTGTGCGCAGGGAGGAGGAACCTCTGGCAAGGGCTGTCTGCAAACTTTGAAGGCCTAGTGCCTTCAGGACACTATGAACTCAATGGCTACCTCTAGCATTACCTACCACTGTTTGAATGTTCCCAGCTGAGGGGGGAAGGGGTGTCTTGGAACCTTCTGGACATGGGGTCTGGCTGGCAAACACAGGGCCACAGGATCGTAGGCGAGCTCTGATAGATTTCCAGCTTCTTCCTAACTGTGGCTAAGATGTAACCAGTTACCTCACACTCCTGCTCCCTCCAAGCCACAATGTAACTAACCCTAACAGACTGTACACCTTCAAACCCTGAGCCAAATAATCCTTTCTGGCTCCGGTTATTTTACCATACTGTTAAGAAAAGCACTGATAAGCCTACCCATGTTCAGACTGACATTAATGTCAGGAGTGAAAGAATGAGTCAGAGGATCCCTGTCTAACTATAGCAACGAGAGTGCCCACAAGTCCACACGCGCTAAAGATGCATGCTGGAGTCGTATGGGAACACAAGAGTAAGGTGTGTGCTCACAAAGGACATTGAAGGCAGGTAAGGTAATCCTTCACTTCTCCTTTCCCCATTGGGATTGGGTTCACTTGCAGGGAACAAGGTGGGGTGGCCAGCAGGTGGATGGGTTTGGGGTAATGGTGTGGGAGGGAGCCAGCCGCAGAACTTAATTTCCTTTCCTAAGCTGGTTTTCTGGGCAGCCCTTCCCTGCCAAGTTTCTGCCTGAAGCAAATTAAAATGGCAGAGTTATCAAGCCTTGAAGAAAAAAAATGGAGGTTATAATGGAACTGCAGCGCAACCTTCCCCGCAGTCGGGCGAGCGGCGGCGATGCGCTCACAGCCGCAATTCAATTAGTTGCTGCAAGCACAGGCAGAAAAAAAAAAAAAATCACCGTCATTTCATTTCATTTCCTCCGATGGTGGCGGCCACCCTGTGCTAAGCAGAAATGCTTCCAGCCCCTTAGGCTGGCTGCCCCTGCGCAGGCGGGTGATGGAGAGGAGGGAGGGGACTGGGTGGCTGCTCGTGTTTCTCCTTGCGACCCAGTGCGAGAACAGGGAACTCTTTCTTCTCATGCAGTCAGGCTGAAAACCCTCGCCGCTACCGGAGAGTCATGTCAGGCATTTAGCGGCATCGATCCAGCCCGCCTCTGGTTGGCAGGCGGCCAAAAAACTAAGTATTTTTTATTGCTTCAGCTAGGCAAGGAAATATGAATGAAGCTACCTCTAATTGGACTCCAGACTAACCCCTCTGGGACAGCTTCCAGCCTGTCCACCCGGCCCCCTCCCCTCTCTGACACAGCCTTGTCCTTCCTGCCGGAGGCCTTGGCTGCTGACAACCTGTTTTCCTAAGGCTGATTATTTCAATCTCCACCATCCAACACCATGGCCCTGAGGATGCAGCCCCCAGAGCACTTCCCATCTCCCACCGGTACCCACTCTGAGGTGTCCAGCCCTAGGATGTCATTCATGGGATTCATCCCTGTTCATTCTCCAGTCCCCATGTGGAGTTGGCCTAGCTTAAATGCCAGCAGCATTAGGGGGGAAGGGCTGTGTACTTGGGGGTCCCTCTGGGTTTCTGGTAGAAAGCTTTCAGCAGGGGCACAAAGCCAAAAGCGAATAGGTATGAAGAAATGGGTGCTGGGCTTCAAATACCCACTTCCTGGGGAAGACACCTGCTGACCAAGTAATGAGCCCTGTGACAGGGGGTCTGCCTATCAAAGCTGAGAGGCTGTCTGGGCAGGGTAATTCCCATGATATGCAGAAGGAGACTGGGGCTCCAAGGTCAAGACACAAGACCTCAAAAGGCTGAGACTGCATAGAAGCTGGGGAGGGGTGGGGGTAGGGAGTGGGGGAGGGAGACACCACAGACGGACACACCTATTCCAGCTTTACTTCTATGTAAGGAAATTGCCTCTCCAAAAATATGCCACTGTTTAAGGATCAACACCAAAGCAATCAAAATGGATTTCAGCTTTAATCATTCCTTTCTTCTGTGCCTAGCCATTCCTGAGCCCGAGGGGGGGCCCTGGATTTCTGAGCAGGCAGGCAGGGCAAGAAGAGTCAGCTAATGGGAGGCATGAAAACAGTCTGGATGGAGGGAGAGATTGGAAAGGAAGGCGGGTCAGACAGAGGGAGCTTCCTGAGGAGGCTGCTGCCTGGATGGCTAGTTAAAGGCCTGACATTCCAAGTCCTACTTAACATGAGGTAATAAGGAAAGCCATCCTAGCAGATTAAGATGGCCCCGGATACAAGCTTGGCGATGAGGAATAAAATAGCTCTGCTAATCGCTGGAGGATTTTTTTTTTTTATCCAGACTCCACTGTGCTTATTCAGAGGGCTTATTCACTTGAAACAGAACCTCGGAGCCTCAGTGCGATCACAAAGATTTACAGCAAATCTCTGAGCTGGCAGACACGCAGGCGGCCTGGCCTTAATACCTGCTTGCTAGCACTTTCTTCATCTAAGTAAAAGTGCAGAGCAGGGAGAAACCTCAGGCATCTGAAAAGGGTTTGGGATTATGCTGGAAGCAGGCATCCAGCAGGGCTGATGAACCATCAACCTAGGCAGCATTGTACCAGAGTTTGGAGACCTGGGCTCAGACCAATGACTCCAAAAAGCCCCTATGAAGATTTAGGGGTGTGGGCTAATGGCTTCAGTTGACTATGTCTTTTTGTAAGGGGAACTTAGAGGTCACTCAGGCAAGCACCTAGAGTTAACATTAAGATCACTCAACAGAGGACAGCAACCTCTAGTACTGGATATGGGCAGAGACACTGTCACCCACGCATCAGCCTGAAGACCTGAAGCCAGGTCTTCCAGCAGTGGACACACATAAACAGACGATAAGTAAAAACCCCAGCTTCTACTTGCAGAACAGAACAGGAAACTGGGGTTAGCTGTGGGTAGCACAGGCTACTTGCCAGTAGTTCTAGAAACAAGCCTCCAGGCAGGCCCACCCTCCTCCTCCCGTACCCACCCCTACACCAAGAGAGCTCTCACTTACCGTGCTGGACTCTCTCTCTGTGAGGCAGGAAGGCCACGACACAGAAGGATCAGGACCCCCAAGGAAAAAGAAAGGGAGAGAAAAAAAACAAGGTAAAAAGTCACTTTCAGCTCAGCTAACCTTTGTGATTCGCTAAAGCCATCTCTCACAGGTTAGCCTGACTCTAGTTCCCTGGGTGTGGTGAAGGCAGGTCCCTTATATGGCATCGAAATGGTCCCCATCCACCAGTGCCCAGCATGGCCTGGAATCCAGGCCTCTAGCCTTGTTCCTGGTGTGTTGAAAGGACCTTGGTTTGCTTTTCACCGTACTTTCTAGAATCACAAGTGGGAGCTGGGAACATTATTACTTTAAAAACAC
Source organism: Rhynchomys soricoides (assembly GCA_019843965.1). Taxonomy (NCBI): domain Eukaryota; kingdom Metazoa; phylum Chordata; class Mammalia; order Rodentia; family Muridae; genus Rhynchomys; species Rhynchomys soricoides. The sequence continues at coordinate 616,525 of JADRCH010000050.1, forward strand.
TGCAATTTGGAAATGACTTCTACTGTTTTGCTTTCTTAACACCATTCTTTGGTTTTTTGCCAAAAAGCCCCCAGAAGCTTAGGCCTCTGGTCACGCCAGTCCAGCTAAGCAGCAGCTCATTGCCCTCTCCTCCTCCTCCTTTGTCAAGAAGGGACAAAACAGCTGGCCTCTGCCTCAACTCCTAGGATACAGCACAAACTGGGGCTTGGAAGGTGACTCCTCCCCAAAAGTCCCTAGGAGCTTGGAAGACATTAACCATGTGGCCCAAATACCTAAAAGCCAATGGAATGCACAAGCTGGCAGCTTTACAAAGCGGCTACACGGGGCCAGGTCCTTGCTTCCTCTGATGCCCTCCTGAGCTCCAATAGTGCTTGCTATTCAGAGGGCTGGGGCAAGAGCTGATTCCTCACCTCTCTAGTTACTTCTCTGCTGGAGCATTCCTGAGACCCTGCACCTATTGATGGTCCATTAACTAGTCTGAGACAGGGTCTCAAATACCCTGGGCCAACCTTGAACTCACTACACAGATGAGAATAAACTTCCCCCCTTTTTGCAGCCATCTCCCAGTGTCAGGTTTACCGGCATGCACTACTACCCTGGTTTATATGGTGCTAAGGGATGAACTCAGGGTTTGGGCATGCTTGGCAAACACTCTTACCAACTGATCAACACCCCCAGCAGTGCTGCCTCTTGGAAGGTTTCCGAGTGAGGAAATACAGAGATCCAGGAAGATAGCAACAAAAGGCTACAATGAGGTACCCAAGTCAAGCTTTTTAAAGAAAGGTCCCCAATGCAATCATGAAAGCATCCTGAAGGACATGCCGAGCTGGCCCTAAAGAACAGGCAGGGTGCATACGGGGGCTGTTGTAGATCAACAGACTGTTTTCCCCAGCAAGTCACAGGATCTAAATCAGGAACTGCAGCACTTCCATGCACTAAGCACTCAACAGATGGCTCCGAGTCTTAGCTAACACCAGGCTCTGGGTGACAGTACTTGCCACGTCCATTCCAGTGTGTCCTCTAGCCTCAGCCCACCCTGCCCAGCCCAGCCCAGCCAAAGCCACACCTCTGTGATCCAGTTCATGGTGGTTCTTCTCATCCTTCACCGCCAAATGGGCTTGGCTTCCCAGGGCACCAAGAGCAAGCAACCCAGAACTGCTTCCTGTCACTGGGGGAATCCCAGGAGGTTGGAGGCCAGATGGGTGGGGCGGCAGCTGGACCGGGGGACCATGTGTGGCATGGGAGAGGTGCTGTGCCTGGAGTTGCTGCTGCTGCAATGAAGTTGGTGGTAAGCGATGATGGGTCGGAGAGGGCAGAGGATGGGTCACCTCTGCCCCTCCCCTCGCTCCTCCACTGGGAAGCAACAGGGAAATCATCCTCCCAAAACTTGCCCCCTCAGCCACATGCTCATCTTGCTCAACCAAATCTGTTAATAGACTACAGCGTGGAGGATTTGTCTTCAAGTGTCACCCCCCAGCTCCAGATTCAAGACAGAGTTTCCCATGCCTGTTTCCAATCCCAAGATAAATAATGCATGCATTTAAAACCCACACAGTCACCAGGGCCTCCTTTCAATGGAGAGGAACCCATTTTAAAGCTCATAGCTCATGCGTACATGCCTTTAACATCAACAGCCAGAGACTCCCACCCAAAGCTGGAACCTGGGGAAAGCCTCCCTGATTGGGCTTCTAAAGAAGCCAAAGCCTGGCTTGTAGAATTGGGACAGGGTAGGCCAGAGCAGAGAAGTCCCAGGACTGGTGGAATCAAAGCTGATGCCGTTGGCCATCAGAGTAGAGAACACAAAACTAGGAAGAGCTGAGCCTTTGAAATCAGATGGGCCAGGACTCTGCTCTTGATTCTGACACTATCTGCATGCCTGGGACAGGGACTTCCAAACCCCCTAAGCCTCAAATTTCCTCATCTGCATAAAGGGGGGAGGCAGCACCCACTGCAGGGCACTATAAGGTAATGCCCTATAGGTATAATGCCTATCAGGTAATGTGGGTTTGGGCACGCAGACACTGCTCAGTGGGCTTCGTGGCAGTCACTGGCATTTGGACAGGGTTCTCACACTGTTCTAACAACCCCCCAGCCACAGAGTAACATCCATTCTCCTGTTCCTCCCCACCCCAACCCAGGACCCTGCTGCCTGACACCTCTGCCCATTGCCAACCTCAAAGCTCCCCATCTTATTCTGCTCCTGTGCCCAAGTTCCTAGCTCAGAGGCTTCCATGCCTCCCCAGAAGCCAAGACAGAATGCCCTTATTCCTAAGGCTGCCAACAACCATTGGCATTGTAGGACATACGATATGCTATCAACTATTTCTCAGGGATGGAAGTATCTCTTGGAACTGGTTGGGTCACTGGGTATGCTTGTCCCCATCCATGTACACATTTCTCTTCTAGACTAGCCCAAGAGAAAGGGACCAATACCACCTGTATGTGCATAGAAATTCCTGGACACTATCCAATTATAACCCGTAACTCTGACAGTCACCAGTGACTGTGCCCATTCTACAGATAGCAAACTGATAGAGAGGCACTGGAATGAGCAGCCCATGTCCCATTACTCTACATGGGACTTGGACTCTTATCTGTCAACCACTAGCATCATCTACAGAATGCTCAAAGCAAGGAGGAGGTGAGAGAGACACACAGCAAAGATGTAACAAGCCAAGAAAGGATGGCCATGGGCTGATGGAGCTTGTGCCCATCACTGTAAAACAGCAGCTCTCAAAGTCAACGGGATCTGGGGAATCCCTACAGCGATCTGGTCAGGGATTTAAAAGCTTCCCACATTCCCCTCAACAAACCAAGCTGCAAACTGCTGACCTAGCTAGCTCTCCCTCCAACATAAGGCTGTTCCGACAGGCTTACGCCTCTGGCTCCAGAGGCTCCATCTCTTAACTCTATATGTAAGGTTGCCACCCATGGCCATTGCCCTGGACCACAGAGGACCTGAAATGACCTCCAGTGCTAGACACCTGTGTAAGCTTTTGGTGGTCACGGGTCTTAGAGTGATGTGACTGTAGGTCTGCCTGTGTCACTGCACACCTAAGCTAAGGGGGCTCTCAGAGCAGAACCACGGGACCTCCAGTCCTCTCAGCTAAGATTGGACTCCACTCAGATGGGAGATAAACACAGCTCCCCCACTTTCCCTTTTAAAAAAAATGAATTTTTAACATCTTATTACAAAAATAACACAGGCTCATTGTAAGATTTTTTTTAAAGTTTGAAGTTTTGTTCTTTTTAAGTTCCCCCATTCATTCCACCTCACAGGATGCCAGCTGTCATTCTATCTAGAATCTAGATTTTCAGATCTACAATTTTTCCATGCAATTCTCCACAAATGAGCTCTTGTTGTCCACACTGTTATATGACCCGGTTTAAAAGGTGTTCTGAAGGGGGGAACCTTCCTTCTGAATGATTATTTAGTATTCTGTGCCATGGCTGGACCGTACAGCTTTATCTAGACATTTTGTTACAAAGACTCTCCACTGGGGCCCTGTTGGTTTTAAACTCCTTGCTGGGAAGTCCTTTAAAGTCTGCTACTGATAATTACTTAATAAAATACCAGAAAGTAAGGACTTAGGTACTTAATCTGCACAGCATAGTACAGAGGAACTGGTAAGACAAGATGCTTTAGCCAGGCAGTGGTAGCGCACGCCTTTAATCCAAGCACTCGGGAGGCAGAGGCAGGCGGATTTCTGAGTTCGAGGCCAGCCTGGTCTACAGAGTGAGTTCCAGGACAGCCAGGGCTATACAGAGATACCCTGTCTCAAAAAACCAAAAAAAAAAAAAAAAAAAAAAAAAAAAAAAAAAAAAAAAAAAAAAAAGACAAGATGTTTTAGGGAGACAAAAGCGTGTGTGGAGGGTGTTGCCGACTGCAGACATGTGAGACTGTCCCACCCTGCCCACTCTGTCCAGTCCAAACAGATTCCCTTTCCACTCTTCTGGTCAGAAGGAAATTTCCTTTCCCAGTTTCAAGAACTCAGACCCCAGCTGCAGGCAAAGCTGCTGGAGGCGGGAACTTCCAGCCTCATCCTTTATCAGCGCTGAGTCCCTGGACAAGGTCACCTGACCTCTCTGGGCCCATTTCCTAGTCTGCAAAATGGACATCAAAGTGGAGCTCACCCTTGGGCTGCACAGAACTCACATTATTCCATGTAAAAGCAAGCAAAGTCCGAGTGCAAGCAACCTCAGCGAGTGGGTATAATCATCACCATCTCCTTTAAGAAACTGATGAGTTAGCTGCAGGAAGACAGCCATTGCACTATCCATTCAGCACCTCCAACAAGTCCGGGCTCATCCCTCTACCCACACTTAGTAAGTGAAATGCTGGAGAAGGTTAGCAGAGAAGTGGAGAAACCAGGCAGCAGAGAGCTTGATCCAAAGGTGGCAGCCCTGGAGACCCAGTTAGTTAGAGGCAGTTGGGGCAGCAGTGCCAGTGGTGTAAACAGGTGTCCCACTTTCTCCAAATATCCACAGGAACTTGTGACAACGGCGGCGGCAGCTACTCAGCCAACGTGACTGGTTTCTAAGACTGTCACAGTGCTCCTTGGCCTCAGGGTCTATATCCTCTGCAAGAGACAAAGAAGCATCCGTGCAAAATGGACGTTTCTCATCTTCAAGCAGAGCAGCTGGCTCTGCACCGCCAGAAGACACTGCCTTGGTCTCCTTGGGATGGTCTGAGGGTACCATGGGGGCCGGCACCAGAAGACTGCAGACAGACTGATGGAAGACCCAAGCTGTAAATTCATCCACAAGGTAAGGACGGATGCAACTAGATGCCAGTGCCCTTTGGATGGAGGTTCTGCCATCGGTGGTCTTGGCCGCAATAAAGAATGAAGTCAAGCGTTCTTCTGGCAATGACATGACTCATAGGTAGGAGCATAGCCTGTGTTGTCGCCTCCTTCAGCAGGCAAGCGGGATGCACTCTCGGGCTGTGTTTCTTCTGTCCTCTGGTTCTGTCTCTGGCTTCTGAGAGTAAGGTACTCAGACGGTTTAGTCTGACTGGGAGGGTCACACTGCTTTCAACTGGAAGCTTTCTCAATGGCAGAGAAATGTCACAAACGACACGGTCTGAGGCCATCTGCCTCCACCTTTTACTGTTCCTCCTAATACTGGCTCTTCTCCATGCGTGAGAAGAAAGGAAGTCAGTGATTCTCCTTCCTGACCTTAACCCCAGAGGGTTGAGACACCCAGAACCAAGCACACGCCTGAACATCCACTTCTCCATCCTTGACCATTTCATGAGCAAACACAAACACATCATGCCCCCATGGTGGTTCCTGTGCCCTCCATTCCTGAGTGCCTAGTGCCCCTGGTCTGGGACTGACAGGAATGGCTGACAGCAGAGGCTGATGGGAGAGCTTGCTTGAGAAGCATGAGTAACCGGATTACACACCTCACGCTTCATGCCTCTGCTGGCTGATTAGATACTTCGGTTCTGAGGTTCGTAATTTGGGTTAAACTTAGGGGAGCTGTCTAACTGCTCCAGTTCTAGAGTCAAGCGGGCCAACAGCTGCATCCAGATAACTTGACCTCCAAAAGGAGGTGGAGGAGCAGGTCTGTCACACAGCCCAGTGGGCACACACGGCTCCCTTGCAGCATTGGCCTCTGGGTTTGGCCTTTAAGAGGTCACAATAATCTTCGCTACTTCAGAGATAGGACAGCCCCGGGGCCTAAGTAACTACACTAAACAACAGAAACCTGAGCCAGGATCCCAACTCAGCAATCCCCTGCTTCACTTCAGTCTCTGGGCTAAAGAAACAGCCACTAAGGCAGAGCCATTCTGTTCTTTCTAAAATTCTACTGCCCAACTCCTGTTCTGCTGTCCATCTTACTCGGCCACCTCCTGGCAGAAGACAGGAAGCTCTAAGAGAGCTTCACAGATCTTTGCACAATCTGGAACAAGCTACAACTCCAACCTCCCTCCTCCTTTCTCTTCTTCCCTCTTCACAAAAACACCAAGTCAACACTGCACATACCACCCAGGCAATGCAGACCAAGGAGCCAAGGGCCCACCACCTCCTAAGCCAACACACAACCCTGTGAGTACAAAGCCAAGTTCTGGAAAGGAACCCCATCTCTAGGGCCACCTGATGCAAAGGGACATGAGTTCCCTAAGGATCAACTGGGAGCTGGGGCACAGGGATAGCCAGCAGCCCAGATCCCTTCACCTGTCCTTCCTTTCTGCTCTCCCACAAGATTTCAACCGTGTGGCATTCTGACTAGCAGCCCAGCTAAATGGAGACCCCAGACTCCAACCCTGTCAGGAGGCCACAACCAGCCAACTGCAGCAAGTGTGCCACTAGAAAACCTTTCTATCTGAGGAAATCAAGACTGGAGCATTGCCCCTGCCTGTGCCCTTATCTCAGCAGGGTGGCTCCCCTCTCGCCTCCAGAAGAAAAGGAGCAAGCCCCTCGCTGGAGGGCAGTCAAACACAGCTCCCCAATCCGGGTGTGCCCCAGCTGTCGGCAATTCCTGCCTTGTGAGGCTCTGTCAGGCGCACAGCGATTAGACGGCTGCCTGCCTAATGACAGGGCGACGGCTGCATTCACTCAGAGCCCGAGAAGCAATTACCTTGAAAATGGGGGTCACAGGCCCCACTCGTGGGCTTTAATTGAATTCCAATATCTGCCTAGGGCCGCCTTGACCTAACTTGTAGCTTCCTAAATGCTACTTAAAGGAGCTGGAGCCAACCCAGCTGTGCAGCTTCCCAATTTTACTTTTTCTTTAAAAGGAAAAAGAGAAAAGTCTTTTCATATGTGGATTTTAATTCCAAAGAGTGAGACATGGGATCAGACTGTAGCCCCTGTAGATTGGTAGAAGAACTTGCCCTGAAGACCTTAAGGAGGGGCCTGGAAGGGAATACAGCAGACAAGCTGATGAGAACGACTTCTGAAGACAACCCGGGGCTTACTACGCCCTACACCACCACTGTAGGACACAGGCCATGCTCAGAGATGCTCTCAGGTTAGTCTGTCTGCTCAATCTCTGGGAAATAATGGTACCAGACTAAACCAGTGGTTCTCAACCAGAGGCCCCGTTGCCCATGTAGATACAGGCAACATCTGGAGACATCTGGGGTGCACAGGGGTGTGTGTGTGTGTGCTCTCGGGGTGGAGGGGATGCTATTACACCCAGTAGGTACCCAGCAAGGCTACTGCTGAATATCCAAAATGCACAGAGCAACAAAGATTTATCTGGTCCCAAGTTTCAACAGTGTCGGACCCTGGGCTCTTTGGTCCGGTAAATACTGAAACACACACATCTCAGCCCTGTTCTCAGTGAAGGGGGCACTGGGGGAAGCAGAGATTCAGAAGGAGCGGGAGGATACAAGTGGACAATGGGGGAGAAGGGGGGAAGGCAGTGAGGTAGCTCGGGGCGTGAAAATACTTCTTGCCAAGCTTGACAACTTGACTTTGATTATGGGGTCCCACGTGGTGGAAGGAGAGGACTGACTCGTGTGTACCATCCTTTGGAAGCTCCACACGGGCTGTGGCATGGATGACCACACCTGTGTAAAACGATACTTTCAGAAGAGGATGGGGGGTGGTGAATGGGATCAAACTATACTGTATGGAAGATAAACTTTTCAGAAAGCAAATTTTTTTAAAAAAATTCTTAAACAGAACCCTGAGCTGGATGATCACAGAAGATAGCTTTAAAATATCATGGTTTCTCTCCCTAGGGTGCAGCCTCCCAGCACCAAGCTTCTTGCCCTTCCCACACAGCAGGCAGGGTTTACTCTCCCCTCAACACCAAGAATCAATGGAGGCTTAAGCCCTCCAGTCTCCAGGAGCTCCCAGAGAAACTAACACCAGAAAGAACCCTCTGAACTGCCTTTACCAAAGAACTCAGTAACCACACATCCTGACAATCCTGAGGGGGGCTGTATCCATGGATCCCCTTACCACACCCACAGCTGGGAAGGCTTAGAAAGATGCACTAGCCCACCCTCTCCTTTCTCTCCACTGAGGGCCCTACAGAGCACTATGGGATGTGTTGGTGATGAGGTGGGGCTTCTAGAAGGTTCCATCCAGGTATACAGCTGAAATTCATAAGGATGTATGTAGAGTGCTCAGCCATGCAGCCCAGCACATGGAGCAGCAAGACCCCAACCCCAATACTGTCACAGCACGGTGCACATCAATAAACAGCAGAGATGCTTCTGACCCCAGGAGGTCAAAGAAGGGCAGCCTAAGTGGGGGAGGGAGGAGAGGAGGCAGCAGCCAGGAACTGATCAGTACCTTGTGGAAGCCAGGGGCCCCAGATGCCGGGGATGTGGAAGCTAATAAAGTTCAGGTGGACTCAAGGTGTGTCTGATATTTCTTTAGTTTGGGAACCAGGAGACAATGTGGTAAAGCCATTGTGTAAAGACCCCCAATGAATCCAAGCCCTCGGTTGCCTAGGGATGCCACGGGCCCTGGGGCTGCCATTCTTTGAGAGCACCTAAGGTCAGAGTTCATCTCTGGTCATGGTAAATGAGAGGAATAAAAGGGCTATACACACGGTGAGAGGCAGATTGGGGAGTCCACGTACCCCGATGATGGCGTTCAGCTCCGTCATGGTGACCTGCTTGGCGCGTTCCACAGCCTGCGCCACTTGCTGCTGATGCTGTTGGGAAATGGAAGTATGATCATGGCGTGGCCACCAGATACCCTCCAACAAGGAGCACAGGGAGCCTCTCAGGACCCGTCCCCACAGAAGACAGAAGAGACCCACTCAACAGGCCCAGGACCTAGGGATGCAGGTGGTTAGTGACACCATGCTCTCTATCGGTCTTTAAATGAATACGTACTACTTTCTAAAGAAAGTAGAGATGAGTACCTAAGACTGGCCCATAACCTCCTCAACCTCACATACAGGCAAACCTTTGCTCTGTGCAGTAAGAACCTAACTGGGTGTTACATACACGATTCTTTTCTGGGCATTCCTATAATCACATAGGACACCATGTTTCAGGACATGCAGCTATAGTAGCTAGTGGTGAATTAAACATAACATGTGGGCTCTAGATTTAAAAGGGCTGAGAAGAAATGTGTACCTATGGCTACCAAAAGAAATGGCTGAGAGTCTAGCTAGAAAGAGAAAGTAAGAATGACCAAAGAGCCAGGCAGTGGTGGCGCACGCCTTTAATCCCAGCACTCGGGAGGCAGAGGCAGGCGGATTTCTGAGTTCGAGGCCAGCCCGGTTTACAGAGTTCCAGGACAGCCAGGGCTACACAGAGAAACCCTGTCTCGAAAAACCAAAAAAAAAAAAAAAGAATGACCAAAGAAATTCTAACACAGTCTCAGGTCTTCTAACTGCAATGACGTGTTGGTGTGAACTTAAAATTGTAACAGACACTCCAGCCTGCTGTGGGGAGGCCTCGGGAAACCTTTGTACTTTCCACTCAAGCTTGCTTGCCAAACCTAAAGTTGCTCTTGAAAAACTAAAGTCTGTTATTAAAAATTAAATTTTATACACTCCCAGAAGCTAAGAAGTAGCAAGAGCCATATCTAATTCTTAGATGTATTTAGTGAGACCCAGAACTCCAGCAGGACACTGATAAAGTCCTAGCTACTAATGAATGTAGGGTGGGCCCTGGGCCTGCTTGTGCTGGAGTGTGGGGTCAGACAGGGGCCAGAGGCCTGCCCACCAGTCTGCCTACCACCTCAGGCACCTCTTTGGAGATACTTTCCAGAGTCCAGCCCTTGCTTCCATTTGGAGAGTAAGGGATCCGTCTCCCAAAGGGTACGTAGAGTGACAGGACTTATATATCATGCCTTTCAAGACAGCACTTAGCATCTGGGGAGCAGTATCCCATATAGGGTCTGACCTTTGACACCAACCAACCAGCCTTACTTGAACCGGGTATAGGACCGTACCCTGGAAAGCTGAGGCCAGTGGTGAAGTCCATTTGGACACTGGTCACGGGGCTCATTAATGTTGCAGGTAATTGAGACCCTCTCCTCAGGTGTGACAAGAGGAACATTCTCCCGTTGGAAAAGGAGCATATGCTCCCTGTGATGTGACTCCTACTCTCAGGTCAGCGGGGAAGGCCTGTTAATCCTACCAGTGTGATAGGCAGGGTGGGGCTTGGGCTTCAGGAAACATGGCCACACTAGGCTGCCCTAGACAGAAGAGGAAAGAGATGAAGGCCTTACCTCCTGTGACAAAAAAGGCATGATCTGGGCTAGAATCGTGTTCAGCCTCTTTGCAATCTCTGTCTGCAAAGGAAAAGAGACCACAAATTAAGTCACTAAAACACTGAGACAGGCAAAGAGACAGACACACAGACAGACTCTTTCTCCCCCCCCCCCCCACTCACTGCAGCCCCTTACTATGGGCTCCATGATCATGTGTTAGAAAGCTCCCATTTTATAGGGGAGATGGTCTATGTGAGACTCAGGTCGACAGCTGGCATACTCTAGAAAGAATCCTCACTGTATCAAAAACTACTCCACATTCCAGAAAACCCGTGACAAACTGAAATCTAGTGCTGAGAGAACTGCGCTGCCCAGTGACGCCCCAAACTAGAGGTCAAAGACAAGAGAGCCCAAGGCACCAAGGAGTAAAGGGTTCTCCCACGGCCAGCCTCATATGCAGTGGTATGTGGCTCCCTTATCCTCCACTCTGACCGTTTCTTCTAACCCTTGCAATATGGTAAGTTTCAATCCTTAGGGCCTAGCCTAAGAATGGAACCCAGTGGTTTCCTACACCCTCTTAAGCCACTGAGCCTTCTCTCCAGCCCCTCCCTACACCCTCATACAAGCAGGTCACAAAGCATCAGATCATTTCTCTGTCCACCCCAGCTTCCCAGCAAAGCCCATGTTTAAAATACCAAGAATTTCCAGTGGGACCATATGTGACTCAGATCCCAGATCAAGAGTTCTGCTAAATGGTTAACTGAACCCGGCAGGAAGGCCTGGGATACTGACAGACAACTCTTCAGAATTGGCTTTCTTATCTTGTCTGAACCTTGAGCAGCCAGGACGAAGGTCTCAGAGCAGCCTTCAAAGCTTTCATCAGCACCAGGCAATCTTTCTGACAAAACCATGACAACAGCCTTTTAAAAACCTGTGATCATCTGCATGTCAGATGATTCTGCATGTGAAATCTAGTGTGCCTCAGATAAAAACAATGCCCTCTGAAGTCTCACCAGCAGACTCTGGCCTTGGGGAATTCCTGGGGCCAGCACCTCTTCCTAGTTTAAGAGTGGAGGCCACTGGGCACTGAGAATGTCCCGTTTTATGGAAAGAACAGACCCTGATAGGAGCCTGATGGGCTTCAGCAGCCCTGTATCCTGTGGGGCCAGATGATACAATCCAGAGAACCTGCCCAGTTCTTGGGTGGGGACAGGGTCATGAGAGAACAGCTGAGTCTCAGAAACAGGGCCAGTGCTACCCAGCAGGCACTGCTCTGTGCTTTTGTAGCAGAACAATTCTTTACTGTGAAGGACTGTCCCTCAAACTCAAGACCGTCTGCATCAGCATGGTCCCCAATTTCAATGCTTTCTGGGAGTAGGGCAGAAAGCATTCCAGCTAAGAGCTGGTGGGACTCACAATTTGCACAATAGTGGCAGACAGCAACAAAGATGACACACCTCAAGGTTTCTCAACCTCGCTGGTCACAAATTGTTTGTTCCGTTGGGTTGGTCTATATTGCAAGACTCTTAACCACAGCGACTCTGGCATTTTTACCTTCCATCTTACTTTCTGAGACAGAATCTGTTAGCAAATCTGGAGCTCACCATTTCAGTGAGACTGACAAACCAATGAGCTCCTGGGATCCTTTTGACTCTGCAAGCCCCAGTCCTGGATCGTAGATTCCCACTGACACACCAGGCTTTTCCATAAGCACTGGGATTCTGGACTCAGGACCTCATGCTTACACAGCAAGGGCATTGGTGACTGAGCTATCTCCACAGCTCCACTGTGTTTGTGCCCGTGCATATGTAGACTCAATGTTGCAGCATGTGTATGGTCACGATTCCCTATGTGGGTAACACCCGTGGAAGGGGCCGTGGTGGTGAAAGTGTTGACAGTCAGCTGGAAGGGAGGTGGGGTTGGGCAATGGCTTAAGCCCTTTAAACAGGGTGAATGTCTAGGCCAAGACAGGCCAAGCACAAGCCAGCTCGCTGGCTCTCTCATTGCCCCATCAATTCCCACAACACAGTCAGAAAGGTGGAGGCAGACTCTGACCCTTTCCAGCCATTTGACCTACTACAGCCCTCAAGGGTTTCAGACAGAGCTCTTACATCCTCTACTAATCAGGTCAAGGGTCAGAGTCTTGGTGGTTAGAGAAAATTAGAAGGTGTTGGGGTTCTCCTTCCCCGACCTGTAGGAAGCTTGCAACTACTGGTTTCCTATAGGAAACTTCTCATATCTTACTAGGTCTAGAGCCCAGCATCCTCTATCGTGAAGAAAAAGGGATGCACTGGGATTTTGCAGCCATGTTCAGGTCAAGGCCTGGTACCCCGGCCGAGTGACCACAGCTGGATTGCTCAGGAGTCCTGTGGGTGGCTGAGACTAAGCTGTTACTCTTCTTCTTTCTTCTTTCTTCTTTCTTCTTCTTCTTCTTCCTTCTTCTCCTTCTCCTTCCTCTTCTTCTTCCTCCTCCTCCTCTTCTTCCTCTTCCTCCTCCTCTTCCTCCTCCGCCCCCCCTCCTCCTCCTTCCCTACTTCAGCACCACAAACACCAACTGAGCACAGGAGCTGTCAGAACAACTTCCAAGAAGAACATTCTAGACTCCTATGGTATTGACACCTGGGCTCAAGCATGATAGAGAGGCCTCTGCCTGGCAGAAAGGATTCCGACAAGTTACCAAGAGCACTTGGGGGATATACACTCCATCAGGAGAACTTCTATAACCACCAGACTTCACTGTCTTGGGGCTTGAGCTGGCCTTTGCTTCTGTCACCTGCCCTCCCTCCCTCCCTGCCGGCATGAGCTGTTACTACAACCTCTTAGTCTCCTCTCCACACAGAAGCACAGACTGGGCCTTTTCCATCTTTTGTGCACAGACTGCTGTGTACTCCAAGGAGTCCAAAGATGAACAGGAAAATTACTTACCAAACAATTTCTTGGGAGAGCTGTATTAGAGCAGTGGTTCTCAATCTGTAGACTGCTACCCCTTTGGGGGAGCACATCAGATATTTTCATATCTGGGGGAGCATTTCAGATATTTGGGGGAGCATATTCAGATATTTACGATTCTTGTTTGTTTGTTTGGTTGGTTTTGGTTTTTCTGTTTTCAAGACAGGGTTTCTCTGTATAGCCCTGGCTGTCCTAGAACTCACTTTGTAGACCAAGCTGGCCTTAAACTCAAAGATCTGCCTGCCTCTGTCTCCTAAGTAGGGGTTCTGGGATTAAAGGCATGTGCCACCACAGCCTGGTTTACATTACAATTCTTAACAGTAATAAATTCCAGTTATGAAGTAGCAATGAAAATAATGTTATGGTTGGGGCTCACCACAACATGAGGAACTGTATTAAAGGGTAGCAGTGTTAGGAAGGCTGAGAACCACTGAGTTAAACAAGGAAGGGGAACCAGCTGCCCAGACATAAACGCTTTTAAAGGGTTACAGGGAAGCATCTACCTTGCCCACTGCTACCAGCACTCTGTATGTGCTAGCTAGCTCTCCTAGCCCCGCAGGAAGGCACCACCTAACAGTCTATCTTCCAGATGGGGAAACTGACACTCACCCATTAAGTGACTCCACTAAATGACTTCCGGCCAGGAAGCCAAACTTCAGTAGGTTGAAACAGCTCAGAGAAATGATTTTGAAAGAAAATCGACCATCAAGGCTAATGATTGACAGCATTTCTGATTACAACAGCTGTCCAAACAGCATTCAGTCCAACTCAAACAACCTCTCAGCACCCGCTCCAAAAAAAGGGGGGACAAGAATCTAGATATGTGATTTCAACAATTAAGACAGGTCGCACACCACAAGCTAGAGCTAATGTGTGCACTAGAAAACTCCTGGCGCACAGGCTCAATGCGTTACCAGTGTGGCAGCTAGGGCTCGGCAAGCCTGGCCCCATCCTCCCTGCCTCCCAAGGACACAAGGCATGGCTCTCTGCAGGTAAGCCTGGTCTTAGATCTACCTGAGAGGTGGTGGGGAGGGGAAGATGGCTTGCTTTGAACGTTCTGGGGAAAGGTGTCCAGGGAGGCTTGCGATGGCCTTTCAAAGTGCTTTTTAAGTACATTCAAAGGAGGCTGGTAGAAAGATACTGCTGCTCCAGGCTACTGATTTCTGCGACAGAAGTCAGGGTAGGGCCAGGGTCCTGACACATTCAGAGTCTGCACTACCATTTGGGTGTTGAGAGGAACATCTGCCAAGTGTCTGTTGAGATTGTTAGGCAAATAAACGACAGGAAGCAACATAGGGGGGGAGGGGGGGATGTCATTTCCCAAAGAGCACTCGGTTCCCTGTGCCTTTGCTCTCCTCATTAAAGACCTCCCAACATCGGGCCAGAGAGGCTGAGGGTCCACGAATACCCTGAAATGTCTGAAATTGAGCATCTGTAAGAGCAATCTGCTACCTGCATCTGCTCCAACTTCAGACCATCCCTGACCCTTGATCTATGACACTAAGGTAAGGAGGGAATGGCATCAATCCTTAGCCCTCACCCCCAGCAACCAGCTGCTGCTGGAGGCCCTTCAGGATCCAGTCAGTCTTTGGCCTATCTGCCTCCTTTAGCTGACCATGCTTGACATAGTACACAGTGTCTCTGACAGTCTCTCCACTAGACCATCACACTGCTAGTTAGCTTTAAACTGCCTGGTCGCCTGTACCTGGGGACAATGAGAGCGCATTTCATTTTAACCTCAGCCAGACCAAAAAGGAGGAGGGGGGAGACCTGCCAAGTTAAAGAGCACTGGAAGCTCTAAAGCTGGGAGAAATGACCCAGCTCCTCCTCCCAGATGTCTCCACCACAGTTAAGGAAACCACTTCTCTTCTCCAAGCTTTCTTTCATGTCTCCTGGAAAAGGGACAGGCAAACCAGGTAGCTCATTTAGGTCTCAGGGGACATATTCAGACTTTAGGTGGCCACACACTTTTGAACGGTGTGACTTGCTGTGTGACCTCCAATTTCCCACTTCCTCTCCCAGCTCTGCAAAATGGAAAGCCACAGAAATGCCTAATTGGAAGAGCAGTGGGGGTGTACCAAGACACACCCTGACAGTTGGATGAGTGATGGACAGTGGGCGAGCCTGTGATACTCCCTAGGGCTGGGTCCTGAAGTCCACTCTTCCCATGAGCCATTCAATCTGCCCAATACCTAACTGCAACTGTCCTAGAGCCTCAAGCAAGAGAAACATGGTGGCCAGTATTATCAACCTGACAGGAGACAAACCTCAGGGCATGCTGGTGAGACTGTTGGGCGGAGCTGAGGTGGTAGACTGAGTTACCCTATGTGTACCATGCTATCCCACGAACTGGGCCCTGACCTACATATGAAAAGGAGAAAGTAGGTGGGCATCAGCATTATCTTTCTGCTTCCTGTTGCAGAAGAATCATGACCAGATGCCTCCTGATGCCCTGCCTTCCCCATCATGATCTGTACCCTCAACCCGTGAGATCTTTCCTTCCTTAACTTGCTTTATGTATGTGTGTATGGGGTATGCATGTTTGTGTGTAGACATGTGCACATGTAGGCCAGAGGTCAACTTGGAGCTGTCTTCCGTGACTATTCACACCTGTTTTTGAGACAGGGTCTCTCATGAACTTTGAATTCATCAATTTGGCTGGGTTGGCTGGCCAGTGAACTACCTGCCTCTGTCTATCTCTGCCAACTAGAGTCTAGATGCATTTCAGCAGACTAGGATCCTAATGTGGGTCCTCATATTGATAATGCAGACATTTTAACAGCCGAGACATCTCCCAGGCCCCCTTAAATTGCTTTGGCCAGGTGTTTTGTCACAGCAACAGGACACTGGCTAATACAAGCAGTAACGATAGATCTCAAAGTACCTCCTGTACAGATCTCTCTGTGCACAGAGAAACGTTCCTTCACCAACACTCGCTTTCTAAGAATCAGCAGCATATCTGACCGCCCAGCACTCCCAAACTGCAGGTTACAGCTCTAAAACAAGGGTTCCTTCCATGAAGATCAGGGCAGTGTCACAGACAGTCATCGAATGAGTCTAGAGACCCATTTCCAGATATGTATGAGAAAGACAAGGAACAGACAGCTGCCTACCTGAAGGTCGAGGTACACTTCAAAGCCACACAGAATGACGTTCAACCCAGCTGTGTCTAGCCTACTGCTGTGATCTCAGGAGAGTCAGACTCCTGTCTCTCAACATCCAGTTAAACCTCTAGACTCCTGTATTTGAGGTGGAGTGACAAATCAGCTCTGGAATCCCCCACCCCCATTTTAAGCAGGTTTTACCTAGTTCTTGGAGTAACTAAAGCAAACCTGCTTTATCCTGAATTAAAAAGCAAAGAGTTTGGGGCCAGTAGCTATGTGTAGATGAAGGTGGTTCTGGCCTTTACCTTCCCAGAAGCAAGACACCATAACCACGCAGCAAGCAGGTATTAGAAGATTCCAGAACAAAATGTCTGAGCAATCTTGATTTGACATATCCCTTGTTATTTCCTGAGCAATTCTAAATTGACAGCCCCCCAATTGCTGATGGTACCCTTGGCCCGGCAGTTTCTCCTTGGGTTGAGACAGGTGGCATTTATCAACAAAGGAAAGAAATTCAGGGGAGGAGGGGCAACAAGGAAGGGAACAAAAGCCAGGGTGGTGTTCCCAGGCCCCATTCCCTCCATGCTACAAACCCTGCTGAGGACTAAGAAAGGGGTAAATGACCCATTTAGCAGCCTGGGAGATGATGCTTGCTGTGTCTGGGGGCAGAGGGAAGGGAGTGCTGGTTTACATCACAGATTGCTTGGTGATAGGTGAGCCTCCTTAAAGGCCCTCTTAGCACTGACATATTGATCAAATTATATATAACTACAACACCATTAAATATTTACGCTCTCTGAGGAAGCCTGCTGGACTCTTTATGCTAGGAAGACTGAGTACAGGGAAGTGCCTGTGTCTCCGCATGACCCCAAAGATCTCTGTCTTACAGAGCAAGAATGGCAAGGCTTGGCCTGCGACAGACACCTCCTGCATCAGCTCCTGTGCCCTTCCCATGAGAGGAAGGAACAGTGAGGAGGGCAGAGAGGAAGGAAGTCACGAGGGCCTCCCCAGCCAGAGAGCCTGGGGTTTCTGAGTGGTGACATGACCCTTCTAAGCACTTTCCTGAAAGCAATGGGCCTTCCTTGTTCTTGTAAGAAGTCTACATGCCAGGCAAAGCGAGAGTGGGAGGGGCTGAGGAGGAAGGAATTGCAACCCAGTCTGGAGCCTGCACCAGTCTTAGGGCTGTCCTCCCACTGGGCCTTTCTGCAGCATGGAGGAGGTGGGGGGAGGGGTACAGCACCATGAGGCCTCTTAGAAATGCTGGGTACTGGGGGGATGGAAGCACCCCACTCGGTAAGAAGAAACTGAGCCTGGAAGACAATCCCGTCTCTCCCTAGGCTGTAAGACTCCTAAGACTTTCATTTCTCTCTCACTTTCCATCCATCCAGCTTCCTGTTAACAAGATCCAATAATCTTTAAATATTTGTTCACTTTAATTTCTTGGTTCCCAAACACATTAAACTGCTTGCCTCCCACCCCCTATGAAGAGAGACACCGCTCTCAAAGAGCCTGCTTGTATGGACAGAACAGAGGGGGCTTTTCAGATTACACCTTCCCCCAAGCTGCCCACTCAACCAACAGATCCCCCTCCCCTCTCCTCAGTCCTCCCCTTGGATAACCCCCTGTTCCCTCCCCCACCTTCCCAGACTCCACTGGCCAACTCCAGTGAGGAGGAAAAATTCTCAATTCATCCCTGTAGGGTTGCCATGGCAACCCCCCGCCACCTAATCCCCCCCTTGGAGCATTATGCAAATCTCCCCCTTGCCCCTCAACAGGCTGTAAAAGTCACATTACCCTTGCTGAGGCAGCTCATTAAATTTTGGGGGTCTCCTCACCAGGTCAGGGTTACAAATGAAACCAACTGCTTTGACATTTTGAGGACAGGGGCTCACTGGGAAACCAAGGTAGCATGCAGCAGACAGAGTAGGCAGAAACAGAGCTCTATTCTATTTGCTCTCACAAGCATGGAGCAGTCCCCTCCTTAAATTAAAATTCAGAGGGTCAGTGGGTCTCCTTCCTCAAGAAAGTGGAGACATTTCACAGGCCATGGAAATCAAGTTCAGGCACTTGTCTTACCAACTCTCAAACCAACTTCTCAGACAGACAGAAAGCCTCCCACCTCGAAGATTCGATATATGAGGTCCAGAGAAGGCAAGGGATCGCGCTCCACAGATCAAGACCAGTAACCAAATCTCCCAGGTCTAGAGCCTAATTCTTCCTTTACCCCAAGGGTTTTCTCAACCAATGCTAGTGAATTCTGGTTCTTGGATGACAGGACAGTCAGTAATGTCTGCAAACATTTGTCAGGATCATAGCAGTGCGGCTGACAACCAACCAGTGGGATGGAGCCCTGAGGCAGGCTGATTTCAATCCAATGCATGCACTTTTTTGTTGTTTTTTGGGGTTTTTTTTGTTTTTACTGAATTCTTAAAAGGTTTTATATAAAGACTTCTGAACACTGGAACCAAAGCCCAAAGTGGTTCTGAGCTGGGGATCATGATATGGCCCATGTCAAACAGATCTGGCCTTGATCTGACCCTACCAATGGATCACCTTTCAAACACACACAAGTCATCCAACCCCCTCCAACAGCAGTGCACCTGCTTCAAGGAGTTGGGATGGACCAGACAGATACACCACAGGGACTTAATATGGAGTAGCTATGCAACAATGAGATGTACTCAGAGAAGCCTAAGCATTGAGGCCCCTTCCTCTCCTCTTCATTCTCTTCTTCTCTGAGGCCTTGGAATGTTGTGGCTCTATCTGTCCCTGTGTGAGAATACCCTACCATGACCGTGCTAAATTCCATCCACTCCCATAATCCCCATCACACTTCCCAAACCTCTAATGTCTAGAAAGCCAGGAGCCACCCAGGGCCTAGTGCAACTGGATTTAAATCAAATCTAAAGCTCAGTTCTTCAGCCACTACAGGGCCACATTTCAATTGCTCAACAGTCCATGTAGCTAATGGCGACCATGTTGGCCAATGCAAATACACAGCACTTACATGGCTGTGAAAATTCTAGAAACCACCGCAACTCTAGCAGGTAGGATCATTACCCATCCTACCTCTTACAAAATCTTACATAGGACAAGCAGCTGTCCAGAGTCACACTGGCAGTATACAGAAGGCACAAACGCCCACATTTGTTAGACTCCAAAGCCACACCCTAGCCAACCAGAGATTCCTATTCTCCCACTCCCCAGGCTCCTGGTTCGTTCGTGTTCTCGTTCTCTCGTTCTCTCGTTCTCTCTCTCTCTCTCTCTCTCTCTCTCTCTCTCTCCAGAGGACCTGGACTCCCTGCAAAAAAATATCCAAATCTGCTGACACCACTATTCTCACCTATGTAAAAACAGGCTTGTCAGAAACCCTGCCCCAATTCTGTAGGCCTGGGAAACGGCCCCGGGCTAATGACATAGGATTTTAAGGTGTCTGCAAAGGGGTTCTCTTGAGAAGCAGGGTAAGATTCAAGTGAAAGAACAGGGTGTAGGAAAGCCAATGGCTATAGGACACCCCTCCCCCTTTAGGCTATGACATAAAAGCTAGTGTCAAACCCACACAGGAGGACCCTGGCAACAAAGGGCAGCTGCTGGGGACTCTGACTCAAGGATGTCCTTCTCCTCCTACAGGATGATAACCTGAGATCCCTAAGCCTGACTGGCAGAGGCAGGAGCTGTTAAGAGCTCAATTCCTCCAGGCTGCCTCCCAGGACTTCTACTCTGAGGCAAAGCTAAACGGGGCTTCGGTCTCCTCCTAGAGAGAAAGCAAAGGAAGGGGCTCTGCTAGGAAAAATATGACTCAAGACACTGATCTAGGCTAAACTGCCTTCCTCTTCCCCTGGCTCCTGAAGCAAAGTGTGTGCTGACTGTCTGACCAATGTCCTCAGTTTCACCCAGAGTCAAGAAAGATGTTATGGTCTTGGGGAGTGGAGGTGGCCTTGGCCCCTCTTCTCTTTCATTCACATGGATACTGGACTGGGTGGAATTGAAAACCTTCAGTCAGGTGGACAGAGGTATCCCACCTGACCCCCATTGTACTGCACAGTCCCTTGAGACAGGACCATGGGAAAGCCATGGGAAAGAACCATGGTTGACTTTGTGTCTCCATCTGAGGGAAGATGGACCCTTCTAGTATAAATTAAAGAAGTTTAAAGAGGGTCAAAGTCATTCTCAGAATTACAAGCAACCAACCCAAACCTGGAAAAGGCTGTAAAGCCTAGATAAACAAAGGCCAAGCCCTAGGAACCCCACTACCAAAAGCCGAGGTAAGGCAAGCCTCATGTTTTCCCTCAGCCCAGCTGCCTCCCACAACCCAGACAGGGCAGTGTCACCTGGCACTTCCTCATTCCTGTCTCCACAACTCAGCTTTATCACCCCTTCTCCTGTATCTTCCCCCTCTTCTCCCTTTGATTTGAGATAGCAAGAAAAACAAACAGAAAACACTCTCCAAATCAAGGTGCAGGTCACTGACTACCGCTTTTACAACCACAACCTTGGTCAGCATACAATCAGGAAGAGAACCCTAGACCCAGGAAGAGAACCCTAGACCAAAGCCTCCAAGTCTCCTACAGAAGGAACTGTCACCTCACTGCCAAGCAGGCAGCAAGGCTCAGTCAACACAAAACATTCCTGTTCTTCAGTCTTGTGCTCCACACCCCCACCCCACCACACCCAAATTGCCAGGTAAGCCCCCTGCAGGCACACACAGGTCATCCCACACCCAGCTCTTCAGGTGTCCGATACTCTTGTTCTGGAAGCAAACGCCCCAGTATTTCAGAAGAAAATGCCTCATCTGCTTGGCAATCAAGCGCTGCCAGGAATCTCAAGTGGCTACATTACTCTCATCTATGACATCTGCACGATCACCAGTTTTGTGTCCATATGCAAAGATGTGGTAATAGCTATCTCAGAATTTCAGACTGTCACTCAAGGCGCGCATGGGGAAAGGAAAGGGACCCAGGCTCCAATTTTTTTTTGCCAGGAGAACTTGGCTACGGAGAGAAGTGAGGACCATTTATAGCCAAACTCCAGGGGCTGACAGGGCTTCCCTGCCTCTCGGACCTCACTCCTACCCTTCCCATAGCTAGGTACTTGGGTTCTTACTTTGCCACCGATGGTGGATGAGGTGGGTGAAGAAAAGGGGGGCCTCTGGCTCCCCTCAAGCTTGGTACAACCTTTCGAGTAAGAATGCCAGTTCCACACTACCCACCCTCCTGGTTTCCACACAGGCCCCTTAGACCCAGGGGCTCTGCAGAAGGGTGAGCCTCCTGGAATCTGACCAGACAGGGAGACTTGGCACTCAGTCTGCTCTAACAGGCTTACCTATTCCTATGCCCTGTCATGGCAGCCTCTGTACTCAGCCACAGCTCAGTGTCTCCAGTCTCTGGCTGACACACGGCATGCCCAGCAAACAAAAGGACTTGAAAACTCTATGCCAACCAGCAGAGAATCTCTGCTCTGGTGTCAGCAGGGAAAGGCTGACCCTGCCTGTGGGCTTTGGATCTGATGCCTTAAGAAGCCCAGTGGATTTCTGCCACTGCTCTCTGAGTAGATCACTCCTCTTCCGTAAGTTCTCTCAGTCCCAGCTGGAGGGGAGCCTTTATTCTGAAAGGCCAGAGAAAGAGAAGGAGCCAAGAGGAGGAGGAGAGGGACAAGAGGGAGGAAGAAAGCATCTTGGATATGTCTCAGAGAGCATTTGTTGAAAACAAGATATTGTCCCTTTAAGCATATAAAAACAAGACCCTTGAGCATGCAGTTCTCACTCTGGTACACAATTATGGGTGCTTTCAGCTGTCTAGCACTGCCTCAAGTGCGCTCTTAAGCCAGACTGTCAATGGCATGTTGAAAGCTATTTTGCTGGCTGCTATCATTAATAGCAAAGTGGAGAGCCGGGCTGATGAGAATTAAATGTGGGGGAGGGGCAGGTCATACCCAGTCATTACGGAATTACCAGTATGAGAAAGTAGACAATGCCACTTTGGAGAATAGAGTTCAAACCATAGCAAGATGGTGGGGAAGCAGACAGGGAAGGCCACACATTCGCAGGGAGCCTCCCCCACCCCCGCCCCCACCCCCACCCCCAGCCAGATGGACTGGAGCCAGCCCTGGAGAGCCATATGGGGACAGAGGGAGCCACTGAGTCGTGAATTCGAGAGTGGAGAGGCCTTCGGATAACGCTGTGCGGCACAATATCACCACCTTCTCAGTTCTCAAGTGCGGGCCCCTGCCCTCCCCCAACCCACTCTTCCTGACTGTGGCTTCCTGAATGTGCTTCACTGCCATCCCAGGAGCTGCTGTCACCTGGGAGGAGCTCTGGCTGCTGGCTTTAACAACTCCCCTCCCACCCTCCCTGTAAGGCCCCACTCAAGTAACAGTCCTCCTACAGGGACATTCTCTCTGACCCGTCTCTGCTTTCCCAGGAAGAGTGAAGCAAGTGTCGCAGGAGGCCACATTAGCGCTTACCTCACCGCATCGCAATTACTTATTTAGAGGCCTGATGCCCCAGTGGAGGGAATGGTGTCTTATTCGGCTGTGTAACCAACCCCGGCCCACACCCAGCACATCCCAGACCCCTAATAACCATTTTGGGAATGGATCCAGCTCTCTCATTTTGCTGATGAGGAGACTGCATGCTGAACCACAGAGAGAGCCTGCAAACCAGCAGGCAGCCCACAATTACAACCCCCCACTTCCTTCCCAGGGCTCTGTGCAGTGTAGGGCCACCCACCCGCCCACAACCCAAAGAAGGAAACCCCACGTGTTTACTGAGCACCTATTACACACAGTGTGTGCTTGGCAAAGGGGCATCCTCCACAGCTCTGAGATAAAGAGGTTCATATTGTGTTGTGCCAGATCACAGGGGTGAGCCCTGCTGAGAGCGGTTTGTCACCTCCTGGCTCCTGGTGTCCCAGGATTTTAGACAGTGATACAGAAAAACATTTTCCTATATGGAAAGCCCTATATTCTTATATTCCTCGGCCAATTCTCTCCTCCTTCAACAATGTGGAATCGAGGACAGCAGTAAAGGAGCCCCTAAGTAAATGAGACCCTTCCTGGGTTGGGGGAGGATTCCAAAGAACAGGAGGGAGAGATGGAACTCCTGGCAACCACAATCCTGCTTCAGAAGAGCTTATGGAACAGTAGAATTAGAAGTAGGGTTTCCCAGCAGGCCTCTCTATCTTCATCTAGTCCTAGGTCGTCTCAAGGGTCAAGGGTCAGCTGTACAAGAAGGGAAAGACCCAGGGGAGTACAGAAAGCTTCGCTCTGTACTCAGGGGAGTACAGAAAGCTTCGCTCTGTACACTTCTATCGTCTACCCCAGACAAGGGATCCACTGAGGCCTGAGATGAGAGGCAGCCTTGAGGGTTAGGTCACCCCCTAGCTGGATGGAACAAAGTAAAAAGAGCTTCAGACTCAGTGATTCCCAAGGTACAGCAAGGATGGTAGCCTGCTGGGAAGATCACACAACCCCAGGATTCCATGGAGGAGCCACAAGGCAGCTAAAGTCAAAGAACCCAGGGCACGAATGAAGGAACTCACAGCAAAGTAAATTTCACCGCTTAACCCAGATGCCACACACTAGATGCCCTAGTAGCAGTGCCTGCATCCTCATCCTATTGCTACCAAGGTCTGTCAACTCGGTTTTTCCAGAAAGCTGTTGCCTGCGGTCGGTCTTCAGTCCTCAGCCCTGTGTAGATGGCCACCTTGTGGCCAGGGTAAACCGGTCAGGGATTTTTACCACCCTCACCTCATCTGTGAACCTGCCCTCTGTCTTATTACCAAACACACAATCATTAGTTGTGCAAAGAGCTGGCAAATGGGGACAGGACTGTGGACACAGAGCATTCCGCTGACATGGTTATACAACCCCAAATGGGGTACTTTGGACTTTGGTGGAGCCAAGTTTGCAGCCTGAGCCTGGCTGGATAATAGCACAGGACAAGCAGAGGCAATTAAAGACACAGCATGCTCTGAGTTACCAAAAGGGGCTGGCCTGAGGTAGGGAGGGCAAGTCTGCAGTAGCAGCATTCGTTCGGACCACCTGTGACTGTGGAAGTCTGGGTATGCCAGCTCCAGTCTCTAAGCCTGCCTCCTCACCCACGACTTCAAAGGTTTGGAAAAGAAGCCAAAGTGCTCGTTCTTCCAGCTCTGGGGCTGTGGGACTTGCTTGGGTTACTGAAAATAGTGATTGTCTAGTATTGGCAAGATGCTTCCCCCAAATCAAAATTCCTCAAGTCAGCTTGCCAAACATCGGTGCTCACCAACAGAGGGTAAAAGGCCAGCCTGCCAGCTTCCCCCAGCACCATGTCTCAAAGCCACTGCATGACAGTTGCTCTGGAGTCTGATTCTAAGCTGGCTTTGTCATCTGCTGCTGACACTGGAAAGGCACTGCAGGAACAAGACAGGAACTGATGAGCCAGGTCAGCCATCATCGCCTCCCTGGCCCTCGCTGAATCATCCTTGACACTCTGCCTGGAAGCAGGAGCCTGGGGGAGGTGGTGACCTCTTCAAGTCACAGGCCAGGCCTGTGATTCTGTAATCTTTGCTTTACCATAATTAGGGAGGGAGGCAGAAGAGTAGGAGGACCCATTTATTTCTTCTCTGAGATTTGACAGTATGGAAGAGAGATTTGGGGGGGTGGGAGGGGCAGAAAAACAGCCAGGGACAGAGCCAGCCACAGTGAGTTTAACCTTTCAGTAAAATCAAAACGGGCTGGACGTACCTCATCAGCTGCCCTCTGTCAATACTAGGGACCATCTGGCAGAATGAAAGGTTCTCAGCTAATTGGTATTTCCCATGGAGCCAGTGAAGAAGAGCTTTTGAAAAAAAATATGTGGGGTGGTGGTGGTGAAGTGTGTGTGTGTGTGTGTGTGTGTGTGTTGAGCATGACCAGACACACTTTTCCCAAGGTGCTAGCGCTGTAGACCATCTATTATATAAAAGTACATACAGTCCCGCCCCCACCCCTACTCGCTTAAAGATGAAGAATCCTGCCTGTTTGTTCCAGGCAGATGTAATCACACAGTCAAGTCTAGAGGGCAGGACACTGCATGAATAATTCAAGCACTCCAGTCACTTGATTGTGTGTGCAGATAAAACACCAGTCAACCGCTAAACAGGTCAGCTGATAAACTTGTTTGCTCAGGCCTAACCACCATCCGCCAAATACACCCGAGACCCACACTACAATTAGTGGCAGGGTTTTCTTCTACAAAACCTTGCAAGCCTAGGGAGTGGCCAGCACGCCATTAGGTCAGGGGTGTACTGCCCTGTTTCCCAGTCAGGGTTTCTCCACCTCTTTGCCTCTTTGTTCCTACACAGCCACAGGGTGACTTCACCCAACCCAGAGACTGTTCAGCCTGCA
The DNA here is from genome assembly GCA_019843965.1 of Rhynchomys soricoides. Classification (NCBI taxonomy): domain Eukaryota; kingdom Metazoa; phylum Chordata; class Mammalia; order Rodentia; family Muridae; genus Rhynchomys; species Rhynchomys soricoides. The sequence goes on from JADRCH010000050.1 coordinate 642,077, forward strand.
TTCATGCTGGGAAGGGGCTGGAAGGCAAAGGTAAGTCACCTGGAGAAAGGGCTCAGCTGCAGAACCCTGAGGCTCTGAAATGAGGCCCTAGGTCTTGCCATGCCAGCTTCCTGGATGCTTTGGTTTCCCCACCTATAAAATAGAGGGCAAAGACCCCTCCATCCCACCACTGGCAGCTGAGAGGATTAAAGACAATGTGGCCAGATCTCAGGCATTCTCTCACCTTAGAACCCTGTTTGAGAAATGGCTAGATATCCCAGATGAACACAGTCCCACCACCAAGAGAGCATTGAGATGCTTAGCTCTTCTAAGTTCACAGCATCCCCAAGGGCTCAGAATAGCTTTGCTCTGCCAGCCAAGGTGACTTCTTTGTGCCAAACAACCATGTATTCAGACACAGGCAACACCACCCATGCAGCCCTCAACATGCAAGGACATATTACACCTTAATTAGAAGTTCTTACAACAACAACTACTGCTATAAATTTTGAACCTGGGTGCAATTACCCTCTTTAAAACACGCCCAAGATACTGCTCATAAAGGAGGGGACGGACTGGAGAAAGGAGGAGGTGGCAGCACCTTGCAATGTGCATAAACACCCCCACCCCCAAGTCCTGAAAACACCTGAGACCCTGGGCCAGTTCTACCAAGAAGGAGGCAGAACCCATTGCTGGTCTACCCTCCCCAGAACCTTCTTTACACATAAAGCAATTATTTCTGTAGGCCAAGAAAATGTGGTAGTCTCCATGTGTGCATGTAGCAAACCAATTCCTCAGGAAACCACAGCTGGCTTCCCACATCACTCACTAAATGGTGGCCCCTCTCTGGCTACCCTTCACCCAACGGTGGGACTTCCTACAGGAAGAGAAAAGAAACTAGATTCCAAATGGTCTATAAGAAGCCACTGGAGCAATCGAGCAGGAATCTGCACACTTCCCCTCAGGGTCACCTGCCCTTCTCACCTGCCTGGGCCCTGCCCCCTTTAAAGAGCAAAATTTAAACCTTGTAAATGACTGTTAATTTAGAGCAGAAAATCCATTCAAGTCACGGTCACCAAAGGCTAGAATGAGTCAACAGCCTTCTGAGATTTCAAGAACACCAATTGTTAAAAAGAACAACCGGCCTGCACCATTTATACTTGCCAAGTCGAAGCTAATCGTCCGCCAAGCCAAATTATAGGCAGCCTCTCCTTGGAGCACAAATAGACAAACAGGCCTCTCCCACAGCCTGGCCTAGCTCAGGACTAGCTACTGATATGCAGGAGATAAAGAGTGTTTGTATTTGCTGGGTCTGAGGTATACTGTTATTAGAAGGGTGACAATGTGGGGTAGTTTACATATCCATCAAAGGATACCACACCAGCTAAACTGGTTTGACTTCAGGATTACAAAGCTGAGCTCAACTGCCAGGCAGCTCAAAAGGCCTGGTGAGGCTGGCCCCTGGGCAAGTTACTTCACCTCTGGGCTTCAGCTTCCTCCTGTGAAATGGGACACAGCTGCCTACAAATAAAGAGAGTTGAGAAACTCCCTCCTAAATGCAAGGCACGAGGATTGCATTTCACTCTGGCTTTAAGTTTTTTAAGCCGTTAGTGGCTTCTTTCCCTTACATTTCGACAGCTCAGCCTGAAGCTTGCGCTCTCTCTCAAAAGCAAAAAATGGGGGGTGGGGGGGAGTGACACCTCTGCCTATATTTCCTTTTTGAGAATTTTACATTAAAACAGATAAAAGCAGACAGCCAACTCTCCACCTCCATGAGTCACACAGATCCCAGGGGACCTTTCCCTGGACAACTTTCCCTTAGGTCTTTGGTCCTTTACCCAGATCCAGACCAGACCTAAGTTCACAAATGCTAAAAGCTCAACACAACCCAGCAAAGCCCAGGCACCTGGCATTCATTCTGAGCACACACTGAACATTTACCCTTCAAGGCCAAGTGGGAATACCAAGAGAACCAGGCTCATTTTCAAATGAGAGGACACCCCCCCGAAGAAATCACACATCTTATAACTTAAACATACATTATTTATATAAAAAGGAAAGCACTTACCTGCTTGTGCATTTCAATATTCAAGCCATAGGACATCTCATAGTACTACAAAATAAAAAAAAGGGTTATTAACAGGCAACACAAGGACACTGCTCATTTTCCCCACACCCCGAAAGGCTTTGACCAAACCATTCATTGGGTCCAAAGCCACTAAAGTCCGCCCCCACACAAAGGCAGTCTATGGAGGTGTAAAAGCTGATGGGGAAGTGGCCAAGTGTTCCTCTCCACTCAGAACATTATACACAAAAATAAGAGCTGGGCCTCCCCTCCCACAGGCACCTCATGTGCCATATATGCTGTTTATACAAGGTGCAGGCTCTACAGGGAACGCTGTACACCCGCCTCCTCTTGTCCTCTGAGAGTTGTTTAGCACTGGGTGGAAGGTCTCTTATGTGGAAAGCCTGCTGCCAGCCTGCCCTTAAGTGGCTCCCATACCCACTCCCAAACGAAAAGTGTCAACTTGAACTCAGGGTTAAAAGATGATCTAGCTGGGGGAGGGGGTCCAGACTCCCAACTGAGGAAATCTTGAGGAGGGGACACGGAGGCAGAGGGCTTTAAAAGGCTCCTCCAATCTGGAAAAACTCTGGGGAAGGCAGGCGCTTCTGTCCCATCCTAGCTAGATCCCAGCTGCCAAACAAAAGTTTCCAAACACTCCCGGGAGGGCTCCAAGAGGGATTTTTATACAACCCTGACACAGGCTCCTCTAACTCTTATGTTACTAACTAGTTTAAGGCTACCAGCCCTCTGGGAAACCTTCAAAACACAACTGAAATGCTCTTTACAAAGGTGGCCAGGAATGTGGGTTTGTTTCTCTTTCGGCCTGTCCTCCAAGTGGCAGGGAAGAGGAAGCTTTAGAAAGGAGCCCTCCAGGGGGCTGTCCTGAAGCAGGGCCTAGATCTGCGCTGCGACTGTCCCAGCTGGACCCAAAGCCTGGGTGCCCTGCCCTGCCCTCCCTCCGCCCTGCTACGGGTTGCCTCTCACCATCACATAATGGCGCTGCATCTCCGTCTTCTCGTTCGCCAGCTTGTCGTACTCCACTTTGAGGCTGTGAGGGCAGGAGGAGGCTCTCAGGACTGGCGCCTACAGGGCCTCCTTGAGACCCGGACCCTCGGGCCTCAGAGAGCCACTTCTCTTGCCCGGCATCCTGAGTACCCCTACTATCCAGCATCCTCCGGGCAGTGGGGGTGGCTGTCCACCACCCGGAGCCTGGCGGTACCAACTCCAAACTTCCCTTGATCAGGCGAGGGGACTCGTCTCGGCCACGCGGGGGCGAGCCCGGACGCCGGCACAAGACCCCGACCCTCGACAGGGCGGGCTTTGGGAGCTGGGCGACCGCGGAACGCAAAGGGTTAAGGCTGCGCGCTCGATGAGGGGAAACAAAAGGCGGAGGCCCCGTCGCCCCGTAGCCGGGGATCGACATCCCCCTCAGTCCCCGCGGGGGGGTAGCAGAAGTGAACAAGGCCGCCCTCCTCGCTAGCCCGGGGCCACCCCCCCACCCGCCTTACCTGTGATACTGAGCTTGCAGGAACTGGAATTCGTCTTTGATCCTGTCACAGGACTCGGCCACAGTGAATTTAAATCCCGGCTGCCCGGGTTGATGGGGTGCCTGGAGCCCATAAGGACGACATAGGGAAGAGGAGTGGGCACATCAGAAGGGCTCCACGCGGCCCGGTGCCTCCGCTGGGTCCCTGGCCCCTCCCCGCCGGGAGCTACCGGCAAGGCCACCACCCCACGGCCCAGAACCTTCCCAGCAAGTTTTTCAACGCTCTCCCGACGGGGCCGAGAAGCGGGCATCCCGATCACCCCCAAAGCTAGAAGGGCTCCCGCGGCCAAGTGCCGAGGGAGCTAGTTGAAAGACTTAGGAGAGGGGCCCGGGGCGGGAGCCAGCGTCCCCCTCCAACTCAGGCCGCCCGGGCCACTCGAGCGCAATTACCCTTGGCTCTCTACGGCGCCCCCACCCACCCAGCCCCTTTGTGTGAGCGCACACACGCGCGCGCACCATAAAGGTAGCAACAAGCAAAATGGAGGTGCTAGATAAACTGCCTCGTTTACCCTGCCATGATAGATGCTTAAATAAGCCTAGTTGCAATTACTCACCGGATGTCTGCCTTGCGGATACATGGCAGGGAGGGGTCGCGATTCCGAGAGCTTGGAAGCGCTGAGAGCCCGAGCCGGGGACGTGCGGGGGAGGGGGGAGGCGAGCCCGAGCGGGGGGCGGCCGGGGAACCGAGAGCTCGCCCCCGGCCCCCCCAGCCCGCTCTCGCAGCGAAATCCCAGAGTCGGGCGTGCGCCCCAAGTGCAGACAAAGAGCGGCGGAGCGAGCGGCAAAGTCGTCGGCGGGCTCGCGCTTTGTGCGCCTAGGGCTCGGCCGGCTGCGGCCGGCCGCCTTCCCCCGGCTGCGTGGACAGTGTCAGAAGCCGGGTCTGCGTGGACATCGTCGGCTCCCAGGCGGCTCCAGTGCGGGATCCCGAGGCCGGGGAATTGGGGGGATTCTTGTGTCCCCTCACGAGTCAATCAGCACGATGAGGCTGGAGGGGGGCGCGTCTGGGCAGCCCGGAGCATCCGGGGCGCGCGGGTCAGATCCCAGAGGCGGTCGGGCCCGGAGCTCGCGGCAAGAAGAGAAAGGAAGCAGGCCACCAAGGTGACGGCTTGAGGACCGTGGGTGAGGGCTAGAGCCCAGCGAGGGCGCTTTGACGCCCCCCCCCCCTCGGAGAGGAGAGCCTGCTGTTCCGTCTGCTCCAGTCGCCGCCGCCAGCCCTTCCCAGGGCCGAGGAGGAACTCCGGGCTCAGTCGGTGCAAATAATGCGCCCTGGCATCCTAACTCCGGCCGGCATAGGAAGCCTCGGCGAAGGGGTTCTCTCTGCTCTCAAGTGGATCGGCCGTGTCTCTGGCGAGGAGCGGTCGGCGTCCCTGCCGCCTAGGAGCACGCAGGCTGGAGGGCACCGGAGGGGGAGATGTAGCCCGAGCCCGGGAGCTCTGCGGCTTCTTTCCTTCCTCCCAGCCTGGCTCTCCTTTCCGCGCCCCGACAAACCCCCAAAACACACAAACACACGCACTCAACACACACACGTACACGCACTCAAAAAAAAAAAAAAAAGTGCCTCGGACCTGCGGATACCACACACAGACAGGCGAAGGGGGCTGAGCACGAGGTCTGAACTGCCGCGAGAGCAGTTCCAAATAGGGACTGAAAAGTAACAAAATAATGTGGCGGCTTCGCCTAGCGTTGGCCAATGGGAGTGCGAGGCTCCCACGTGGGGCCACGGGACTCGGACTGCGACTGGGCGCCGCCGGGCGCGACGTCACAATGCCCTCTTGTGTCTAAAACTATGCATGAAAAGTAGCAATCAGGCCCTACCCGCTGGTGACTTTCGCTTGGGAGTGAAAAACAGCGCTCCTCACATCAGGAATTAACCGAAAGACATATAATAAATAGATATATATTATAGTCCTGGGCTGCTAGGTTTTTTTTTCCTCTTCTTTTCCCACGATCTACTAGCAAATAATTATTTGGCGGGAGGGGAGAAAGAGAAAACGAATAACAACAAAAGGGGAAAAAAGGACAAGCTGTACAATCCTTAAAACCTGTGGCTGGTAGTAATGGATCAGTTGATTCTGCAGAGGCGGCGAACGATTGCCCCCCTCTAATCTCATTAGGGTTGCAAAGCAGCCCAATTAGATACTATAAAACAAACAGAATCACTTTGTCAGTTTAATGTTTTCACTTCAAAAGATTTAGGACCGATAAAATGCTGGCTTCCAAAGTTACCTCCGACCTCTAAGACTGTTCTCCAAACTGAGTTTCTCTTTCTTTTATCCGTTTCTGCCCCCTCTGCCACCCTTGGGCGCCCCGCTTTTCTCCTTTGTTCATTCACCCTTCTTTTCAGAAAGCCAAATAAACAGCGCCTCTGATGCACGGCGACTGCCGGAGAGGGGGAAGTCTGAGAACTCTGGCTTGGCGGGCCGCGCAGATGGAAGGGCCCGGCTGTCTGCGGACAACAGGCTCAGTAGTGCGGCTAGCCCCACTTGGGGTTCTTGCCCTTTGGGGACAGCTACGTCCTGGCCGCAGGCTTGCCAAGGCGGGTTCCTCAGCTGAGCTCCGGGCCCGAGATAATGAAGGGAATGCACGGAGTTAGGGCTCTCCTGGCCACGACCTCGAGTTCCGACCCCGTTTCTCGGCCTGCTGGCCTGCCCGGGCACATGCATCGGCAGCCACCCGTGGAAGAGTGACTGCGAGCCTGGAGCGCCATGGTCACCAGCGTCGACACCCAAGGAGGCGTAGACATTTGACTCTGGGGCCCATCTGCTCGCAGACAAGGGTCACGTCGGGGCACACTGCCCACCCTAGGTCCGAGGGCCTCAGAGAGCCAACGCCGAGTGGGCCGCCTATGTGTCCTCGGGTCCCTCCCCGCTTTCCCACCGCGCTTGCACGCAAGCACGCGCTCCTGGCCCACTGCGGGAGCGCGCGAGCCGGCCGCGCGCCCCCGGAATCTATATTTTCCCCTCATTAGGAGCCTGAGTTTCGCGTTTGCATCTTAATGAGTAGCTGGGAGCGCGCGGGGACCTCCACGTGAGCGGCCGCCCTGAGATGGAGCCTCTCAGCGCCCGCTCCGGCCTCGACCGCGCTCCCCTCTTCATTTGTTTATTCTCCTAAATAAAAACATAAATCGTGTACGATGCGCACCGAAAGGGGAAGGGGGGAGGGAGAAGCCTAGCTCGACAGATGCGAGCATCTGGCCAAAGCATCCATTAGTCTCAAAATGGCTCCTCTTTGGAGCTTCCCTCTCCCCTCCCCCTTCTCTGCCCTCCCCCTTACGTCACGGGTGGGCGCACCCGCTTCCTATCCGGCCCGCCCCTTTCTTGCTCCAGCCCCCACGTGGGGCTCGTCGGCCACGCCCCCCGAGCATGTTTAGAAACCAATCACAGACCAGCAAAGAGACTCTCGACTAGTAATTGGTGGAGATTCCGGGCGCTGTCAGTCCTTGGCCGGAGCTGTCAGTCAAAACCACGAGGGGTGGGGGAGCGCTGACAAATGCCGAGGCTTCTGAGCCTCCCGCTTGCAAATAGTGCTTGGAATGGCTGCTTAATTAGCTTTGAATGGCTTTTCCTTCCAGCTCAAACAATCTGTCACTACCATGTGGTATAAAGGAGCCATGCATAAAAAAGTAAGCAGAGGCTAAATATCAATTTGATTTTGTGTATCAAAGGAATATTTTATTTTTCTCCCTAGTAATGAAACGTATCAATTTAAATAATAAAAGGTAAAAACACACACACAAACCCTGGGAAAAAAAAGAAAAAGGAAAGAAAGAAAGAAAAAAGAAAGAAAATGAAAAACCAAACTCCACGATGTTCCGACTCCTGCGCAAGTCTGAAATAGGTAATGTCTATGGGCCGCGTTCAGGAGGAAGTCTGAGATTCTCCTTCTCCACCGCCCCCCTTTAAACTTGCATTTAGGATTTTTTGTTGTTGTCCTGGTCCTAGGAGTGCTGGGGGAGGGGTGTCAAGAGGAGGAGAGGTGAGGTTGGGGAGAAAGGAGAACTTTAAAGGGATCTCTTTGAAGCTGCTAATCAAAGTGCAGGGGTTTTAAGACCCCTTAAACTGGGGGTCCTACAGCAGGTCTTGATTTGGAAGCCGAGAAGAGAGGAGGGAGAAAGCTGGTGTGCTTGTCGCCCAGATTTATTAAACACAATGCCTTCAAGATGCCCAAGCCAAGGCGCCTTACTCGGCCTCGCTCTCCTCAGTCTCCGGACTGGCTCGGACGGCGCCCTCCTGCTGGCGGCCGCCGATGCCTTGGGCTTTCAGGTCGAGTCTACGCGGATTGTGTACAGAAAAGCGCCGCAGCTCTGTCTCCGGTCTCCGTGTCTCCTGCCAGGGCAGTGGTGCTCCCGAGGACCCCACTAGTCAACGTGAGCTGGTGCAAGGCAGACTCCACATTGAGTTCTCCTGTGAACCCAGGCGCCAGCACCCGGCCTGCCACACGGAGGATGAGCGTGATGGATGCGGTTTTGCAGAGCGCCGCCCCCACGGCAGAGCCGAACTGCAGCAGCGCTCCCACAGTGAGGAAGGACAGCCCTTGAGCGTTTAATAGGTACAAAGCAGGCCATGGTTACCCACTACGTCCTCACTTCACTCCCAAGGCCTGGCTGACGGCCCGTCTTATAGGCTAGAAGAGAGGCTGAAAACAAATACACAAAGCTTAGCAATAGGCCGCGAGCTAGAACTGGAATCCAGGACAGCCAGATCCACTGCCAAACTCAGTAACTCCTTTGTTTGGGCAAGCCGAATCTATATGAGCATTTACAGAAAGACATTCATTCATTCATTCATTCATTCTAGCCCTCTCTGAAGATCTGGTTGGGTTCGCCCTATCACCTCGGCTTCCCCCAGACCCCTCTTCTGTTACCAGAACCCAGAGCCCGAAAGGGAGCAGGGCCCTCGGTAACTAGGTTCAGGTCCCTTAAGCTCAAAGCTAGCTACTGCTTAGAACCTTCACCCCCATGCCACCCCACAAATTTTGTAAGAAATGGAAATGAGCTTATTTTATGCTTGAGAAAGAGGCACACAACACACTGTCCGAAGCGCTTGACAATTATTTTAAAGGAGGAGGGGACTGAAGAAAAAAACTTCAAACAGCTCTGTCCCCAGTTCTAATTGGAAGCGTTTCAACTGTTTATGTTACAAGAAGTGTCAGGGTCATTTGCTACCGGAGAGCTGACTTTTCATTGGCTGCTTAATTGAGTACCTCGGAGTCCACCCCACGTGGGAGAGGAATTCCTGGCACATTAAAAAAAAAAAAAAAAAGTCACACGGTGAGATGGAAAGCCCGGGATGGATCTGCAGCATCAGAGGGCTCCCAGCTCCTCATTTGGGATGTAGGATGACTGTGAGAACTTGGGGAGGGGACAGAGATACTTCTCTGGTTCCTTAAAAATAAATTCAAAACACGTTAGATGAGTGTTATATGTTTTTCTCTGGAATTAAGAAAACTGCCTCTGGCTAGCCACCAGACTGTGGCCTGTCCTTTGAGGAACTGATCTCAAGACCTAGGGTGGGGTTGTAAACCTCCCCTCCTGTCATTCCCAACCCCCAGCAGCTACTGGCCCAGATTTTTGAGAAGCCTCTTGTTGGAGCGGGCCAGAGAAGAGAGTCTTCTCCCTCAAGGCCAACCACCTCTCTTTGGTTGATTCTGTAGTACCCTTTCTCTGGCCTGTTCATTACTAGAGCAAGTTTACCCCCCCTCCCCCCCACACACACACCTCCACCCCCATCCATCAGTCATCCCAGATCTTCCTCTTACAAGCTAGAGCCTCACTGTGGGGCCAGAAGAAGGGGGATTTGTTATTTGTTTAAACAAACTTAACATAGTGCTCACTCTGTGCCCCGATTCCAGGCTAAGCGCTGGGCAAATATTAACAAGTTTAATCCTTACCCAAAGAATGCAGGTAGTGCCACTGATGTCACCCCCACTGAGCAGATGGGCAATTGATACTATTCCGTGGTACAATGACTTCCTCAAGGTCACTATGGGGGTTGATGGACTTGAATTCCAGGCAACTCGGCTCCAGAGTCCACAACTTAACAGCACTTACCCTGCCAGTCAGGGCTGCCAGAGGAGCCCAGCTCACTTCAGCAAAGAGGGCTGAGGCTCCTGGTGGTGAAGGGACTTCCCACGGTCTCTTAAGCCCTCTTCCAACTCTCTAGCTGGGTCAAGCTTTGTGACTTTGGGGCACTTGTGAACTCTTTCTAAGCCTCTATTTCCTCTTCTGTCGAGTGAAGAGAATAACCCTGCCCACCTTGGAGTATTGCTTCCCAGATCAATGGAGATTGTTCAAGTGCTACTTGGTATATAGCCCTGGCACATTAAGTGATCAATAACAGTTAGCTATGGTGGCCCTGATGAAGCATCAACAACTGGGGCATTCAACATCTAGAACAGTTCGTGTGTGTGTGTGTGTGTGTGTGTGTGTGTGTTTTCCAGCCAGAGGACAGCGAAGCCAAGCATAGCCCTGGCCCAAGCCCACCAGGAGCACCCAGCTCCCTGTGAGCCTCCAGGGAAGTCCCAGAGCTTGTATACCTATCTCCTGGCTCTGGAATTTCCATTCTTTTCCATAATCCTTGATAACCTTGGATATCCTACCACCTGCCGAACCTGATAGGGCAAGCTTGGGTGAGGATGGGAAGGAAAGAATGGGAAAGGGAGATAATTCAAAGCTAACCTTTGAGGGGGTGGGGATGAGTAGAGGCAGGGAAAAATCTGAGTACCACCACAGCACTGTTTTCTGAGAAAAACTGCAAGCGAGTTTGTAAAAAAAATATAAAGTAGTCTGGTTCAGATGCAAGTGGTGTGAAGGGATTCTCTGAGGACCTGTTGGGAAGGTAGGGGTTGAGCTCAGCTCAGGAGTGTAGCCGTGTGCCCTCGTGGGCAGAGGAGACCAAGAGAACCCTTCTTTCTCCCACAGCCTTCCAAGATAGTCTTCTTCCTTAGAGCTCTTCTCTTTCTGCCTGGCAGGCTGTCTTTTAGTCCGGAAGAAGGAAGAAGGAAGAAGCTAAGCACTGGCTTCTCTAAAACCAAAACAAGCCAGGCAGTGGTGGCGCACGCCTTTAATCCCAGCACTTGGGAGGCAGAGGCAGGCTGATTTCTGAGGATTTCTCTGTAGGCCAGCCTGGTCTACAGAGTGAGTTCCAGGACAGCCAGGGCTACACAGAGAAACCCTGTCTCGAAAAACCAAACAAACAAACAAAAAAACAACAAACAAACAAAAACCCTAATCCTCATTCCACACTCATTTTAGGAGACTTTTTCTCATTCAGGGGAGGATGTCCCTGAAGGCTATTTAGATCAGGAGTGAAGAGTCCACTCCTTCCGTCTCTGTTTCTACAGCTGTAAAATGGGAAGGGTGGTGTCTGGGTGCCAGTCCACCAAGAGCTTACTGAAAGCTTACAGGATGCAGTACCAGAATGTGAGAGAAGCCCTTGCCTTTGGATAGACCCAAGGCTATCCGAGTCTAGGCTACGCGTAGAGCCGCAGTGTTAGAAGTTGGCACCGGTAATAATAGTGAGCAGAAGAGCTGGAGTTAACAATGGGGGTAGCTGCCTGTGAAGTGCTGTGACCTTGGTTAACTGAGAGTAGAGTTCCAGACAAAATACCGAAGCAGCCCAGCTAGGACACTCTGGAGAGTCCCTGCTCGGTAGCCCCACTACCTCTGTCCAGAAAGCTAAGGCAACCAAACTATCAGGTGATGATTTACAAACAGGCTACCATGTTCTCCTGGGACTTGGTGGGGGGCAGGTGTGCATCGTAGGCAGGAATGTGTTTGTTCACCTGTCTTTAGCAGGAGCCTGAGACTGGAAACATTCTCCTCCCAAGCTAGGCTGAATTGCATCCTGCTGTTCCCAAGGTGCACTTTGCTGACCTCTATTGACTAATGGCACCGGGTTTCCATGCCTCATGCTGGAACCCGGTAAATATTTATCGAAGTGATTGGGCGTCCTAATTAAGAGATTTGTGCCGTTTCTCTTTCCTTTTTAAAGATTCAAAGCTGAGGCTTAGGAGATTAAGAAATAGTTTGCTGGTATTAACGCATCCATTTTAGCAAGGGTGGAGAAGAATTACCCATGCCATTGGCATGGGGCAGACTGGGGAGGGGTTGCTTCAGGGAAGCATGGAGCCTGGATGAAGGCTGGTGCAGAACTCTGGCCAGTGCACATGCTCTATGATGGTGGGACTGAGCTGCAGTTGGAGGAGAGAGAAGAGGGTATTTGCCTGACAGCTTTTTTCCCCTTCCAATTCTACTCTTTTTGTCCTTTCATTAAGTGGATTTACAAATGTGTTTGTCATGCATACGCAGTGACAGTTGGATTGATTATCAGATTTGCCTACCTGCTGGTTCTCAACCAAGGGTCATTTTGCCCTCTAGAGGACATTAGGCAATAGCCAGAGACATTTTTTTGCTGTTGTCATAATTCAAGAATAGGGGTGCACTGTTATCTGGCTTGTGATTATTATTACTAATAGTAATTTGTTTATTTTCTCTCACCATTTCTCTGTTAGTGTGTATGTGGAGGTCAGAGGACAACATTTGGGAGTCAGTTCTCTCCTTCCACCCTGTGGGTCCTAGGAACCAAACTGGGGTAATCAGCGTGAAGGCTTCTAAGCATTCTACAGTGCCAAGAAAAGCCACCACAGCAAGGAATTCTATGACTCCTAATCCGAACAGTGCTGCAGCTAGGTGACTTGCATATTCTGTGGCAGTTACTTTGTGTTGCCATGAAGAAATGAAGACAAAAGCAACATAAGGAGGGAGGGTTTATTTTTGGCTCCTAGTTCAAGGGTCTAGTCCTTCAGAGTGGGGAGAACACGGTGGTGAATGTTAGGTCTTCCAGCACTGAAACTGATTTTTTCCGTAAACCAGTCAGGATTTCCAAACAGAGCTTCGGGGAAGTCCTGGGACCTTCAAAAGATGATAGGGCAGGGAGAAGATGGGGAAGTAGAGATTGTGACCTCAGTGACACCCCTACACACATACACACACATCTTCTATCAGAACAGCTTTGATTTTTATCTTCTCGTGTAGGTTAACTTCTCTTAAAGTTCTTTTGGGGGGCCAGGTGGATTCCTGGGGCTTAAAAAAGTTTTAGGGTTTCTGAACTTCCTGGCATCAGTACAGGGGTTCCTGGTGTGACTGCTGAATTTAGAGAGCAAGCCTGTAGTTACACAAGTGGGCATGAGTCCTGGGTGCATCACGTCATCGGCCCTGTGCTCTCTTAACACTTACGGAGTCTGCTTGCTTGAATTCAGCAGCACCAACTCCTGTGTAACAGCCCAACACGGGAGGGTCCCTGAGTGTTCACTCCTGGAACTACTGATAGAGAAGTAGGGGTACCGTGCACCCCAGAACTATTGATGGAGAATAGCTCAAGCTCAGAGTTCATTTTTTTTATCATTAGTGATAAAACTAATTATCATTATCTTTGTGAGTGTGCACATTTGAGGTGTGTATGCCACTTGTGTGCAGGTGTCTGTCAAGATCAGGCAAGGACATCAGATCCACAAAACCTGGATTTACAGGTAGCTCGTGGGCTGCCTGCTGTGGATACTGGGACCTGAACTCCAGTCCTCTGCAAGAACAGTGAGCACTTTTAACCACTGAGTCATTCTCCAGCCCCGTGGTTTGTTTTGTTTTGAGACCGGATCTCTTAGAGCCAAGCCTGGCCTTGAGCTCCCAATTCTTCTGCCTTTGCCTCCCAAATTCACTAAGGCAGGCCAAGCTCAGGTCCAGTATGAAATGGCTGCGTGGCCTACAGAGGTAAAGCCATGGATTCCATAGAAGAGACAGCCTTTTCTCTCACCTTTGACAGAGGAGGTTGAAGAAAGACCTAGGCAGGAGTGACCTTTGAGGAAGATCGGGGTTTACACACCGACCCGTGTCATTACAGAGCAAGTGACCATAACCACTGCACAACCCCACCCAGCAGCATCCTGCCTCCCTCTCATTACAAAAGATCCCAAATGAAACAGGGTTCTGTTCTGCTAAGCAAGGCCTGGTGCTTTCTGTTACATCCCCTAACATATGCCCTTTGACCTCCTGGCTTCATCATCCACTCCAACCCCATAATGAAGCACCCACACTAACGTATGAGCAAGTCAATAAATGAATGCAATTTAAAAAATGAAAGCCTGGGCTGGTGGTATGCATCTTTGATTCCATCGGTGGGGAGGCAGAGACAAGCTGAACTCTGTGAATTTGAATATAATTTGATCAACAATGAGTTCCAGGCTAGCCAAGGTTGTATATCTAAACCCTATCTCAGAAAAAAATTACTTTAAAGTAATAAAGGAAAATAAGGAGGGGGCCAGCAATATAGCTCAGAGTGCAAAGGTAATTGGTGCACACGCCTGAGACCTGACTTCAGTTCCTGAAAGCCACAGGAACAGGAGGGAATTAATTCTGTAGCACTGTCCTTTGACCTACAAATGCATGTCGCTCCCATCTCTCCCTCTCTCTCTCTCTCTCTCTCTCTCTCTCTCTCTCTCTCTCTCTCACACACACACACACACACACACACACACACACAATCTTTAAGGTGTAACAGAAAATGGCAAGGGTCATTGTGGCTGTGCAGAGACCCTTATGTGCTGTTGGTGGGACTGTGAGGTTGGGTAAGTGGGTGAGGTCACTGTGTTGGTTCCTCAGAGATGCTAAAAATAGAATTACCATGGGATAGGGTGGTCCCCCTTTTGTATATACTCAAAAGAATTGAAAACAGAATCTAAAAGAGATAGTTGCACACTGTGTGGGCTGTGGCTGCTTTGCTCAGCATGAGCAAGAGGTGGAAGGAACCTAAATGGAGGCCACAGAGCAACCTGATGAAGAGTATGTGACACATACATACAATGAGATATCATCCAGCCTTCAAAAAGAAAGAAATCCAACATGCGCTACAATGTGGATGAGTCTTGAGAGGCTGACACTGAGGGAGCGGCAGTCATAGACAAATGTTTTACGAATCGGCTTTAATGAGCTACTAAAGTAGTCAGGCTCAGAGAAAAAGAAAGGGGAATGCTGGTTGCCATGCTGAAGAGGGACACGTTGGGGGGGGGTGCTTAGGGCTATAGAGCTTCAGCTTGGCAAGATGAAGAAGTCTGAAAATTAGCTGTGTGGCTGTGTATGGTTAACACTATGTACATTTGACAGTGGCAGATTTTATTCACTGTTTTTTTGTTTTTGATTTGTTTTGTTTTAGTACAGTTAAAATAATAGAGGCACCCTTCCCCTCCTTTGATGGATGGGTTCTCTGCCATTTTAAGATCAGTTCCTAGCCCTCTTTTCTAGCCTTCTATCAGCAAAGTTGGTATCAAGCAGGAGGAATGGACTCCGTTTCTGGACCCAGTGCTTGGCTCACCTCATACAGTTTTCCTTCTTCAAGCATGTTCTTTAACAAGATGCCTTCCACCTGGCTAGGGCCATTGAGAACATATCATCTTTCTTTTTAAAACTGTTTTAAAGGTACATTTAATTTACTTGGAAGTGGCACATCTGAGAGCACACACACGTGCATACACACACACACACACACACACACACACACACACGTCTCAGAGACCTCATGATAGTATTACCAGAAGCACAGGGCTGCAAGCTGGTGAGGATTGACGCATGGGCTCATCAACACATGGGGAGGACTGGGAACTCAGAACCCATAGATGAAATGTCAACATACACAATTAGGAAGGGCTCCCCAAAAAGAGCTGAGAGCCCTCAGAAGCATCTGCCTTGGCCCTGGTCAGCTATTGGCTAGGCAACTGGGCCTGTGTTCACACACTATTAAAATCAATAACAACTGGGTGGGTGTCAGGACTAGGCTTGGACATATTGCACACCCACCTCATGGGAGACTCTAGGGTGAAAGGGCCAAGGTTGGAGAGGTGTTGCTTTACAGCACCACTAGACCGGAGACCCCAGGGACAGCCTTCAGTAGAAGACAGCTGCCTCATCCAAGCCCTTGTCCCCTGCTCAGGAAAGCCAGCTAGCACCCAGGGACTCCAGGTCAGGGTGCACATAGGACTGTAACCTCTCCTTGGTTAGAGCAACTCAGAAAGCCTCCAGAGCTCTCAGCGGGAGGCCTGCCTCTGTGTGACTTCACCAATCTCCCCCTCCCCCAATTCAGCTTTCCAAAATGGCACACAGAACCTTCTATACTTTGCTTTGGCCAGGTTTAGCAAATCAAAAGGTAGGGCCTCTAGTTTGATCAGAATGCCTTTAAACAGTGACTAGCTGTTATTCAGTATGACGGTATGTCAAATATTACCTGGGACAAATTCATACTACACCAAGAAACAAACAAACCCATGTAGGTAGCATTCTGATTTGACTGTATATCCTTCTTTGCCTGCCAGCTCTGCTCTACCTTAAGTCTTTTCTGGGGAACCTGCTCTAAAACCTCAAGTAGCACCCCCATTTTAGAAACAGAAAACTGAACTTCAGAGCTGTGGTTCTGTGTGTGACCTTGGTTACTATGGAGGAGCAAAATGAAAGCAGGGGTTTCAAGGGTTAGGGTGAGATACAAAAACTACCCAAGAATGTTTAAGGCACCACCTGTAGTTCAGCACCCCTCCCCCCAGCTCAGGAGAAGGGCTCCAGCTCGGGTTTTCCAGCCAGCCTTCCCAGGCAGGGCTGAGCAACCCCCTGGAAGAACATTTTAATCAGCCACCTTGTCTCTGCCTCTCTTGGCCTTTGCTTTCATTGTCAGAGTCTGTGTCAATAGCTGGAAATCCAGGCACAGCCCACGGAGACATCTCCTCCCCATCCCAAGCAGAAATCCCACAAAGGGCAGGACTCCCTCCCCCCTTTATAGGGAAAACAAACAAGTCTGGGGTCTCCCAGGGGCTGTGGGCTTGGGGGGGGGGGGGGAGCAGGCAGCCAGCTGGCTCAGCCTGGCCCAAGCTCCCACCTTCAGTTGTTTCCCACTCCTAGCTGCTGTGGATGTGAGGGGAAGTCTGAATCTGCAGAGTTAAACACGCTCAAGCCTCAGCCTGCCTCCAGGCTAGCCATCCCTCTGGGTACTGCTCTCTCAGCCAGGGTGACCTCTGAGCAAAGTAGGAACTTCCAGTTTCCTGCTTGAAACCCTTCTATAGCTCCCTGTGGCCACCAGCCGGGTCCTTTCACATTCCTGGTCTTCCTCCTGGACTCTGCTAGGCCAGAAGAGCCTTCTCCCCCTCCATTTCAAGACCGTTTTCTTCTATGAAGTCTTTGCAGTGCCTCCTTGGTGAGAAAACTCACTTCTCTTCTGTGCTACCAGGGTGTCCTTGTTTTATATGTGATGACCTCACTCATGGTGCCCTAGGCTCATGCATCTGAACATCTGTAGGTCCCTCCTCTAGGAAGTAACCATGGGTAAAAGTTTGTACTGATTGTCAATTTAGCAGGGTACAGAATCAGCAGGAACACAAACCTCTGGGAGTGTCTGCGAGGCAAATCCTAGACTAGGTTACCCTGAGGAAAGAGACTCATCCTAAATGTGGGCATCACTATTCCATGGCTGCCGATCTGGACTGAGGAAAGAAGAGAAGGCAAGCTGAATGCCAGCATTCATTTCTATCTGCTTCCTGGTTACTTCCTTGGTGTCCCCTGGGCACCAAGGGCTGCCCTGGCCACAGGGCCTAGGTTAGAGCTTCCAGATCAAGATTACAGTGAGTGTCAAAGAGCAGCAGGTCCATTGGATAACTGGCCACTCTTAACAGCATCATGTGTCTTCTCAGCCAGCACTCTTAGTCTGCTACTCATGGAGGTTGTGGGTGTCATGCCTCTGAGCTGCTCCAATCCCTGCACTGGCTTCCCAGATTCTGTAGAAAAGTTCAAGTCCTTATGTGGTCCGGCAGGCCCTTTGGACCTGTCCTGGTGTCCTCTGCCCCCATTACTGGCTTATTCCCTGTGTGCCCGACATAGCCTTCCCTACAGACCTTCCTATGGTTCATCCCAATTTGTAAGGTTCTTTCCCCAAACTCACTGAGCTAACACACGCACCCTCCCTCCCTCCTCCCACTTCCTCCACATTCCAGAAGACACCTCAGCTCTGAGCAGGGCCTGCCCAGGTCACTCACTGAAAACAGAAGTCTGCCTCATTCTATCTCCCCACTCCTGACCTTCCTCACTCTCACTCAGCCTAACACCTTGTGACTTCACTTCCGATGAACTATAGAACTCCATCCAATTAGCTGTCTGACCTGTGCCCTGGAGGGTCAGCCCCACAGGCTCAGTGCCTCCACCTTGTTCACTACTGGAGCTCTAAAGCAGCCCTGGGTGCAGGGGATGCACTCAGTAAAACATGTAAGCCAAGGTAGGGACCAAATCAATATAGGGCTGAGGTATTAGCCCAGTCACTAAACTGCATGCCATCTAAACTTGTCATACCTGTACACATGTTAAACGCCAGGTGTGGGTGGCACATGCCTGTAATCCTAACACTGGGGAAGTAGAGAAAGGAGAGTCCTTATAGTTTATTGGTCAGTCTACCCTAATCAGTAGGCCCCAAGTCCTAGTGAGAGATCCTGCCCAAAAAACAAGGTGAATGGTCCCTAATTAATGATTCTCAATAATACTAAGTATTCTTAATAATACTAATACTAAGTAATGAATATTAAGTAATGATATTAATAATACTAAGTAATGAATATCTATTCTAGGCTGACCTCTGGCCTCCATATGCTGCATACACACACACACACACACACACACACACACACACAGAGAAAGAGAGAGATGGGAGATGATAGGTGTGAATCCATTAGGGATAGAGTCCAGCCTGGCCTTCAGTAAGGTCAGAGGATGTTGTAGGATTAAGACACTAAAATGGATGGGAACTTGAAAGGAACAGACAAAATGGCATCCCCACAAGGTGGGGAAGGGCTCCTACATTCTTCCTTCCTGTTCAGAGCTGGGGATGGAACTGATTCATTGAGTGAGCCCTCACGGGACAGAGTCCCAACCTTCCACTAACCAAACTTCTTCCTCTGCCCCTATCTACCCAAGAGAGCAGTGGAAGAGGCTCCTTGGCTTAAGATCTTAGGATATCTCCCCCTCGAAGGAACTTGGAAGTGTGGTGGTCCAACCCTTGCACTTAATTGTATAGGAGAGTACCAGAGCCCCATACGGACGCAACTAAGGTCACAGAGGCCTTGGTGGTACCCAGCAGCTGAATATCCAGACGCCTGTCTGACAGAGGACTTTCGAGTCAGGACGTCAGTGACATGTTTTCACACAGAAGGCATTTGCAATCTTTATGCGACTGTTTGTATTAAATCGCCTTTGTTGTAAGGAACAAAATGACAGGAAATCTGAGGTGCCCTGAAAAATCTGGTATCTATTTGCATCTTCCATGTGGGCAGATATTTATTAAGGACCTACTACATGTAAATCTTGGAGATATAGAAGGGCAAGACCCAGCCTTTGGCTCCCAAGAACTCTTCCATGAGACTGGGAGATAGGAGAGTTATCCTCCAAAGAGCACCCAGATGGGACTGCACGATATAGCTCAGTGACAAGGGCTTACCTAGTGTGTGTGAGGCCCAGATTCCCATTCCCTTCATTACAGAAAAAAGCCAAGTGGTGGCCGGAATACTCAAAAGTAAGCCAAATGAGTTGAAAGCCAGGGCTCTCCTAGAAATCTGCACACAAATAAGCCCAGCGACTTTCTTTTTCATTTATTTAGAACTTCCCCACCCAGGAATCCAACAGGATGGATGTCCTTGAAGATGCAAATGGATTCCGCTGTGGTACTTAAAAGTCATGGAATGCTATTCAGGGATGAAAAGGATATATACCACTCTGCCCAGTAAAGACGGGAAGAAACCCAAATGCAAATTACTGAAGGTGGCCTCCCGTCTGAAAGGGCTGCACCCAGGGATCAGAAAAGGCAAAAAGGTGAATGGTGATTGCTGGTGCAGAGGAAGAGGAGGGATGGGGTGGAGCATGAGGAACTTGTTAGGGTAATAAACATGCCCTGTGTGAGATTGTGACTGCTGTCTCCACCATACAGTAAGTTACCAATGTATGTCATATGCTTGTCAAATAATAGGATGTGCCACATATTTGTCGAGCCCATAGAAGTATTTCCAAAAGGAGTCAGAGAATGTACAACTCCTGTGTAAATCATGGGCTCAGATGATAATGGCATGTCGGTGTTGACTGATGGACTGAAACACAGATGCCATCTCTAGGAGATGTTGATAAAGAGATAAGGGGTATGGGGTAGTCTCAGGATATCCTCTGAATCCTCAACTAAGTTTAGCTTTAAATTAAAAAAGTAGGGGCTGGAGAGTTGGCTCGGGGGTTTAGACCATGTGTTGCTCTTGCAGAGGACCTGGCTTTCAGACCTAGCACCAACGTGGTGGCTCATAACCATCCCTAAGTCCAGTTTCAAAGGATTGAATGCCCTCTTCTGACCCCCACAAGTGCCAAGCATGCATGTGGTGAATATACATAGATACAGGCAAAAACCTCTCCCATACACGTAAGATAAAGTTTTTAAAATATATTACTAAAGGGGACTTTATTTCACAGTAGGGTTTCAGAGGTCAGAAGACAACCCCATGGAGTTATTCCCCTATCTTTGTATGGGTTTTGGAGACCGAACTCAAGTTGCCAGGCTTGTGCAGGAAGAGCCCTTACCCACTGAACCACCTCAGGGGACCTAACTCAGCTTTTATACAATCCTTAAAAGGTCTATAACATTTTTTGTCTAAAATTTATTAAACTTTTTGTTTTTGAGACAGAATTAATAGAAAGAAGGAACCTAGGAAAGCCAGAATAGATAAACTTTATAGTTCCACATCCAGGAAGAGAGCAGATCATAAAAACCTCATTTTTCCTAATTCACTCAGTGGCCATGGCCTTCATGGAGGATTCCCTTGCAGCTACATTTGTTACAGACTTGACCCCTTGCAGCTGCGTTTGTTGCAGGCTTCTTCACTACCGAGGCAGACCTTTCTGGGGGATCTTAGTGCATTAGATGCTAAGGATCTTGCAATGGTATTACCTGGGCCCTCTATAGTTCCAATAGCACTGAGCTATGGAGAGGCAGCATGCAACCTGAATATCACAGTAGTGTACTGAACTTGATGCTATCCTTGGGTACATGAGACAGTGTCTCAAAAAAAAAAAAAAAAAAAAAAAAAGCCACCAGCAGTTCTTATGAGACTCTTAACTCATCGTCCATTCTCTCCCAGTTACTAAACGCCAGGCACTCTGGGCAGGGATGTGACTGCAAAGCTCTGAGTGCAGCAGGCTATCAGGTGGTTAGCTTTAATTGTCGACATGACACAACCCAGAATCACTTGGGAAGAGAGACTTAATGAAGAACTGTCTATATTAGGCTGGCCTGTGGTCATGCCTATGAGGGATTGTCTTAATGATTCAGTGAGGTGGGATGGTGTACCCTAAATGTGGACAGCAGCATTTCACAGGCTGGGCTCTGAGCTGTGTAAGAGTAGAGAGAGCAGACTAAGGGCAACCATGGGCATTTGTTCTCTTCAAATTCCTGTTGACTTGACATCTTCCATGATGCACTGTAACCTAGAACTGTGAGCCAGCACAGATAATTTCTCCTCTAAGTTGTATTTGTCCATGGTTTTATCACAGCAACAGGGAAGAAACTAAAGACAGCTGTGGAAGAAGCAAAGACCTAAGGCCACTGCCTACACATGCCACCTGCTCACTAAAAAACTCATGGCCTCCAAAGACCTACAGGACCCACCCATGCAAGCTGCTCTGAAGATGATCTGTGCCTCAGATCCCAATACCTGGCCATTTGTTTAGCCCAGTGCTACTTACTGCAACCAAGTAATAGACTGGAGAGGGCATTACACCACAGTCATGGGCAGATGCCCCCACCCAGAGTCCACTGGAAACAGTTTTCCAGTAAACCTCCATATAAGTAGGTAGTCTTCTGCCGAGAACACATTTTTCTCTTTTGTTCCACCTCAGTTCCAATAGGGCTTCCTCAGAGACACACTCTGCTTCCCAGACCTGGTCATACCTGCCTGCTTCAGGCAATGTGGATTGACAGTACATGTCACATTCCTGAGCTGAATAGAGTATGGGGTCTGGGGTAGAGACTCCAGAGCTGATGAGAACAGGAGTTCAGATCCCCAACACCTACAATAGAAATCTGGTTGAGGAAGTCATCTTACCACTGGTAGGGGTTGGGGCTAGAAGTTTCCTGGGGGCTCTGAGGGCTAGTCAGTGTAGCTAGTAGGTTAGCTCTGGTGAGATACTGTCCTGGTTAGTTTTGGGGGCTTTGTTTAGATTTGTCTATTTATTTCATGTATACCAGTACACAGTAGCTGTCTTCAGACACACCAGAAGAGGGTATCAGATCCTGTTACGGATGGTTGTGAGCCACTATGTGGTTGCTGAGAATCGAACTCAGGTCCTCTGAAAGAGCAGTCAGTGCTCTTAACTGCTGAGCTATCATCTTTCCAGCCCCACTTTATGCCAACACGATGCAAGATGTGGGAAGAGGGGCCCTCAGTTGAGAAAATGTCCCAGTAGGCTGTGCCCTGTGGGCAAGTCTGCACAACATTTTCTTGATTAATGATTGATGTGTGTAGGCCCAGATCCCTGTGGTATACGGTGTCACTGTTGGGCTGCTGGTCCTAGATGGTATAAGAAAGCAGGCTGAGCAAGTCTGAAGAGCAAGCTAGTCATACTCCTCTGTAGCCCAGGCATCATTTCCTGACACCAGGTTCCTGCCTTGAGTTCCCACCCTGATTTTCTTCAATGATGAACTGTGATCTAGAAGTGTGAGGGAAAGAAACACATTCCTCTTCAAGTTTCTTTGGATCAAGGTGTTTATCGCAGCAATAGAAACCTTAACCAAGACAGAAATCCTGTCTGAAAAAAAGAAAAGAAAAGAAAACGAAAGAAAGAAAAGAAGGAAGAAAGCAAGGAAACCAAAACAAACAAACAAACAAAAACAGAAAAACAATGCAGAGAATGACAGAGGAAGACAACTAACCATGATCTCTGGCCTCCACTCACACATGCTTGGATGGGTGCACAAGAGAGAGAGAGAGACAGAGGGGGGGGGAGGGGGGGAGGGAGGGGGAATAGGGGGAGATGGAGAAGGGAATGTAAGGTTATAGGGAGCAGGAAGGGGCCTAAGGCATGACAGGTGAGAAAAGCCCTCTCATGGAGAGCTTTCTCTGTCTGCTCTGTTTGGGGCTCTACCTTCTTCCTGCATCCTCCTCCCAGGGACAGATGATTTTCATGTTCAGCCTTGCCAGCTTCAAACCCTTGCCTGTCTCTTAGGAGTTGCAGCCACCACACATCCTTCCTCTCGGTCAACAGGAATATCTTAGCAGCCCTCCAAGCCCAGCTCTGAGTTTTTGGCAAAGCTCCTGGAAATTGCAACACAAATTCTTATCTCTGGCAAGTCCTCCCCATATTTCTGAGCCTTCTTCTTCAGAGTCTTCTTTTCTCTCGCTGAGGTCTCCACTCTGCCTTCTAATCTCCCTTTTCCTGCCACTTGTAAGTGTTGCTTCTGAACTGGAACCTGTTGGTGGTGGTCATTTCCACTTACGTAAGAATCAGTGGCAAGCCAACCAGAATCGAGGGTCCCTCTCTTTGGGAATTCTGCTCAAATCTTCCTCATTAGCATTCCCTTGGAGAATTGTTTTTACTTATGATAAAACTTTGCCTACCATCCGTATAGTTTTGACAAGTTGTGATGTTAATTTACCGTTTCTTGGCTTGTCTGTTTGCTAGACTGGCTCTTATATGGTGGAACAATTCTGTCTTCTCCATCCTGGTAGCCCAGTGCCAACCACTTCAGCCTCAGAACATTTCTCCAGACTGCAACAGTGATTGCATACTGCCCCGTCCAGCTGCCACTGAGGACCACTCCCTGCTCTCTGTGACCCCTCCTTCTCTTCTGTAAATAGGGAGAGTAGTGCCCACCTGCCCTGCTGGGTTTTAAACCTGTGGTAAGGATCAGATGTCACGAGCTGTTAGGGTGCTAATGGGTATTAGTGACTGTCCAAATGCCACTTAGCTCCCCATGTCCCTTCTCTGTGAAGAGGCGAAAGGCCTTCCAGGTGGTAAAAGAGAAGCAGAGTGATATCTGTGTAATAAAGACCACAGTCACAGCCAAATAGTAAGAACCAAGAACCAAATGTAGCCTTTATTAAGCCCAGAGTCAGATGCTATCCTAGACTCTTTGCTCCTAGGAAAGCCCAATTGTGGCCCCGGTTTTACAGAGAAGAAATCAGGCAGAGAAACCAGCTTGTCCCAGCAACAAAGATGGAGTCAAGTGTTAGGGATTGTTGTTTAGGACCAGATCTCATTAGCCTAGGCTGGCGCTGAGATCACTATATCTCAGGATGACCTTGAACTTCTAATCCTCCTGCCTCTGCCTTCTGGATGCTGATGCCACACCCAGTTTATGCAGTACTGTGGACAGAACCCAGAGCTTCCTGCATGCTACGCAGGAATTCTGCCAAATGAACTCCATGTCCAGCCTCGGTGTTAAGCTTTGATGGGAGTTTGCCAAGGCCTCCTTAATCTAATAACTTTACCAGTTAATTTCAAGACGGTTGAGTTTGCATCTAGTATGACTTTTCCCCAGTGGTTGGCTGGCACTGGAAGTCCAGAGGCAAATGAGATCTATCCTGGAGGTACCAGTGGGGGTGAGACTGAAGAGGTGGACTTCTGTCAAACCTCCAGCTGCCCTACCCAACCTTGTTCGGGGCTTCAGGTTTGTGTAGTGTGTGTATGTTTGTGTGTATGTGTATATGTGTGTATATATGTGTATGTGTGTATGTATGTGTATACGTGTGTATGTGTGTGTGTGTGTAAGACTGAGATAGAGATATATGGTTTTTGGAAACTCTTGAGGTTCCAGAGGGACCTTTCTTGTTATTTGTGCTAATCTGGGACAGACCTAAAGTCCTCGAACCCCAGAAAATCTGACTAGAGGCAGCTTCTCTGTCTCCAGACAGTCCTAGGTCACTTGCATTGGTGCCAGGCTCTGGGCTCAATGCTAGGGATATTGTGGTATCAAAGCAGCCTAGACCCCAACTGCCCCTTCCATTCCTCCACTTGCCTCAGAACCCTGTGGATGCTGGGCCTCCTTCTCGTAGAAACTCAGGTTGCTGGTGGGTGGGTGTAACAGGGACCCAAGTCACACTCAGGTCATGTACTTTCAGCCTATGGTCTGCCAGGGAAGGTGAAGGAGAGAGCAACCCCTCCACCCTTTCCCCTGCCCTCACCCCTTCTTTCTACCTGATTCTAGGAGCCAGGATCTCATTATCTCCAGTGATGTTGAGGGATAATAGGCTACACTTGAAGGCTGCTTTTCATCTTCAAAGTCCTTGGCAGACTGTTCATTAGCCTCTCCACCCCCACCCCATCCCCAGCCTGCCCTGAGATAGAGATAAGTGCTCCTGGGTTGGGAGGGGCATCCAAGGGAGGCCAGGGACTTCCCCTAAGGATGCAAGGCTGAGCAAAAGTCAGAGGGGGAAGGCATGGAACCTTGGATTCTGGAACTTTCTCTTTATGGACACTGAGTCCCTGGGCTCTTTCTTTCCTGGTAGGAGGGTGAGATAGCTTGGGGCAGGAGGAGGTCAGATTCCAAGATGATTGAGGAAAGATCCAGTATTAGAGATGCCCCGCCCTTTGACATGGCAACAATGCCGAATCTGCAAAGTTCAGGCTTTATGGCTGTGCAATCAACTTATAAAAGAAAAAGTATCTTTTAAAAGAAACCATCATATTTTAAGCAATTTCATGACCTTGTATTGAGTCATCTTCTTAGCTATCTTCTGATGCCTGTGGTTATTCCACACAGGTTGGATAGGCCTGCTGCTTAGTCTACTGATTCTTCTTTAAAGTGGGGATGAGGTCTAAGCTCTGACTGGACCAAGGCCAAGGAGGTGACTGGCACTCCTCTTGGGGTTTAGGGTGGCTAGCTGTGACTATTGGTGGGGTGGGGTGGAGGAAACTTGATGATTGAGAGAGACCAATTGGGTGGGTAAGGGTTCAAGAGCAGAGCAGGCTCCTGTGCTTCCCTGCCTGTCCCAATTCTTAACCCCAAGGCCAACATGAAGCACCATCTGCAGGTTGCCAACGGAGGTTGCTTCCGTCAGCCCAGCCTCTTTTATTGAGCTAGAGAATCAAGGCAGATGCAGGTCCAGGCAGGTCTGGCTTTTGAGTCTCCCTGAAATGGGTCCCCATCTCCAACACACCACTCACTCAGAGACAAATGAGAGAAAGTCAACATAGCCCTGGGAGGATAGAACAAGGTTCCTCGTGTGGCATCTGTGGTGGCTTGAGTTGCCGGAGCTGTCCAATGACCTGAGGCAAGGGATGTGAGATGAGTCCTCAGGTCCTTGATCACCGTGGGGGAGGGGCTTAGGCAATGGGCACTGAGGCTGCTTTACTAGCCTCTGTCATAGGTTGCTATGGGACCCAAAGAGAAGGGCTGAGAAATAGCTCTCATCCTTGGAAGTCATTCCTTAACATTCTGGTACCGTCTACATTTCACAGACCGAAACTGCTTTGCACACATCTTTTGCCCTACACAGGGCACCAAGGAAGTTATTTAACAATAATTTTAAAGATATTTTTACATTTACTTATATTATTTTATGGGTATGAATGTTTCACCTCCGTGGGTGTGTGTGCACCATGTGTGTGACTGGTTCCTGAGGAGACCAGAAGAGGGCTTTGGGTCCCCTGGGACTGGAGTTACAGAAGGGTGTAAACCTCCATGTGGATGCTGAGAATCGAACCTGGGTTCTCTGCAAAGGGATCAAGTGTTCTTTAACTGCGGAGCTAGCTCTTCGGCCCCTTGAAGATCCTCATGCTCTTTCTCCAAATTCACTAAAAGCAGGAATTAAATAAATTGTGGGCCACACAACTGTAACCAGCACTCCAGAGGTAGAGGCAGGAAGAAAAGAAGGTCTAGTTTATCCTTGAGTCGCTAGTGAGTTCATGGCCAGCCTGGGTACTTGAGAAACAACCTTCCCACCAAGTAAATAAATAAATAGTAAGGCAATAAGGTCTGTGCTTTCCTCATCTTCTCCCCTCCCCCATCTCAGTATCTCAGTCACAGTAGGAGACCAGTAAGTATTTGCTGAATGAAAAAAAACCCCTCCACTAGCCAGTATACAAGACCACTCCCAGGCATATTAAATGAGAATACAATCATCAATTGAATGGGCTTCCTTCAAAAGAGCCATATATCCTGGAAGCTCCATTCCAGACGCCCAGATGGCAGGGCCTGGGAGAGTTCCGAGTTATTCCTATTGAAACTGTTTCCTCTCAGAGGTCCAGAGTTCAAAAGCAAGGTTTTTGCCACAAACAATCGGGGCAGTGTGAGAGGATGTGGCTGGCAGGGCTCCAAGGCCTCGTGGGACTTTGAGCAGTTACTAATGCAAATAGAAGGGAAAGGACTTTCCCGGGGGGGCAAAGGTGGTCACCCCAAAATGCAGCCTTTGGCAACAGGAGAAAGAGATTAGGCTCTGTGCTTTGGGGAGAAAGTTCTGGGACTTTGGAGGGGACTCAGGACTTCAGTCAGGAGGTATAGGCCTCAGCAGGGAGCTAGGTCTCAGATAAAGGCTTCTATCTCTTTCACCTTTGTCTTAAGACTGGGGGTAGTAACGGCACATGACTGTGTTCACATGCATTAGTCAGCAGGAGAGGGCATCAGGTGCTCTGATCTACTACTGTCTGTCTTTTCCCCCTGAGACATGGTCTCACTGAAGCTGGAGCTCACTGTTCAGGGGTTATTCTAGCTGGGAATCCCTGGTTTCCACTCTCCTCAGTGCTGGAGTTACAAGAGGGTCCCTTTCACATGGGTACTGGGGATTTGAACTAGAGATCTCTTGCTTGCACAGCAGATACCCTTATCCACCAGGCCATCTCCCAGTGCTCAGAACTGTTTCTGCTCATCCAACTCTAATTCATTTCCCAAGAAAATTTTCCCAGTTCAGAGTTATGTGCAAGGCATATCAAGGAATTTTCCTGATTGGTGCACTGAGTTCAGAATGGAGCTCCTTTTCTCATTTGTTGAGGAGACCTCTCTATTGAAGGTAGATAGTATCCGTGAATGACCTTCTGTTGTGACATTGCTGACTATGCACATGGTCTTCCCAGCCTTGGTCCACACCTTCCCTCCTTCTGAATCACCTCTGCTCTTATACTTGGTCCGATCATCATCCATTATTTGAAGGCTTTCTCTTCTCAACACAATTAGTAGGGACCCAGAGAGTAAGTATGGAAGAAAGAGAGAAAGAGTGGGCAGAGAGAGCACTTGGAGTTACCTGATGTTTGTCGCTAAGCATGCATTGATGTCTCTAAGCATGCATTGAGCATCCAGTACTACTCAACACTGCTTAGCAGAGGTGCTGGGTGGAACTTACTGCATGTGCGCATGCCCAGTTCCCAGCAAATGATTTCATTCATTCCTACTAAATTTTAAAGGTGTGTGTGTGTGCGCGCGTGCGTGTGTGTGTGTGTGTAGGGACAGTGTGTGGAGGACAGAAAACAACTTTATGGGGTTGGTTCTCTCCTTCTGCCTTGATGTGAGTCACCAGGCTGGCCCCGCCAGCTCTTTCACCCACTGAGCTGGCTTGCGGGTTTTCATTCTCCTTTTAAAGCCCATGCTGTGGTAGCTACTGTACTACACTCATGCTTCTCCTTCCGGGCACAGGGTGGAATTTCACTTCTTGACCCAATGTACTTAGGTGGAGCCATGGGAACAGTTCTAGCCTATGATGTGTGAGAGGAAGTAGCCATCATTCTAGGGTGACGAGCATGTCCTGTTTCTTCCAGCATGGTGACAGGCCAGCAGTGCTTGACGAGGTGGCTATTTCCTCAGCTTTCTTTTCGCCAAGTGCTTCCTGACCTAGGATACACATAGAATACTATCGAGCAAGAATTACAACTTAATTACTTAAGCCATGAAGGTCTGGACTTGTTTCATCCAGCCCATGCTGACCAAAGCATGGTTAGTGTTGATTGTTGCCGTGACAGGATTTGGAATTACTTGGGAAGGGAGGCTCAGTGAGAGGTTGTGTAGATCAGAAAGGCCTTTGGGTATGACTGAGAGTTTTTTCTTAGGTGGGTGAACTGAGATGGGAGACTCCACCCTGACTGTGGGCCTTACTGTGTATCATGGGTTGGATGGCCCCTGGACTGACTAAAAAGGAGAGATGGAGGGGAACACAGCATTCCTTAACAGCTTCTTGACTGTGAATACAACGTGATGAGGTACCTTGAGCTCTGGCTGCTGGGACCCTTAACCCCCACATGATCAAGCTTAGTAAGTCTCCATTAAGTTACCTTCATCAGGGTGTTTATCACAGCAACCAAAACCCAAAAACCAAAACCAAATCTTGGGAGGCTCTGGATAGCTCTGGGAATGAGGTAGCGCTGATTAAACACTACTGAAACACATTGAAAGGTGAGAGGGCTGGAGTAACCGGGCTCAGTGTTGTTACCTCTAAGATGCAAGGGATGGGTCTTTTTTGGTCTATCTGGAAAGATCAGCCCTGAAACATGGGCTTGGCACATGCAGAAACCTTTCGGTTAGCCTGCCCTGTGCATCCATAGTGGTCCCACAGAATGAAAGAGGGCAGGGCTGGTGGGAAGAGAGGGCTCCCAGGAGGACCTTCTCACCACTGATAGGGGCCATGGGCTTCCTTGTCTTTTTAAATGACCATGAAACAGCTCGAAGACAAGTGCCAGCTAACAAGGTTAAAAGAGCCTTAAAAAACAAATGGTGTCCCCCCCCCACACCCAATTCGCTACTGAGTAAAATTTGTCACTTCAGTAAGCATTTTATTGGTAATTACAGAGTTACTTTATTTGCATATTACAGAGCTATGAGCAGCCCTGGTGAAGATGCTTAATGTCCCTGAGCATCTTGGAAGGAATTACTCAACCCAGAAAGGGAGAATTCAGTAATTATTCCCTTAAAACTGGAATTTGCTAGTAACTTTGCAGTAGATCACTTTATATTTTACTACCCAATAAAGCAATTAAATAATAAGCAATTACGTGCCGAAGTGACTCCGCGTTAAGACCTGGCCTCAAATCTGGTCTCTGTTGCATTTTGAAGGGGCAGTTAAGCCTTAACTTCAGAAACACCAGATTCAGGAACCATTTAGAAAAGGCTGACACCAGGTATTCCCCTCTCATCTTTAGAGTGGGGTCCAGGAGCCCAAGATGGTTGAAGCACCACCTGTACTTGGGACAAGGCCCAGCTGTCCACCCAGAGGCCAAGCCTGGAGGTCCCTGAATCCAGCTGGCTGTGCTCACGGGTGGTTCCAGCACTTGTTATACAGGGAGCCTGGACAGGTGACTCAGCCTGTCCAGGCCTTCATGTTCTGGTCAGTCCAGTGAGGCTCCTGAAAATGTGGATGTCACCTGGGGACTGTGGCGATTATGATGTAACTGAAGTAGGGTTTAGAAGAGAGGAAGTAGTTGGTGAGCATGCAATCCACTGTCTGGCCCAGGGCCCACTACCACACCAATGAGAAGAGCTGGGGCTCTGCCAGGGAACTTCATGAAAGGAGAGAACGGGAAGGTGATCCCTCAGCAAGGTGTAGAGTGGTGGGCAGCCTGGGGGCACTTCTTCCATGATTCCTTCACCTTTTGGATCCAATCTCAGCTTTTATAAACAAGTGCTTCAGGGGGTCTGAGAACACTCATTGGGTATCATCTTCACCATCACCACCACCACCACCACCAGCACCACCAGCACCACCACCACCACCATCATCATCCAGAAAGAATATGTGTGTGTGTGTGTGTGTGTGTATGAGAGAGAGAGAGAGAGAGAGAGAGAAACAATATCTGGGAGTCAGTTTTCTCCATTTACCATGTAGGTTCCAGGAATTGAACTTAGGTTAATAGGCTTGGCAGCAAGTATCTTTACCTGATGAGCCATCTTGCCAACCCCACACTGTGCTCCTTACATGTAAGACAAGAAGAGTGATACATAGCTGAGGGCCAGGTTGCCAAGTGTCTCCTATCTAAGTGCATAGCTTAGATCTCCTATCTCATCTGCATAGCTTCTTATCAGGCAGAATTCTTACAGTAATCTTTCAGTGGACATGATCTTGCCCTCAGAAAGGAACGCTACAATTTCAGGCTGGTTTTCCCTTCATTTCTGATGGATGCTTCCTCAGCAATGGCTTGGAACACTAGGGCTCCCTCTCTGTTAAGTATTTAATGACTTGAAAACAAACACTGGAGGAGATGCTACCTCAGGCCCAGAGAGTGTCTCCCTTTCTGCTCTTTTGGTGGTGGCTGAGTTCACCTCTGTGTTATCTCTCTGCCAGGTCTGCTCAGCTGTGGTATAGTGATGAATAATGTAAAATGCTATTCCAGGAAGGAGAGAGAGAACACATACATCTTTTAAAAGACTTGCTTTCCCACCTGCCTCCAGACCAGGCCAGATGACCCCGCCCCCACACCAGGCCAGATGACCCCACCCCTACACCAGGCCAGGAGATTTTGTCTCCAGGGAAGGTTGAGAAAGAACAGAAACCTCATGACTTGGTCGTGATATTAATGACAAAGACAGCCCCCTGCACAGGACTAGCCCTGAGGCCTGCAGACCATTTTCCAATATGGTGTTTCTTGACAGTAAACCTAGGAGGTTTCCCTTTCCAGTGCCCGCACACGGGAGTGTGTGTGTGTGTGTGTGTGTGTGTGTGTGTGTGAGAGAGAGAGAGAGAGAGAGAGACAGAGACAGAGACAGAGACACAGAGACAGACAGACAGACAGTAGCGAAGCATGTTTGAGTGTTTAGGCCTGTGCATGTGCAGGTGTTTCTCTTTATCACTGTCTGACATTTTGCCTTGATATAGGGTCTCTCATTTAAATGGAAGCTTGTCATTTCAGCTAGACTAGCTAGTCAGTGAACTCTTAGGATCTGCCTGACTCTCCCCGACCCCCGATACTGGGGTTAGAGGTATAGACATCCATGCCCAGCTTTTTATGTGTGTGTTGGTGACTTGAACTTAGGTCCTCGTGACTGCAGAGCAACTGTTCTTACCCATGATGCCATCTGCCCAATGCTTCCTTTGACTTTCAGCTGCTGGTCCACATTAATAAGACCTCTTAGCCTCAGACTCTGAGCAGGATGCCACATGAGTGGTCCTTTATGTCTCATGGTGGCCTTTCTGAGACCATGCTTTGTAAACAAACATCTTACATCTCAGAGCCAGTGGGGAGGAGGAGGGATGTTTGTGTGTCAGCATCAAGGAAGGGCATAGATATATATAAAGTGTCCCACCATCAGGGGTAGAGTGTGCTTAGCATGCATGAAGTCCTGGGTTCCATCCTCAGGACCAAATCACTACGAAAGTGCTCTGCCTCTGATCACATCATGAGGTCTCGAAACCTGTTAGCTCCTAGGACTGGAATAGTGAGGGGGTCATGGCTGCTTCCCTGGGGTCAGCAGTGGTCCTCTGACCACTGTTCAGCCTTTGGACAGTCTGGCCCTTGCTTTTCCCAACTGCAGAGATCTCTCTTTAATACTACATAGAAGTCAGACTGCATGCTCAAGTGGGGACTCTGCCAGGATCCAAAGTCAGAGGCTCTGGGAACCATCGTATGGATAGACTGAGTGAGATCTGGCCCCTGGGACTTTAGTTGTCAGCTAGCTTTGGGGGTGAGTCTTGATTACTGCAGTTCAGTGTATCACATACTCCCCTAAAAGCGAGGCCGACTTTCATTCCCCTCCACAGTAATATTGTGAAGGACTTGAAACTAACCAATCAACTCCTCCTTGGACACCCAGTCGCTAAGCAAAGCTGGAGGTCTGGGGTGGAGGACAGAGGCAGTAGACATTTGGGTTGGACTGGGCAGGGATCACAGATGCTCTCCATGGAGACCGAATCTCTGCAATAGCCACATCTCAGGGGATTCAGCAGGAAACACAGAAACCTGGAGAACTATCACAAACCTGCATGGAGAGACCTCTGGGGAACAATCTAACACAAAGCTCAGCGTTCTCCATAAGAGATGACTACGAACTGGCCCCTGAGCAAGTGGTCACATCTTCCTACCTCTTTGCACCATGCCACCTCTTTGCAAAGACCACCCCAGCCTCAGGGCTGTCAACGTGTGTGTGGTATGTGGCTGGTCCTTCCACCAGGCAATTCTGAACTGTGCCCTCTTGTGTTTTGTCATCCAACCCTTCCATGACTGGTCTTTACAGTCCTGGCTATGTTTTAGATTCCTTTTTAAGGTGAAGGGTCTTGCTGTGTAATCAGCTTTAGACTCCTGAATGCTGGGTTTACAGGTGTAGGTGATTGGTCTTTTCTGATTTTGCTTCAAGAATCTCTTCAGTGAGATCTGATTCTCTCTCCTGTCCTGTTGTGTCCTCTCCTCTCTTCCCCTCTCCTCCCCTTTTACACTCCCCTCCCCTCCTCCCCCCACCCCCTTGCCCACTCCCTTCCCCTCTGTGTGATGTGGTGTGTGTTTGAGTGTGTGTGTGTGTTCTCATACACACACATGCTTGAGGGTTGAGGTTTTATAGTCTCTGTGGCCCCTCCAAGCTGGGCTAGTGTTTCTGGTTTGCAGTAGGCAGCAAGGGCTGGAGGCAGGAAAGGGCATCCTGGATGGAAGAGAACAAAGACCAGGGGTTGAGAGCCAGGAGGATACGTTTACAACCTGGAAATCCAAAGCCGAAGGCCTCTCTGAGAAAGGAATCTGTGTGGGTTAAGACACTAACCTTAGATGGCAATTTCTTGCCCCCAGCCTGGGTTCCATTGTTATCACTCTGGGAAGCTAGCTGGCCTCCACATGGCCTGCCCCAGCCTTGAAGACTGCCTAACTGGAGGCCAAGCCTGAATTGATCAGCACACTGGCCTTGGTTCGAAGATGGCTAGCCTGGAGGAAAACACATTTGTATCCTGAGTAGTGTTGCAGGTTTTCAGGACACTCTTTCAGTATGGCTCGTGTCATGCTCCCCACAGGAAGGCTCTGAGCACCCTGGGTCCTTCCCAGCACCTGCTTCACAGAGGAGCAAGTTGAGTCCTGACCGTGACCTAGACATCTTCTGGAAACTGCTGATCCCAGGCCTTACCCTAGCCACCTTATATCAGGGTTCCTAGTCACAGCATCTGGCCGATTATTAAGTATCCCACCCAATTCCAAGGGGCTGTCAAGTTTAAGAAGTACTGCTTAAAAGAAAAACAAAACAAAACAAACAACCGGCATACATGTCTACCCTCTTTTGAGCTCCTCTCAAGTTACTGTAGGCTTTGTACCTGTTTATAAAGACTTTACAAGTGAAGATCCACATGTGAGAGAGAATGTGTGCTTTTTGTCTTTCTGAATTTGGTTCACCTTATTTAATGTTATACTCTCCAGTGACGAGGAAGGACATCCAAGGGGGAGAAAAATGACATCTGGGACATGAAAGAGGAGCAGAGATATGGTCAGGGGGATTCACGTGGAAAACCAAGGGTAGAAGGGGTTGGGGGATGAAGGCTCACGAAACATGCTTTGTTCAAAAACGCGATAATATCTACGATTTTAAATGCTAAGTTAAAACACTTTTAAGAAATAAGTAAAATCGAACATACATGTGCGTATGTATGTGTACATGTACACAAAACATTTGAAAACATGTTTAAAAATATAAGGGGCAGAGTGATCAAGAAAGACTTGATGTTGACCTCTGGCCTCTATACATGTGCAGAAACATATGCAAAAGCACCCGTACACACGTGTACATACCCTCCCCCTCAGCGTGCTCACTGGACTCTCCTATCTCCATACTCCTTACCCGAAAACCCTGTGGCATTGGAATTACAGGCATGCACCACTGTGCCTAGTTTACATGGTGCAAGGGCTGGAACTCAAGGTTCAGTACTCTGTCAGCATGTATAGCATTAGCTCCGTGTTTATCTCTTACACACACACACACACACACACACACACACACACACACAGATGCTTAGAGTTTCATGCTCTTTTCAGAGTGGGTGATGAAGCAGATGGCCCCATGTAAAGAAAAAGTACAAGGGCTTTGTGCTTGCTGCACACTCACTTGTGGTCCTGGGAAATAGACAAATGGGACACAGTCTCTTCTGGGGACTTCCTTTCCAGTTGGGAGCTAGGCTGTAAGTAAACAGACAAGTGCCTATTTAGCAATGGCAGTGGCAACGCCCTGGACCAAGACCCCTTCTTTTCAAGCTTCCTTTATTCCATTGATAAAACATTCCATCTCTGGGTTTGCCTATTGGGGGGGGAGTCCCTGAGAACAAAATGAGACTTTAAAATAAGGTATCTCTTTTTCCTTCTATCCCCCCACCGAACCAGAAAAAAAAATGGCAAATGAAACATCTTTCTATTATACTTTTCTCTTTTCCCTTTCTTTTTTCTTTTTCTTTTTTGGTTTTTCGAGACAGGGTTTCTCTGTGTAGCCCTGGCTGTCCTGGAACTCACTCTGTAGACCAGGCTGGCCTCGAACTCAGAAATCCACCTGCCTCTGCCTCCTGAGTGCTGGGATTAAAGGCGTGTGCCACCACTGCCCTGCTTCCTTTTCATTTCAAGGCAGGACCTCATGTAGCTCAGGTTGACCTGGAACTCACTACATACCCAAGGATGAACTTCTGAGCCTCCTGCCTTCACCTCCCTTGTGCTGGAATGCACCAGTGGTCAGTCTGTGCAGTGAACATCTGTAATTCCAACTCAGGGTTCAGATGTGGCTATTCAACAAATGCTCTTCCACCCAAGACATACTTCACCCCAGTGCTTATTCTTTATATATTTAAAAAAAATGTGATGCTCCAAGGATCTGTGACCCTTTCAGGATGAGAGATGAGACAGACTATCCCAGGGTGGCATGCTAGGCATGCTTACTAATTGTGGAAGGGAAGGACACTTGCTGTTTCATTGCAAATGAGCTACAAGGCCCCATGGAGCTGAGGCAACACTGACTGGATATGTCACTTTGATTGGAAGTAAAAATCTTCCCACTGTACCAAGGGGATTTGCCCTTAGGCAAGCTTGCACCAGGCTCCAGCAGCCTGAGGCACCACGGGGTGTAATACAAAGCTTTTGGATATTTGTGTGTGTGTGTGTGTGTGTACGCGCGCGCCCTCCCGCACTCTCACTCAAGCACACGCGCACACACTCAGTCACAAAGACTCCAATTTGAGAATCTATAGAACGGTAACACCTCATTTAGCTGGTGTCATTAGGGAATGAGGGGTTCCACATAAGTGAGTTTTCCAGATAATTGAACTTTATTCCCCCAAGAGCCAAAGCTTAAAAGACATTAACCGCGTTGACAGAAGGCTCTCCTAAGCATGTAGCTCTGACTCCAGACCCTGGGCACCCAGACAGTGGTTTGGCAGCTTCTCAGCAACTTGGGTTGGACCCTCCACATCTGTTTCTGGGTTGGGCTGATTTACAATGGCTTCAAGGAGGGTGGTTCTCAGCCCAAGCTGCACATTGGAATCATTTTGAGAGCTCTGAAGGTTCCTGATGCCCATGCTAACCTCAGGTCATTTAAGCCGGAATCTCTGGGTGGCAGACTAAGGCCCAAGGGTGCACTGCGGTTCCCCTAATGGTGCCAGCATGTAGGCAAGTTTGAGGAGTAGTGTTTTCCTCCAGTAACAGAAAGCAGCATCTAGGGGCCTGGGCTGGTGGCTTCGTCTGTACAGTACTTACCTCAGATTCATGAGGACCTGAGTCTGATCTTCAGAACTCACATAAAAAGCCAAGGTGTAAGGGGCTAGAGATCTCCCAGTGCCTGCTGTTTCTGCAATGGACCTGAGTTCTTTTTCCAGCACCCATGGTGAGTGACTCACAACCACCTGTAACTCCAACTTGGGGACAGGGCGGGGTGTGAAGCATTCTTCTGCCATCTGGCCTCTACTAGCTCCCCCTGCCTTCCCCCAACTTCCATAGAGCTAGGGGTGTTGTCACACACCTGCAATCCCAGCTCTGATGTAGAAGCAAGGTGATTCCAGGAGCTTGCTGGCCAGCCTAGCCTTGCCTAGTGGGTAGTCTCCAAGTCAATGGGGAATCTTGTCTGAAAACAAAACAAAGCAAACAAGGTAGATTCAACTAAGCAATGTCCTCTGCCTTTCATACATTCATACATGTGCATGAGAACCTGCACATGCATGAACAGACACACTGTACACAAGCATGCACATACACCACCTAACACAATATCCAAGTGCTCATTGGCCCAGGGGTCCTGAATCCTCAATCCCTGCGTTTTTCTGGTAACCTTAGAATTACTTTTTAATTTTTTTAGATGGGGAAAGTGAGCCTCAGCATAGCAGGAGCTGGCCCATTCTCTCAGCTAGGTAGCAGCTGAGCTGAGATGCTTAGCTGGCTCATGTCAAGCTCTGCTGTATGACAGCCCTAGCAAGCGCTCCATTTAAGTCATGATTTCTCCTTGTTTTGGATATCTGTGCTTCCTTCCTCCCAGTCGGTTCCTGGCAATATCTCCCTCAGCAGACTATGTGCCTGCCTCTACCCCACCTCACTGTCCTGATGTCTGGGAGTACGGGTGCACATTCCCATGTGCATGTGTACAGGCCAGGGCAGGATGTCAGGGGACCTTCTGTTTCTCTCTTGGCCAGCCTTACTCCTTTGAATCAGGGTCTCTAGTGAAACCTGGAGCTGAGCTATGGACCGACAAGCCCAGCAATCACCCTGACTCTCTACTCCTACTGTGAGAGTTCCAGCCATGCAGGTGGCCATACTGGCTTTTTAGGTGGGAGCTAGGGATTGAAACTCAGGTCTTCATGCTTGCTCAGCAACTATTCTTACTCATAAGCCATCTTCCTATTCTTCCATGTCTCACCGTTCTGAACCACAGGTTCTGGTCTGCCTGTGGGTGGGGAGTCCAGGGTTTTCAGCTAGATAGCTGGCCAGTGAACTCCAGGGCTCCACCTGCCCCTCCTCTCCAACTCTGGGATTACAAATTAAACAAAAAAAACATTGTTTATTATTATTATTGTTATTATTATTATTTTAATATGAGGTATGGAAATTGAACTCAGGTCTTAATGCTCACATGACAAGTACTTTCTTGACTGAGTCATCTTTCAGCTCCAAAAAGGTGCCCTTTCTGTAAGGAAGGTACCTGAGCTTGGGGCAAAAATTTCTGAAAGTTAGTCATTTCACCGCGTGTTCTGGTTGGGTTCTTGCCAACTTGAAACAAACCCAGATATACCCTGGAAGAGGGAATTTTAACTGAGAAAATGTCTCCATAAGATTGGCCTGTAGGCAAGTCTGTGAGATATCTTTTTGATTAATGATAGATGTGGGAGGGCCTAGCCCATTGTGGGTGGGGCCACACCTGGGCAGGTGGTCCTGAGTTGTGTAAGAACACAGTCCTAGGAAGCAAGCCAGTAAGCAGTATTCCTCCATGGCCTCTGCATCAGCACCTGGCTTGACTTCCCTGGATGATGGACTACAAGCTGTAAGATGAAATAAACCCTTTCCTCTCCAAGTTGCTTTTGGTCATGGTGTTTTGTCACAGCAACAGAAAGCTAACTGAGACACATAGTACCCATGAGGCCTCTGTATTCATGAATCAGTTCTGAAGCAGATCTCTCAGCTCTCCTTAGGGGTCCCTGGCACTGGAACTCCATCAGGATTTACTCTTTCAGAAGTGGCTGCTGGCTGAGCTCCTGTGACATACAAGGCCAGCTGGAGGCCCTTCCATAGTCCTCTCTTGGGCAGCTCTGTCATCTTTCCAGCCCTCGTGCACGCTCTATATGGCCAAACCAGGCCCTGAACCTGCCTGCTTTGATGCCTTTGTCCCAGCCTCCCTGGAAACTCAGCCCCTTCTGTCATCAAGTTCTCCCTCAATGTCTCTTCATCTGAGGCTGCTCACTGGTGCAGGCTCTGAACAAGCTTTCCTCACTGTGGTCCAGCACCTGGGTGCTTGTCTGTGGCCTGGGCTGGTCCTGCCCACCTCAGGAGATTTAGAGTGTTCAGGGTTGGAAAGTTCCAGGTGCAGATGACATCTAGATTGCGCCCCACCCTCCTAGGGGAGCATACCAAATTCCCTAGTTCTTGCTGAGGAGTAGATTCTCCCCCAACCCAATCGGGCCTTGCTTGTCCTGAATGAGCTATCCCCAGGCTTCTGGTTCACTTCATACCCGTGTGCCTGGTTTCTGCTTCTGGTTCACTTTAT
This sequence comes from Rhynchomys soricoides, assembly GCA_019843965.1. Lineage (NCBI taxonomy): Eukaryota > Metazoa > Chordata > Mammalia > Rodentia > Muridae > Rhynchomys > Rhynchomys soricoides. The sequence continues at coordinate 680,814 of JADRCH010000050.1, forward strand.
ACCCGTGTGCCTGGTTTCTCCGAGGTAGGCTTGGACTTCTGGGTTTGGGACCCTCTCCAGCTCAGGTGGCTACCACAGCTCCAGTCAGGGAGCAGAGGGTGGTGGTACATCCCAGCTGGTGCCGGAATGTGTCCCCACACAGAACCTCCAGCCTCCTGGAACACTGGAACACAAGCCCTGAGAAACCTGGGCACCACCAACAAGGTTCCAAGAGCAAACAAGGGGTGAAGTATTTCAAAACCTGGTCTTTCTCCAGGAAAGGCCCTCTAGAGGGGCCCAAAACACACAGCTCAGTGTTTGCACTTCAAAGAGAGGGAGGCCCAGCCAGGCTCTGCGGGTAGCCAGGTCTTCCCTGTGTCAACAAGGGAAAAGAAAACAGCCCAGCCGTCTGGCCAGCCTGACAAAGGGGTTTTCCGACCAACTGGGGCTGGAGGAGGGAGTGGGGGAAGGAGCTGCCAGCTCCCCCTGGGCGGTACAGCAAACTCTGGATACCTTGGGGCTTTCTTAGTGCTCACTGCAATCTCCAGGGAATTCCCCGAGAACGGTGACATCTGCCGCTCCTGCTCTGCCTGGGACGAGTTATGCTTCAGCTCTTTCTAATCTGGATAATATAAATTGGTCATACTTCTGTCCCTGTTCACTGGATGGGAAGGCTGAGGCTCAGCAAGATTTGGTAAGTGATAGAACTGGGTTTCAGCACAGCCCACCCTGGGACCAGCACCTGGGCAGAGATAGTTTTGAATGAAGTCCAACATGAACTCATGAATTAAATAGGAGATTTTCCCCCCTTGCAGCTCAACTGCATGGTTCTGGGACATGAACTTTGTAGATGTCAACATAGTTTAATAGTGTCAAAGGTAGGGCATTGCTGGTTACAGCTTGCTCCTTTCCTACACCCCTCCCTGTACGGTCATTGAGCCAAGGTGGGGTCCAGTGGGAGCTGCAGAGAGAAATAGGACACAGCCTCTGCCTCCAAGGAGCTGTGAGCCAAGGGGACGATGGCTCTGTGGCCCAGTGGTCACCTTGTGAGAGCATACAAAGGCTCTGTTGGATCCCTCAGCCTGGGATAGGGCATGGAAGCACTTGCTTCTACAGAGCCATGCCTAGAAGACTCAGCATGGGCTGATTAAGGAATGGGCACAGTAGCCTTGTACCAGCCAGGCCCTGCCAGCTGTGTGTTGTGACCCCAGGGTGGGTATAGGCTGCAGACAGAGAACCACTTACTTCTCAGGCCTGAGATTAGATGGAGTAGTGAGTAGCACCTCTGGGGATCTCAAAGGACTGTGGTCCTTGAGGGCTACAGTCACGTGCACTAGAAGGGCTCCATCATGAACAGCAGCCCTGGAGGACCACACTGGTCATTTCTCAAGGCAAGAGGCAGGCAATCCCATAGCATGTGCTAACTCCAGTGTGCCCAAATCTTGCTAGAGACTCTTTTTCTTTGCCCTACCCCTGCAGAACCCATGACAGCATGACAGTGGGACAGCTCTCTGTTCCGCCAGGAGGACAGACTGCTTTGTGGAATAAACTGGAGGAGGCCTTTTTGTTCCCTCCCTGCGGACCTTGAGGTAGACAGGGAGGTCTATGAATTTCTGGCTTGAACACAGCTCCTGGGTAGAGATGAAGGCGCCTCGGATCCATTCATTTAATTTCATTTCAGTGCTATAAAATGGAGATAATTACCCCTCTCCTGGCTCCATGTTGGGGTTACCATGAACATCAAATGAAGTAGCAAGCATGGAGGTGTTCTACCCTACTGCTTCAAGGACCTCAGGACCATTTAACCCAGTTCACTCTTATTCCAGGAGAGGAAACAAGTTCAGAGTGGCTTCAACTTGCCTAAGTCCAAAGCAGAAGTGTCTTCTCTCCCCCTCACCGTGCTGTTGCTGCTATGATTCAGAGGCCTTGCAACATTTTGTCATTGAAAAAAAAAATTCAAAACCATTGCCCAACTGACCTTTGGCACAGAGCATCTCCTTGCCTTCAAAGAAAAAGAGGAAATTTTAAAAAGCCAAGGGCCACCAACCACAGAGCAGTTAATCCCAGGAACAACTAGCCATGCTCAGGCCCCAGGAACCCACCTTGATGGAAACTGGCTTCCCTACTTTCTGCCCAAATGTGGTCTGTTCTTGGTGGCTTGGTGGTCAATGTCTTCCTGTCACCAGGCTCCTCTAAATCACCTGGGAGGTTGTTTTGACATTTGATTAGCCACAGCATGTTACTTGTGAGTGCTGGAGCGAGCCAGCTCTTTGCAATCACTGCGCTGAGTGCTTTTGCCTGTTAGAGATAGGGCTGTATCTGGAGGGAGAGTGAAGGTGGGCAGGGCTCCAAGAGGGAAGATAAGTGGGCTGTTGGGAGAAATTAATACAGAGAAAGGAAGTGGCGAGTGAAGTCAAATGAAAGCCAGGTCTGACGGTACCGTGACTCATAAATTTTGTTGATACTGGGGATGTGACATCCCTGGTCCCCTTTAGTTAGTAAACCCCCTGTCCTCAGGACGACCCTGGGGGAGGAGTGGGGAGGGACAGGCACTTGGAAAGCCCAGATAACTTTTAGGCGGAGCTTACAGGAACCATCCTACAAAATGTAAATTTTAGGTTAAATTTATTCAGGGCAGAAGACCAACCCTGGAGGAATGCAAGGGGGTCGGGGGAGGGGCAGTGGTGGAGGCGGGACAGATGTTGGATGGACTCAAGGCCACTGAATGTGAATTTTTTAGCAAGCCTGCTCTGGTTAACTTAGTCTCAGCTGTTTATTAGAGGCACTCCCTCTTTTGAGAATGAGAGCGTTCTGTATTCCAGTCTGGCCTTGAACTCTCTATGTAGCTGAGGATGACTTTGAACTCCTGTCCTACCTCCCAAGAACTGGCATGACAGGTGTGCACCAATAGCCCTGGTCTCATGCAGTGCTAGGGATTGAACCTGGGATGACATCATATTCCACCCACAGAGACACAGCCCACCCCCCTTCATCATTCTTAACTAGCATGAACGCCCTGGTAAAAGAAATTGAGCTGGCCACGTGACTTGGGTCTCACCCACATCTCAGCCCTCAGTGTTCAGCATGCCTTTCCTCAATCTAAGTTTAGGCCCATGTGTGATTCTGAGCAGGGCTTTTGAAATGTTGGCAGTCACTCAGAAGCCCTACACGTTCTGCAAACTCAAGACAGAGTGGCAACTGCTGATCCAGTGCCATCACCCCCATGCCCCAGGCCTGAACCCATGTTGGAGAGAAGACAGTTTAGGATACAGGGGAATAGTGGAGAAGACAGAAAGGACCTGGCTGAGAAGCTAGCGATGTGTGTGGTGCCAGATATGAGGGTTGGAGAAACGGGCTGAATGTCACCTCAGGGGACTTCTAAGAACCTCGGGTTTGCTAATACTGCCTGTCATCACTCCCAAACTCTGTGACCTTCCTGTCTTAGACTCATGTGTGTAGAAAGGCTAAGGGAAGGCCTCCTTTGACAGGAGGACCAACTTCAGAGTCTTCAGGTGTGCACCCCCCCAGTAAGGCTAACTGGAGAACACCAAAACAGACTGGAGGGTCCACATGATTCTGGAAAACAGGTCTTTCACAAAATACAGAGGCAGAGACTGTCATGCCTAAGCTCAGCTCCAAGCCAGGTGATACCTCCAGTGACTCTCATCTCAACCCCAGGCCTACAGTGGAGATCTCAGAGCAACCCTTAGACACTGCTGCAGTTGGCTGTCTTCTGGTTTATGGCAACTTGCCCAGTACTTGCCCAGCACACTGGGCAGGGAGTTTGACTCTAGCCAAGGCTAGAAGTGGCCACAGCATAGTCCAGGATGGTCCTTGGTATACTTCAGTTTGTGTAGCTTTCTTCCCAATAAGACCCCGAGCACTTAGAAGGTGGGACACTGGCTGTTTGGATGACTCCATTTAAATACATGCTTATGGGACTGGAGAAACAGCTCAGGTGGGACAGTGCTTGCCTAGAATGCCCGAAGCCCTGTATTCAACCGTCAGCACTAAGCCAGGTGTGACGTTGCATGTTTGTAATTCCAGCATATGGGAGCTGAAGATAGGTGGATCAGGGGTTCAAGGTCATCCTTGGTTGCACAGCCAGTTCAAGGCCAACATGGGATCCATGACAGGACAGATCCAGTGATATGTGAGATCAATGCTCAAGACTTTCAAAATGGTGGCCTAGTGAGTTAATGCAAGCACCAAATGCAGGACCTGTTGAGAGCAGGCTGCAAGCAGGCCAGCACTAAAGGAGTAGACACATCACCTTCCCTATCTGCAAGGTCCTGAGAGAACAGGGAGAGTGATTGTGCAGTGCAGTGCAGAGGAGGGCACAGAGCCCAGTAAGATTCAGTTCCGAGGCCTACCCCAGGCTGTTGTGCATTCTCAGCATGCTCAGCAGAGCACCTCAAGGGAACAGCACGAGAGTAACATGTATGTCACAGACAAGGTCATCTGATCTCAAGCCAGGCATTTTCTAATCGTTTCTGAATATTAAACAACTCTTTACAGCCTTGTGCTGGACGTAGTCACTGTGTTGTGTTAAGTTCCCAGGTTCATGACTTGGGAAAGACACAATTTCAACTTTGAACAGGTTCCAGAAGTTTGTCTGCTGCAGTGCCACGTACCTTCCACACAGGTGACCTCAGTGAACCAACTTAAGGAAGATCAGCATTCTCAAGTTTTTTTTTTTGGGGGGGGGGGGGGTCAGCCACATGCTAAAATGAGCTAATGAAGCTGTGATAGAGCCGAGGGCAGCTGGGACTCAGACAGGAGTGCTGCATGGAGAAGGAGGGTGAGGGTAAGGATGGTTAAAACAGACACACTGCAGCTTTCCTCTTATTAAAGGGGAAAACATTGAAAAACAGTATCAGGGGCTACACAGGGAGAAAACCCTCCACTGTCTCAGTATCCCAATGCTACTGCTCTTAATGTTTCAAGTATTCCCTGCTACTCTTAGGGGACGGAGGGAAAGTGTACCCTCTCACATTGCAGGGGAAATGAAATGAGACATAATACTTGTCGGAAGCACCCTGGCAACAGCTCCCGAAATAAAAATAATAAAATAAAGTGTGCACACCCTTCAGCCTCTCAATCTCACTCCTGGGAATCTAGCCCAGGGAAATAAAAACCCCATCAGGTATAAACATAAGGACGGGGATGTTTATTACAGCATTATTTAAGTGGTGCTTGTGTGTCTGAGTGTGTGCGCGCGCACAGAGAGAAAGAGAGAGAGCGCGCACATAGTGGCACTTTTGTTAAGAGAATGTTGAACACATGATAGTGCATAAACCCATTAAAAAGATTAAGTACCAGTTAACTGTGGACAGGGAGGTAAATGTTGACAGCAAGATGCAGGAAAAATGTACATAGCATGATCCATATTTTGAATAACACCATGATCTGTTTTTCTGTTTCTTATGTAAAGTCTATTTAGGACCGGACCCACTTATGTATGAACACAGAAGGATATATACTGAGTTGATTTGGTGGCCTAGTTAGTGCTATTTGTTGACTTTAGACAGCCAGACTAGAGTCATCTGAGATGAAAGCCTACGTTGAAGAATTACCTAAATCAGATTGGCCTGTGAGGAATTATCTTGAGCGTTAATTGATGTGGGAGAGCCCAGCCCATTGTGGGTGGCACCATCCTTAGGCATGGGGACCTGGGCTGTATAAGGAAGGTAGCTGAGCATAGATCAAGTCAGAAAGCAGAGTCCCTCCATAGTTTCTGCTTGTGTTCCTGCCCTGACTTCCCTCAATGATGGACTGGGATCTGTTAGTATAACCCAAATAAACCCTTTCTCTCCCAAGTTACTTTTGGTCAGAGTGTTTATCACAGTGACAGAAAAGAAGTTATGACACTTGGTTATCTGAGACGAGAATGGGCATGAGAAGACAGACATGATTACAGAGATGACAGTGTGAAAACAGAAAGAGATGGAATTCTTAGGCGAAAATGGAGAAACACAAACTACTTCTCCACATCTCTCTATTCACTATACAGTCTCCCTGGAGCCAAGTCCCAGCTTGCTTCCCAGGTCTAGGTAGCCTGGTGACAAACCCTGGAACCCATTCCTACAGCATACAAGAAGCCAGCCCCTAGTTCAGGCCCCACAGATCTGCAGGCCAGTGTTTCAAGTTCTTTCCGCCTCTCTGGTACTGTGTCTGTCCAGTAGCCATCAGTCATTTGGGGACTCTTTCTAAAGTGACCATTGCCTGCCAAGCCTAGTGGGACTCTCCAACTACTGCTACCGAGAACTCACTGTCCTCACAGTTCTCAAAAAATGAGGCATGGCTGGAGCTACAAGACCTGCACATACAGTCTGCTCTGATTCCTCCCCCCAGGGCTCTTGGGCTTCATGCAACAAGAAGTTAGTCTAACCCAGACAAGAAGGGGAAAAGCTGGAGAAGTGCTGGCCCCTGAGAGGCTGTGGGGGAGGGGGAAGCCCAGCCTCCCCTTCCCCATCTCTGCTTAAGAGTCTATTGGTTCTATACTTCATCCCTGGCTTTGGCAGGGCAGTGGGAGGGAGGGAGCCTGTTATCTTCTCACCCCAGTGAGCCACAGCCTTCATGTGTTTGCAGCAGCAGCAGCAGCAGCAGCAGCAGCAGCAGCAGCAGCAGCACCAACAGCAGTGGACTTGGCAGTTCTGGGGGAGCAGAATGGCGGACTGGGAGCTCAGAGATGTCACTGTCTACTTAACGCTGCCTCACCCAGGCTGAGGGTAGGAAGAGAGACTGAGTTGTTTTTCCGCTTAAGATTCTTGGGGTCATAAGTAACAGAAACTAGTTCAAGTTAACTTTATCATGAAAGGTGCTTTGGCCTAAGGAAACACAAACTCATGGGATTCAAGGCCATTAATAGCCACCTCCTCCCTTGGCCTGTCTACTTAACACTGCCTCTCCAGTCCGATTCCCCACTGATTGTCTAAGTCTCTCCTCCGAGCTGTCTCTCCAGATGACTGACTGTCTGCCCTTCATGCCCATATACCTGGAACACTTCCAGCCCACAGTGCCTTCATTTACATTTCCAGTGTCTGAAAAACAGCCCGTTTGGCTGTCTGACTCTCAAACTCAATTACACATTTCCCAAAGAGAGCAATTGGATTTGCCGTGCTTGGGTGTGACATTCACCTTTGCTCCAGCCAGCAGCAGGCTGATGGGCAGGGGCAGTGTAAATATGGCAGCCAAGGAGCCTGGGCTGGCTGAGAACCCCTCTCCCTGGGCAATGGGAACCCAGGAGAGAAGAGAGAGAGAGAGAGACAACCAAGACTGAAGTGCTGACTCAAACCAAGAGTGTCTCTGAAACCACAGAACGTCAGTGACCAAAAATATGGACACCCTGTAGGGGATCAGAGCAAGGAAGAGGAAAGTGAAAGAATCAGGTTGGGGGCAAACAGGAAGCCACAGCCCTGTTCATGAACTCAGTGATGTTCTGAGCCTTGCTGCTTGCCCTTAGCAGTTACACTGGGGTGAAATGTGGAGATGGGTCAGCCTGGCTTCACAAACCACATAGGGAGCTGACATTTACAGTGGAGCTGGAGAAAATTGGAAATTAATTCTTACCATTCTCAAAGTAATATAAATAAATCGAAATGGCTTGGGATGCAAACAAGCCGGCCCCTGCATACCTCTCCATTACTCTCCAAGGAAAGCAGTTTCACATGCCTTAGTTGCTGCCTCAGTCATGGATCCAATTCTTTGTTTTGCATTTCTTTTGTTTTATATCGTGTGTATGCCTATGTGAGAGTGTGTGCATGTGTGTGTGTGTGCACGCGCTCGTGCACATGCAAGGCAACACTTGTGTTGAGGTCAGAGGACAATTTGGGTAGGTCCCAGAAATAGAACTCAGACCTCAGGTTTAGCAGCAAGTGCCTTTATCTATTTATTGAGAAAAATCTATAGGCCAGATTCTCTTCTTTTCTCTCCACTCCCCCCTCTGTTTTTTGTTTGTTTGTTTTTTGAGACAGGGTTTATTTGTGTAGTCTTGGCTGCCCTGGAACTCTCCCTGTAGACAAGGCTTGCCTGGAACTCACAGATCAGCCTGCCTCTGCTTATCCAAGTGCTGGGACCAAATGTGTGTGCCACCACTGCCCAGCTGCAGGCCTTGTGTTGTGAGGGACTGAGTTTGATCCCAGCTTCCTCCCCAGACATTTATCTTCATATGCTTCTAAATGCCTTGCTGTGAGGCTGCCCCCATGACCTATTGACTTCTTGCTTTGGTCACTGAGAACTTCACTGATGGACTTGCCCAGAAGCTCCCACCTGGTGCTGTGTGTTAAATTACAGTCTGGGACTGTGCTCACATTTCCACGGCCGTGACGACACCATTGCCCTACAAATAAGGTCCTCTTCCCTTCTGGTACGGCATCATCAGTTTAGTTTTTCTTGATATGACATATCTCTGTCTTTGTCATGTGCTCAGTTTTCTCTGCTTTAAGAACCGCACTGAGTGTCTACCAATATTGTTTTCTAAATGTCTAAAACAACTCTGGATAATATTTAAAATTTACCTCCGAGCCTCTCCCACCTCATCCTTCAGTTGTACTTCTGTGACTGTTATTGGTAATTAGGGTGTGGGCTGGGTGTTTCCAGGTTCTTGGCCCTTTATTCAAGGAGTTGAAGTGAAGGCTCACACAGATTGCACACATAGCAAGGATGTTTGACTCAAAGCAAAACTATAGAAAGGGTCAGAATATTCTGCAAACCACATGGAAGGGACGAACTCACGCCCTCTGATTACTGTGTGGGCTTCTCCTTTATGGGGCTGAAGAGAAGGAGATTGGCTACTAGGGGTGGGTGGGATGCGGACAATGTTATGTTTTGATTGATAGATTCAATCATATAAGTTTCCTATTGTGTATATCCCTTCCCATCATGCATCAGATTTTATTCATCTGCATATCCAATTACATATTAGTGTAAGATGGCATATAAGAGATTCTCCCTTAAAAGTTCACTCAAGGACACAGTGTAACCTTACCTCGAATGTGCCCTAAACCAGTTCAGGCTAGATTGGTTCTCCTACTCTTAGACCAGGATTTACCTGGGAAACAGAATCTTCAAAGGCTGATAGTTGCTAGACATAGGTGGGTCTCTGAGGTGCTAAGAGCAGTGTTTGGAAGGAGTGCATGGTCTGTGCAGTGTGAAGGTAAAGGGACTGGTACTTTGTTAAAAGAGGCTGCCTCAAGATAGATCCCGGATTCTCTGGTGCTTCCTACCTATTCAATCCCAGTCTTCTGAAATGCTGCCAGCTTCCCATTTCTTCCCATTTCTTTGTTTATGATCTTGTTTGTCTGAAGCACATTCTATGGTAACTTCCTAACAAGAGGTTCATGAGATCCTTCGATGGTCTGAAAGGCACCCAGTCCATATTCACAATTGATTTATGATCAGGTTAAGTACAGATTTCTGTTGGAAATGATATTCCTGTCGTGTGTTGAAAGCATGATGCCCTTGTCTTCTATTTCTGTAGTTCCAAATGAAGTCAGACACCATGTGTCCCTGCTGTGAAGGTGGGAGAATCCTGAGAGGGAAGCTGCCCCACCCAGGGACTCTTAACCGCCTTCAGCTCTGCATAGCACTGTGGAGTTTTGCAGGTTAAGAGTTTCAAGTTAAGAGTCTCTCTGGAATTCCTAGGACAAATCCATGCTTCTCACTGGTCTCCCCTCTGGGAGGGCTGTGGCTTGTAGCTTTCCCCACTCTGTTGAGTCCTGACCCTTCACCCCTCTGCTTTCCAGAGCCCAGGTAGTTGTTGAGGTCTCTCATCCACTGATGTCACAAAGCACTTCAGACTCTGCGTTTTACTCTTCTTCCTTTATTGCTAACTTAAGGGAATGTTGCTAGTGAGAGAAGGGCAAGATACATTTAATCGGCTATGTTTACCTGGATTGGAATCATGATTTATTTTTCCCACTGTTAAAACATCTACTTTCTCACGTAACTGTGAGTTTTATGGACTTCTTTCTTTGTTGCGATATAATATTTTATATCTCATCAAGAAGACAAGGGATGGTTACTTAACCAGCAAGTCCCTTGTGGCTCCGCATGTGTTTGGCTTTATTTCTCCCCATCAAGGAACACCTGTGTGCTTGTGTACTTTGCATCCTTGCCTTGGGGTCGCACGGAAGGATGTGAACCCTTTGTAAAACCCCAACACATCCTGCCAGGCTGCCGTCTAGAAACTCTCACACCTGTGGGGAAGAGAAAGAGAAACCATGATAGTTTTTGGTGTGGTGTCTCGTTTAAAATTCAGATCTCCTGTGTTCAGCCCTGGCAACCATGTGCTAGAGAATCCAAGGAAGCTGACAGAGGCATCCATTCTTGCTTAAAAAAAAAAAAAGTCTGTGTATGATTGAAATGAGAAAAAGAATACTGAAAGAAGAAAAGAATATGGTCCCTCTCCTCCCTACCCTTCCTTAACTCCCCTCTTGCTCTTGTCTATCCCCTCCCATCCCCATTGTGGCCTTTGAACTGGAACAGGCTCTTGCTGCTATGTATCTAAGCCTAGTCTGGAACTTGCAATCCTCCTGCTTCAGCTTCCTGAATTGCTTCAATAATTGGAGACACAGGTAAGCTCCCTGAGCCCCAGTCAGTACTGGGGACTGAAATGTATTAGACAAGCTCTCTACCACTGACTAGGCTGGCCTTGAACTTACTACCTTCTTATCTAAGCCTCCTGAGTACTTAGAACTACAGGCTTGTACCATCGTGCTTGACTCCAGCTCCCTTCTTCACAGAGTTCCATTTTGCAGATGGAGAGACAGGGCCCAGAGAAAGAAAGGAGCTAGTGCAGGGCTAGACCCACAGAAAAGCCTATTCAGGTTGAAAAAGAACCCAGGGTACTGGTGCTTCCTAGTTACGGAAATCTCTCTGAGTCAGACAGGTCTAGAGCATGGCTGGTACTCAAAGCATCTTGCTTGTTACAAACAGCTTGTCAGTGGCAGTACAGGGTGAGCAGTGGCTTGCCTCCAGTCCAGTGCTCTGGAGGAATTGATAAGGTACTTAGCAGGAAGCTCTGCTGAATGGGCTGTAAATTGGGGCTCCCAGTGCCTGTGGCTGAGAGAGACCTTCCGGTGATAAGCCCTGATTGGGCATTGACACTCTGATTGTGAATCCCCAAGATCCTGATGGCTTGACCTTTGGGTGCCCCTCCCTGTGTATAAAGTATTGTTTTGATTCTTACAAGGTCTTTTAGACCCCTAACTGACCATAGCTTTGTGGAACCAAGAGGTTTAAGTGTGGAAACAAGGCTCTGTACCATGCTTCCTTTTTTTTTCCCAGAGACTGGGGCTTCTCATAGCCCCCCACACACTGAAGGGACAGGCTTTGATACTACCTGCCTTGACTCCACTGTTCATCTTTGAGCCTTAAGAATAGCAGGATGAGCCCCAGGGACCTTCTCAGTATAGCAGAAGGTGTGATTGTGAACACATGAAATTGTCGACAATTTCCTCCCCCCCTATACAAAAGTGTGGACCTGGCCCCACAGAAGTAAGTGCTCTACCACAGAACTATATCATATCCCAGGTCCTTATTTAGTTTTCATTTCAAGACAGGATTTCAAAAAGTTCCCCAGTCTTTCTGTAGCCTATCTCTGTTGATGGCTTAGGTAGGCCCTGAATTTACTGTACTTATAACTATCCTGACTCCTGACTCAGCCTCCCTAGTAGCTGGGACAACAGGCCCATGCCATCAGGACAAGCCTGCAATTGTTTGTTTGTTGAGACAGGGTCTCATGTACCCTAAAAGGGCCTCAAACTTACTATGTAGCTGAGGATAACCTTGAACTTCTGTTCTTTCTGCCTCTACTTCTAAGTATTGGGATTACAGGCATGCACTATTACATCTGGTTTATATGGTACTGGGAAGAGGACCCAGGATCTCATGTATGCTAGGCAAAGTCTCTACTGAACCACATCTCCAGCCCCTTTACAGTCATTTTTGAAAATAGAAACAACAGATCTCATAGGGACCCAGATTCTAATGCCACCTGCCATCTAACACGATGAGGCTAAAACACAGTCCTCCACACTTAATGTCAAGTATGTGCCTGAAATGAGGTAATTAGTGACATCAGTGATGTCCTCTAGGCCCAGGGCAAAAGCAAGGAAAAGAACAGCAGCAATGATGAACAAACTTGCTGCTGGCGTTCATTCATAGCCTCTCATCTAGTCACCGTTGCCAGGGAGTGTTGGCAGGCTATCTCCCAGGCCAGGGCACTGAGGTACAGAAAAGTTAAGTGGATTGCTCCAGACCACAGAGGTGGTCAAGCTGGGACTGCAATCTAGATTCTACCTCTGGAGCTCAAGGCTCACCCCAAACCACTCTGCCCTTCCTGAGCTCCAATGAAGGAGGAGACCCAAGTGTTCAGGCTGTAGTGGTCTTTCACTCATTTTTAAAATTCAGAATGTAAGCAAAGCTATTCAGAGTTATCCCCTATGAATGAATGCATCTCTGGTGTATGTTGTTTGGTGTATGTTCACAAGATCATAGAAACCATCAAACTGTTCTGTGGGAGAAGTCTTGTCTCCAGTTTACAAAAGAAACTGAGGCCCAGAGCAGTTATGGGACCTATCAAAGGTCACATCTTAGGAGATAGAGCAGCTAAATCCACCTGCAAGCGTCCAAGGCTCTAAATCCTGTACTTTCTCCATGCCAGGCAAGGGACTGGTTCATCCTCTTCTTATGTCCAGGGCCACAGTGCTGCCTAACTGTTTGTGGAGACATCCAAAAGACAAAGGGGGTACCTTTTCATTCTGTCCACCTTGTGTGCACTCTGCCTGCACATGGAGCCCAAGAGCCATCCGTCCCTGGATCACCCTGAAGCACACTTCCCAGCAGTACCCCCTTCCCCCAGCACACACATGCCACAGCCCTGGGGAAGGCAGAGGCTCTCCTTGCTCAAAATAGCTCTGTGCTATTAGCTGCATTTAATTGAAGGTGTTTCGAGGGCAGCCTCCACCGGGCCCGAACCAAATGGAAAATGACACACTGTCAAATTAATGTCCCCAGACCATGATAAATGGCTGGGCTTTGTGAGTAATGCTTCCATTTCTTGTTTTAAAGGGAAGGATGTAGCCAGGCTCCCCGCATCTGTCCCTGCTGGGGAAAGGTCAGGGCCGTCCTCAGGATAAATAGCAGTCCTGCTAGCTCTTCTGCCTGGGTTGGGCTTCTAGCTTCTGCCTTCCGCTGTGCTCTGAGTCCTTTCTCTTCCTGTCTCTTGAGGCTTTAAGATTTTGAACAGCTTGGGAACCTCCCAGCCAATGTCCAGGGTGGAAGGAGCTGGAGATAAGGTTAATCCTTCCCAGAGCCCGCACTTTTACCTCGAAGAGAGCACTAACCCTGTTATCTTATATGATTAGTTGGCACACCAGATCAGCTCCTGACCTCCAGCTGCACCCCCTTGCCATTGGTTTCAGCTGCACAAATTCCACAAACCTACTCCACATGCTGCAACCTCTTGGGCAGGAAAGGCCACAGTTGCCAGTCTACTCTGTGCCAGGCTTAACCACTTTCTGGAAGACACAGACAGCCCCGGACAACAACAGCTGGCCAGGTCTTTCCAAACAGCTGTAGGATCTCCTGAAAAGAGTGTTCTAGAACAGAACTGTCCGACAAGGCCACAAGCAAGACACAGACAAGATGGCTCAGTAATCATGTCTGAACTCAGACAACAAAGCAAGAATGTCCTCTGTAGAGATCACCACACAGTCCCAATCCTGGTTGGTAGCAGGGTCCACAGTTTCCTTCCAGATCAAAGCCCTGGCCAGGATGGGTTCTTCCTCCTGGATAAGATTCATGACCACCCTCCCATGTGGAGCAGCCTCTGCTTCCTTACATCTTGTCCTTGCAGGATGCTGTTGGAGTAAGGGGAAGCTTAGTTCTCCCACTTCTCACTGATGCACCCCACTGTTTACACACACACACATGCTTTTTTGTATGATAGGCAACCCCCCCCCCCACACACATACATACACACACCTTTGTTGAACTACAGGTGTGCTTATGGTGATCTCTGGCTAAGTCATGTTGTTACTGCCAACCTTGGCCACAGGGCCAGGCACAATGGTGGAAGAGCCAGCTCAGAAATCATATTACCAGAGCCAAGGTGTTGGACCTGTTTGTTCTGCTTGGGGAATGCTTCTGAGGGGAGGTGGTGAGAGCTGACTGCCAAAGGAGAAGCTAAGCAAGCAAGCTTTAAAAAAAAAAAAAAAAAAAAAAGGAATGCAGAATCTTCCAGGTAACAGGAGCCTGAGCAAAAGGCCTGCAGGGGTAGGAGGTGGGGTGAGCAGAGCTGAGCCCTTTCTGGGAGGGGCGTTAGAGGCAAGGAGGTGGCAGTGCCTCAGGTCACATAGACTGTAAAGGGCCTGCCTGTTGGAGGTTCAAATCTAGCTCCTTCTATCTTCCCATCTGCTCACTTATCTGCTCCTCTGGGCTCAGCCTCCTTTCCTCCCCCATCCCTCCCATGACTGCCTGAGACAATATTGAGGGCACACAGTAGCTTTCCCGGCTCCATTATCGCCAACTCCTTTGCCGCCAGGGAACGGACCATCAGTCCCTGATGATACATAGCAGAAAATTGGTTGTCAGGCCAATAAATGTATCCGATTGGATTTTTGACATTGGGCTAACCCATCCGCAAGGCATTTGATTAAAGTGCTAAGAAGCAGTAGCTGGGCAGAACCTGCCCTGAGTCTAGCCTAAATAGACACTGTCTCCTCTCCAGGCGAGAGAGGCCCCTCCCTGCCTGTCTGCTGCTTATCCCCTCCTCTCTCATTTCCATCCTCCACTGCTCTGTAAGGGTCCAGCTTAATCAAGGCTCCCTGAGGAGAAGGGGACAGCCAGCTCCGCTGGAGAGGGATCACTTTTGCTTGGCTGCTGCTGACTGGTTCCTGGGCCCCACAATCCTTGTCTGGAACCCTGTCTGGGCCGCCTTTCCTCCTAGGTCTGGACTATCAATAGGCACCAGTCATCAAGGCCATTCCTCACCCTGGGGAGTGGAGTAAAAAGAGGCCCTATTATTACCCAGACTGTTTTCAAAGCTTCTCAGGTCCCTCTTTCTAGCTAAATGGGTGAGTCTGCACCCCATTTCCCCACCTACAAAGATAGGACCATGAACCTAGGTGGAGCCCCTTCACCCCACCCCCAAATACTTTCATGACTTGAATCAGAAATGGTGGGGCTGATTAATTGGGAAGCATGGGACCTATTACTGGTTTGCCATGGAGAATGATGTAATCACAGTGGGTGATGACGTAATGTACCCTCCGTGCGGGATGGTGGGGTGGTGGTGGCATACAGTTCCATTCTTTGTAGCTTGGGCCCTGAGACATTTTAATTATTGGAATTACTATGGAGAAAAGCTTACCGTGCATCCATCTCCATTAGTTTTCTTCTTTCTGTAATCCCTCCCTTTCCTATTGCAGTTTTTCCTAATTTTTTTCCTTCTTCTAAAAAAACCAAAACCAAAAACGAAACTGCTGTGTCTCTCAGAAAGCAGCCATTCATCCAGTTGTGCTGAGGGTTGGGAAGACATGAGACAGTGAGTCTAAGAGATTGCAATGTACAGTGTCTGACTGTATACACATACTGCAAACCCTGCCCACCCCCTCATGGGTTCTAACATGGGCTGCCTTGTTATTAGGGGCCCTGTGACAGCCCGGAGGAAGGCTGGCCTTTATCTACTACTTTGAAGAACTAAGAGGATGCTTGAGGGACTCTTCCCTCATATGGAATGAGTCCTAGAGGGATGGACCCCAACCTCAGGCAAGGTAGTTCAGGCAGTCAAAGGGACAGGGCCCTAGGCTCTGGGCTCTGGGCTCCCATCCAAGCTCTTCCTCTATAACCTGCTCTGTTTTCTCCAATCCATAGGTTTTCCCTTGACCTCAGCTTCTGATGAAAGACTGGAATCCTGTATTTTCCAACATGCATTTCCCTTTTATGTAGTTAAGTCTCTTAACCTCTCCCTAGGTTTGAACTCTGGCCAATGTCCCAGCTCCCACAGAGATACAGGTACCAGGAGAACACACCCTACCCTGGTCTTGTCTTCGGGACTTCCCAGCTCAGGGCAGAGGGCCTCTGTAGAAGCCTGGAGAAGACAAAGGTACAGTAAAGAAGCAGCAGTCCTTGTTTGTAAGTGTGCAGTTTGTAGACTTTTCCATTCAATAAGTTAAAGGACTCAAGGCCCCTGGCTTGTAAGTCAGGGGCTGAAGATGCTGTTTGAGAGGGTCTCTAAGGCCGCTTAGCCCTAAGTACTCCCAAGGCCAGAAGAAGTTGACTCAAACATACCAGGGAAGGAAGGAAGGAAGAGGAGTTTACCTAGATGCACAAGTGGGATAGGGGTCCTAGGCCAAGTGTTCTCCTCATCCTTGCTTTCCTCATCTGTGGAGTCATAAACATTGGCCTTGGGAGTTAAATGAATGAGGAGGAACAGGGGTACAGCCTGGAGCACAGACGGAGCCTAACTAGAGCCCCAGTGTGCATGACTGCCTTTCCACTACTTCATGGGTTGATTGTAGGGTTGAGCAGAGCCTAAGGCCTGATTTACAGTAGACAGTAAATGTCCATTGTCCTTAGTCATAGCCTGGAGCCAGAGCTGACTCACTCAAAGAGTCTGCAAGGCTCAGGGGAAGGTTGGGCCTAAACATCACAGGAATGAAGGAGGAGCTGTGGCCAGACCAGAGTCTTCAGGTCCTGTAGGCCCAGATGACGTATTTTCATGAATCAGCATGGAGTGAAAGGAGGCAGAGATTTGGGTTAAAGTTCTGGCATTACCATTCACAAGCTGGGTGATCCTAAGCAAGTTACATACTCTCTCTAAGGGTTAGTGTTCTCTCCTGTAAAATAGGAAGGATCAAGGCCCGCCTCTCTGGCGTTCTGGGAGAATTAATTATATGAGAGATGTGTGTAAGACACCTGGTGCACAGAGGCTGTTCAAGACACTTAGTGACTATCTCCTTTCATCCTGCTTCTGTGCTCAAAATTGAGACTAAGAAACTGTCAGCAGGTTGGCTCCCTGGAGGAAGCCAGCTCTGTCAGACTCGGAGGAGGCCCAGAGAATCTGAGGGTTAGACCATGACGTTCTCCTCTCCTCCTGAGGGCATCTCCCTGTCAGCACAACAGAACAGACGGCTACCCCACCAGGCTGCCTCTAAAAATAACCTCCTGTCTTGGCTCAGTACTGACACATGCTCAGGGCTTCCTCCTGGCACCGTCCTTGCCCTCTTTTGGTTCTGCTCTACCTTGGTGTGAGGCTTCTCCAAGCAGCTCCAGAGACATGCAGATCTCAGCAAGGCAGGGTGCGGCTCAGAGCAGTGAGCTCTGGGGCAGAGAGGACAGAGGTTGAGGCTGAACTGGACTAAGCCTCAGGGTTCTCTGCCCCTCTTCTTCATCCCACACCTATCTTAGAGAGGTGGAAGGAAGTTTCCATCAGCCCTCTTTCGGCTGCTGGAGGGAGGAACCTGGAGGGTCTGGAGGAGAGGAAGCCATAAGTACCCTGTAGCATTCATTAGCTCTTCTCTACCCATGATCTCAGCCTTTGCATGTCTTGGTTACCTGAACAAGGAGCGCCCATTCTGTGCTATCTCTTGGCAGAGCTGTTTCCAAATCAGAGCGGGTTCTCTCTAGCCATGCAGCCTTTAATTCGGGGAAAGAGACAGAGGATGGGTGGAGGCAGAGCACCCAAATTAGATAAACAGAATCTCTCTCTCTCTCTCTCTCTTTCTCTCTCTTTCTCTCTCTCTCTCTGTCTATCTGTCTCTCTCTCTCTCTCTCTCACACACACACACACACACACGTCCTCACATAACCTAGGCTAGCTTCCAAGTCACTATGCAACCAGGAATGAGTTTGAACATCTAATCTTCCTACCTTTTTAGTACTGAGATTATAGATATATACCGTCATATCTAGTTTATGGACTCTTGTGGATCAAGCTTTGGGCATGCTGTGTATTATTCTACAACAGAGCTATGTTCCTAGACCCCCTTACCCCCCCCTTCCTTCCTCTCTCAAGAGGCCTGTCCCTATGTTGTCCAAACAGGTCTTGGATACCCTTAAATTAAGTATCATAGAACCCTGTTTTCCTTATTCACAAGCATGGACATAATCTTGGTCTCCACTTCTGGACATATTCCTTTCTATGTAGGTCTCTACAAAGGCCCACTGTGGAGGCCATGGGGTGGTGGCAGGGTGGGGGGTGACCAGAGGTATTCAATGAGCATGTGCAAATGTTAGCTGCTGCCCTCTAGATCTGCAGGGAGTGCCCATTTCTCTTCAAGGATTAGGCTCCAAAGCTGGACACCAGTGATCATCTCAGAGTGGTGAACTGATCCTGGACCCAAAAACTTTGCCTGAGGTAGGAAGGCAGTGGGATGGAGGAGGTGCTAGCATGGTAAAGTGGGGCCTGGGTCTGACAGAAAGGTCTACAGGCCTGACTGCGGAAGCCCTGAGAAGCCTGCAAACACCCTGGGGGGTGGGGAGTAGAAAGGAGAGTACCTGAAGGTTCTGTGGTGGTTAGGGAGGTCCTGTGGAAGTGTCGCAGCTACTGCTGTCGGGGCCTCCTTGCCTCCAGGGGCCTTAGCTTTCTTCATATCAAGCAGAGTACTGTGTGCAGAGGGACTAGCTCAGGGCTCTGTGAGACCTGGGTTTTCATCAGCTTTCCAAATGGGGAAATCACTTTCCCCTTGGGTATGGATTACAATTCTGAGGGTTGAAATTGCTGTGAGGGTGGGGGACCCCTGAGAGCCTTCTTGGGGTAGCAGGCATGAACAATAGGAGGTGAGTCTGCAAGGCTTCTAGTAAGGCCACCAATAATCAGCAGTATCAATTGTTCCAGGATCCTGAGAGGTTTGTGAATCGCAGCAGGTATGTAACGAGTACCAGGAAGCACTCAAGTTATTATTTCAAACCACCTTGGTGGAACATCACAGATGCAGCCGTACGTGACACTGACTGCATTCCGTTCCCTGTCCTCCTGAGCAGACACCCAGGCAACTGCCCCAAGGACAGTGTGCCATCCTGGCTAGCTCAACCCTGGTATCCCAACCCTTGCCCTGACTGACGCGAAGCCCTGCCCTGTGGACTGGATCCCAAGCCCCAGATGATGAGAGTGTTGGAAACATTCAAGGAGGGAAAGGAAAAAGTGAAGCTGATAATTAGCTGCAGAGGATACTGGGAAAATCTCTCCCTAACTCCTCCTGGGGCTCTGACTGATGAGGAAGCAACCCCCTGGGGGCTGGCTTTGGCTCACTCTCTCCCTTCATTACTGCAGTTTTTCCACCCTGGAGTTTCCATGCTGGGCTCTCCGGTTTCCTCTGGGAGATGCCAGGTGGTGGAGTGGAAACAGCCAAGGCTCTGAAGTCAGAGGGTCTGCGTTCAAATCCTAGCTCTGACAGCTGCTAAATGTGTCTTCTTAAGAAAGGTACTTAACCTCTTGGGGCCCTGGTTTCTTCAGTTGTGACTCCAGGGTGGCAACTCTGGGATTGCTGATTGATTAAAGAGGGCTATGCACACTCAGTCCATGTTCTGACGGTCTTTTTGCTCTGTGTGGTCTCAGCCCCACAGAGAAAGAAAAGAGAGAGGTGGGTCATTGTGATGTAGGTGTTAATTAACAACTTGACAGCCTTGAAATTACTTGGAAGATGGGCCTCTGGGCATGCCTGGGGGTGGGGAGTGGAGCTGTTTGTTTGGTTGGTTGGTTTGGTTTGTTTTTCCGAGATAGTGTTTCTTTGTGTAGCCTTAGATATTATGCTAGCTCTGTCGACCAGGCTGGCCTTACAGAGGTCCACCTGACTCTGCCTCTGAGTGCTGAGATTAAAGGCATGTGCCAACAAGGGTGGTTCTCAATTACTAACTGAAGTGGGGGAAGACTGGTCCACTGTGGGTGGGACTATTCCCTGCACAGGAAATGCTCAGCTGTTTAAATAGAGAAGAGCAGCTGGGCTGCTGGATGCATTTGCCTCTGATCTTTGACTGCAGATGCACCATGACCAGCTCAAGTTCCTATGGCTCTCACTTTCCCACCATGATGTGGGAAACCCTTAAGAAACCTGTAAGGAGCCTTTTAGGGGGTATTACCACAGTACAAGGAAAGCAACTAAGCCATCCTCATAGAGATGTTAAGGGAAAGTGCCTGGCTGGGGGTTGGGGGGAACAAGCGCAGGAGCTGAAGACTGAGGATTGAAGACTGGAGAGCCATGGAATGAGCTTATCTAAGAGGGGAGGCAGGCCCTAGGCTCTGTCTCCTGTGGGACCCTGGATCCTCCTCCCTGTGAGTTTCTCAGAGTGGGACTAGCTTTTGAGGCTGGTGGCCAGGTTCCAGGCGGGATGGGAGCCATTAAACTCTAAATGAAAAGAAAGGCCCAGCAGCCCCGAAGGCCAAGGCCCCAGAGCAGGAATGGGAAAGCCAGCCCTGTTCATTCTTCAGGTTTTAGTTTCTTCATGGGAGAACAATAGAGCCAGTAGCAACTACTTCCTGGGGCTACCATCTAAGTATGCATAAGACATAAATCCTGGGGGATCTGGGCGCAGGGATATTCCAACACAGTTCCTGGGACTTCTGACACCTGTACACTCTGTCTGTGAAGAGGAGCCCTCATTAGGCAAATGACATGGACTGTCCAGAAGCCTGGGAACTTCCAGAAGGAGAAGACTCAGTGGCAGGCATAGTGCTAGGAAGTGTGTGTGTGTGTGTATGTGTGTGTGTGTGTGTGTGTATTCAATGATGCAGACATTCTATGACCACAGTTTGCTGGGGCACACAGAGGGTAAAGTCCAGGAATGTATGGCCCCGCAATTAGCCCTGCCCTGCTCCCTCTCCTCTGAAGAGCTACATGTGGAATACATCAGTAGTATTCAGAGTTGCGCTTTGATAGGAGCTTATGTATCAGCTAGCATTGCTGTGGAACAAGCAACTCAGAACCAAGAGTCTTGCTTTTTACACTGGACAGCCAATGCCGTTCATCTTCTGGAGCTTCCCCAGAAGCTGCATTCCTTTAGATGGGATTGCCCACCAAAAGCCTGGCACTGGCTGTCCACTGGATGCCTGTGTCTCCTCCAGGTGTCCTCACATCACACATGGGCAGCCCTGGCAGAGCATTCTAAAGGGGCTAGGGCAGAAATCCTTCAGACTTTTGAGGTTCTGGCTAACAAAACAAACAAACAAACAAATAAACATACAGCAGCCTTCCTGTCATGTGCCTACAGTCACAGTGGTCCCAGGTAACGGATGACGGGGGGAGGGGAGCATATGTAATTTCTCACCAGATGCCCAGGCTTAATTTCAGCCTGGCTGCTGAGTCCTGAATGTGGGCTTTTTACCTCAACTGTCTATACTTCAGTGCCTTCTTCTACAAGATGGACAGTGTTGATCCCTGCTAGCCAGGGGCTTTTATGGCCAAGAAAGAGGTTGTACAAAGCACTGTGTGGAGCGTTGACATCCAAATGCCCCAAGCTGGCATAATGCACAGCTTTTACTCACACTAACCCACGAACCCTGAACTGGGTGAGACCCCCTGTGACGCAGAGCATGAGGGTCTTTAGCCAGCTAACCACCCAGTCTCCAGACTACTGGTTCAGTGCTCTTTCTATGATGCAAGCTGCCACTCAGACTGAAGACAAGAAGACAAATGCTTCAGTGCATGGAGGGAACATTCATCTCCTCACACACAGTGAGTGTGATTGACCCAGGCTGGCTGCTCAGGATCACATAAGTTGGTCCTGCTGCTGGAACAGAGAGTAGGGGACATGTGTCATGTATCTGCCACCCCAGCTCTGCCTTAAGCTTTGACCTCACCTCTCCTCCTGTACTAGTGTAGAGTGGACATAGTCCACTAAAAGACCTGTCCACTAAATCACAGGAAGCAGAGTGAGCAGGGTCCAGGGGCTAGTATGAATGAAGCTGATAATTACAGCAGCCCTAGGCACAGGAACCAGGCACACACAGCCCCTGAGGTCAATCTCCAGAATCAAGACAAAAAAGCCTGGTGGAGTCAGGATTCCAGGAGATTGCTGGCCAGCTGCTCTAGACAAACGGCAAACCCAGGTTCCAAGGAAAGACCCCATTTCAAAAGCAACATGGAAGGTTCCTGGAGAATGACACCCAATTGTTGACATCTGGCTTACACACACACACACACACACACACACACACACACGCACACGCACACGCACACGCACACACACAGACACGGACACATGTATGAAAATGTGGAACAGAAGGCCAGTATTGTTCTGGACTCTAGCTGTAGCTCCTGCCCAGGAGTCCCAACCTTATTTCCAGAGCGCTGGTATAGGCTGGCCACCCTTCAGGTGCTCTTGGCAGCAACACAGATGTAGATTTGCATCGTGTAGAGCTGGAATGGCCTATGAGATCGGTGGGCTAAGGCCATTGTTTACTAAATGAGGTGCTGGCTCAGGACAGGTCTAAACTTGCCAGCATCTGAGTCCTGCCTTCCTCGACCATCTTGTCTGTGTGTAACACTGGGAAAGCCCCGCCCCTTTCCCCTGTGGAATGCAGTCTGTGGGAACTCTGTGGCCCAGACAGGGCCAATGCTAGCTTGAAAGACACCTTTGAATGACCCCTGGAAAAAAAAAAAACCTAAAAAACCCATCCCTTCCGCGGTAAAATAGAGCTCCCACAGCAAGCCAGACAGATTGTAACAACTCTGTCCCTATTTGACCCCAAACCTGAGTGCCTTGTATAGCGCACAACCTACCCGACCTTCCATGGAACCCTGGCCCATGCCCACTATTGGAGATCCACATTAAAATTGGCCTCCACGAGCTGCCCATGAGCTACAGTTTGCCAGAGTTAACTCCAGGCCCATCTGTGGATGCTGGGAGCTTCGTCAGCTCCAGGCCAACACTGCTCTACAGGAATATTCCCTCAGCTCAACAGGAAATCTGGATTTTTATGTGACTCCTACAGTTTTCAAAGGTTGGCAAGGAGCTCTTCCCCTCCCCCCCCCCCAACACCATGCTGGCCAATCTTCCTCAGGCCACAGACCACACGAGACAAATCTGTGGGCTGACAGATTTTTACCATTTCACTTACCCCAGATCCTCCCCAATACAGATGTGAGATGACAAGGTAGTGACGTGTTCAAGATGACACTGGGAGCCAGTGACAGCCTGTCCCCGCAGACTTCTCTGGTGCCTGTGACCCACGCTGCGCCTGCGTTTTACAAGTCAGCGCAGATCACACACACACCTCCTGCCTGGCCCTGGCCCCAGCTGATATTTTTACCAAATGTCACAGCAGTTTGCAGGAAGGCCCAGGGTCTAGCTCGAGCCAGTGAATTACGGTTGCTTGCCAGCGGGCTGTAAACACGATTCTGATTAATGAATTTCTTAATGGCTGGGCCCTGGGTGCAGACCTTGCCTGAGTGTCACCCCGGGCAGACACATAAGGAAGCTCTGGCCCAGCAGTGGGAAGATTTGTGTCATGTCTCTGCCTCTGAAAGGGTGCTCCAAGCCTGCTGGCTCCTGGAGCTAGTAATCAGCCCTCTCTGGCTATA
This sequence comes from Rhynchomys soricoides, assembly GCA_019843965.1. Taxonomy (NCBI): domain Eukaryota; kingdom Metazoa; phylum Chordata; class Mammalia; order Rodentia; family Muridae; genus Rhynchomys; species Rhynchomys soricoides. The sequence goes on from JADRCH010000050.1 coordinate 704,318, forward strand.
GATCCCCCTGGTTCTGTCAGTGAGCGCCAGCCGCCTTGTGCCTGAGACTGGGGACAGCCTTGATTGATCTTTGGGTGGAAATAGCACTGGCTGGCTGCCACCTTGATCTCAAGGAGCTTGAAAATGCCCTTATCTGAATCCAAACACACAGAGAGGCTTCTTCTTGTACTGGTTTGAAGATGCCCTGCCTGAGACCTGAACCATGGCAGAAAGCCCTGGAATTTTAAGTTGGAGACAGCAGTAAAAGCCTAGTTCTAACCTGTCCAGAGTCCCCTATGTTTCAGAAAACACAGAAACTCTGGAAAACCGCCAATCATGGAATGCTCTCACTGTGTGACTTCAGGCTAATCTCTTGACTGCTCTGGATCTGTGTCTTCTCAAAGAAAGGAAAGGTCTTTGGTGGACTTTGTTCATTCTGCACTAAGTGTAGCAAAAGAGATAAGGTCAAAACTAACAGTAGAGTTGGGGTGACAAATAAGTGACCCATGTCCCCTGCTCTCTATTCCAGCACCAGGGTCAACCCCAGCAATTGGCTGGGACCAGTTCTCATAGCTTCTTTAGTGCAGGTCCCTGGGCAGCTAGCTCCTGTCAACCGTGATTATACACCAAGCAGCCTACTACTGAGCCTTTCCGAAGCCCCACCCACATTCAGGCTTCCCAGGGGCACCCTTAGGGTACATCCTCCTCAGTGCTCAGACACCTACCAAGCTCAGGCTTAGGTGAGGCTCGATAGGCTCTACAGTATTACTGATCCTTCCACAGTGCACATCTGGAAGTTTACCCAGCTCCCCACCACTGCCAGTTTGCCCTGGAGTGTAGAGGAGGAAGCAGCTGTCTCTCTTCTTCAGCTGTGAGGTGTCAAGACTATGAGAGGCTCTTTCGAAGAGAGGACAGTGGTAGCTGTCTGGAGAAAAGAAGGGCTGTATTCTGGATTGGGTGGGCTCAGGCAGCCAGTAGGGATTGGGAGCCCTGAAGCTCCCCCCTTTCCTCAGGCTCCCTTGTGATAAGGCCCTCAACTCTGGCTGATTCTCTCAGGCTGACTCTATCTCCTGAGGCTGGGGAGGGGGTGGCTGTCGACTCCTGATTGAACAGCTTGCTGCTTGTTTGTGTTTGTGTACTTTCACAGGGACAGCAGCACCCCACTGAGCGTGCACCACACATATTCAACAGCTGTGACAGAGACGCCATCAATGTCCTACAAATTCACTTTCTGCTTTTTTTCCAGAAAAAGTTGTGCCTTAGACTAGAGCCTGTGAAAAGAGTCCTGAAAGAATTATCTGCCCTGTTTCCTTGCTTTACAGAGAGAAGTAGGTTACGGAGAGGTTTAGCAAGTAGCCCATGCTCACACAGCAAATGAACAGAGTGAGTGATCCTGGGGTCCTCTCTCCTAAGGAAGGTCACTCTTTCCAGGTAGTGAGAATTCCAAGCACAAACCAAAGTCAAGAACACAGGCAGTTTGCGGCCTCTGGGTTAGCCACTGCTTCCGAAGCCATTGCCCTCCTGGGACATAGTGGACAATATATTTATGTTTGATTATCTGAAGAGGACGCTGTATGGAGGAGCCTGTGTAATTGAGCTCTCTTTTTAAGTCTTAGCTCCTTGACTCACTCAGGATCGTAGACATCTGCATGTGACAGTCTGAGCTCACTGTGGCTGAACACGGAAAGAGAGAATCCTGGGAGTCACAAAGCAATGAACAAGTCTGCCATTTCCTAAGCCCAACTCTGTGCAAAGATTTATGTTTTGTCTCATGTTGATGGCTGAACTGATTTTATTTTCTTTAAGAGATATTTTCCCAGGGGCTAGAGAGATGGCTCACTGGGTAAAGTGCTTACCAGGAAAGCATGAAGACCTGAGTTTGGATACCTAGCATCCAGGCAAAGTCTGGGCATAGTCATGCCCACTTGTAATCCTAGCACTGGTAATAGGAGGAGGTGGAGATGCCAGGCCGCCAATGCAGCTTACTGGCCAACTAGTCTTGCCTACCAGTTAGCTCTAGGCTCAGTGAGAAGCCCTGTCTCAAAATATAAAGCAATTGAGGAAGACATGCACAGTTCACCTTTGTCCTCCATGTACACATACATGGGCACACTCAGTTGCAAACACATGTGCACATATACACGTAATCTTGCAGTATTCATTCCTTGGAATATATTGTTAAGGAAAACCGCTCAGGCAAACTCACTAAAAAGTAGTGAATTTTTAAAATGTATATAAAATAAACACTTTACATAAGACCATGGAACCATTTTCCCATGAACCATTGGCAGGGCAGAGGTTACTGTTCCTGCTCAGATCAGATAGGGCTCTACAATAACATGTTTGCAGGATGTGTTATATATGGTGTGTTTGGTCGCAGCTCATAAATTCCAAGTCCCTTGCCTTGAACAATAAGGAAACATGGCTGAAGAAAGAAAAGGCAGAAAATGTTGATAGCATGGAACCAAGTTAACCTTTAAAATCAGAATCAAATACCTGAATGGAAGCTGAACCCTTTCCTGGAAGTGGCTTTCCATGAGCTGATGACTAAAGGTTTACCCATAAACTAACCAACAGGCCAGTGGGAAAACAACAGTCTTTCCAGAACAATCATCTGGGTTTACACAGTGAACCAAACAGCTTTATGCCATGGACAGTGTATTTAACTACTGTCCAATAGCAAGCTCGGTGCGAGGGAAGGCCTAGACTTGAAATATAAAATGCTAATGTGCTCTTACCGCTTTCTGAGAGACTACATTTACTTCCATGCTGCTTGGAATCCATGGGTCATGTACCGAGCATTGTGGGTAATACAGCCCCGCTTCACAGCTGAGGCAGATGCCTTCACACCCCAGCCCTCTTCCACAACTTGCCCGCTATTCACACAGGAGTTCTTTGCATGGGCCGGGCTTTGGCTGAGAGTAACTCATTTGCACTCTTTACTGTCCCTCTGTTACTTCCTGGGAGAATTTTACAAGCAGAGACATTGATCAGGTTGTCAGGTCTCAGACCCTATGGCAGGCTGTTGGTGCAGAAAGACCCTTCTCTGGGATACCCCAGAAGGGACAAGGAAAGAGGCATGGTTAGGGAGCCACTATGAAGTCTGGTCTGTTCATCAGGGCTTGGAAGCACATCAGAGTTTTTGGTGCCTCAGTTTCTCACCTGCAGAATGAACACACAGTTCATTTCTTTCACTACCTAGGGGGAGATGGAGATGACAAATGAACACAGTGTTTTCTGTGCACAAGAAACCACTCTGGATGGAAGCTATTATTTAGGACAGTTCGTCTCATTCCCTGCTCTGAGATCTGAACCACACACCAACGGAACACCTAGACGTGTGCTTAATGATTGGAATTTGTTCTTAAACTCTGTTGCTGAGTGAAAGGTATTCCTGTGAAAAACTCATTCCATGCTTGGTATGGTGGCTCATGCCTGTCATCCCAGCACTTAGGAGGCTGAGGTGGGACACTAGCCTGGGTTACATAGTTAGACCTTGACACAAAAAGGGAGAAAGAAAGGGAGGGGTGGAGGGAGAGAGAAAAGGAAGGAGAAGAAAGAAGGGAGGGAAGAAGAGAGAAAAGGAGGGAAGGGGGAGGGAGAGAGGGAGGAAGAGTGGGTAGGTGTGGAGAATGGGAGATAGTTCAGTCAATAAAGTCCTTGCTGGTTGGAGCCTGAGGACTTGAACTCACATCCTAGCACTCCTGTGAAAGGACAGGTGCCGTGTGCACACCTAGAACCACAGTGCTGAGGAGACAAAGACAGGAGGCTTTCTGGGATGGGGGTTGGGGGATAGCTAGTCTAGCTAATCTGGGAGCTTCAGGTTCAGTGAGAGACCCTGTCTCAGAAAAGGTGAGGACACACACACACACACACACACACACAGACACACACACACACACACAGAGAGAGAGAGAGAGAGAGAGAGAGAGAGAGAGAGAGAGAGAGAGTTTATTCCATATATTTTATTAGGAAAAGTCATGATGCCTTCCACTCATCCTCAAGTGTGATTCCAGGCTGCCCATTCAGCTGACTCCCCGTGGCCTCTGGTCAGGCAATGTGTGTGTCTGTGAAGCACCACAGGTGAGTCCCATGCAATCTCAGGCCTGACACTTTTTTCTTTGAGGACCCCTCCCCCACACCTCCCCTTATGAGATTTGCAAGTGTATCTACTGGCCTAGTTGAGAAGCTAAACTGCAGACTGGACTCAAAGCCACTCAGAGAGGCAAGGACAGCATTCAGAGCCAAATGGCAGGCTGGGAGCTCTGCAAAGGGCCCCTACTTGGGAGAAGAGTAGCTTTGTTTCGCCATGCTTTCCTGAAATCAAGCCCGAGGGTCTCAGATAACCAGCCACCTAAGGACTGAAGGTTCCTGCCGGGCATCCGCCTGGCCTCTGCAGCAGCTCATGCTAGGAGCCTCAGCTGGTTCACCAGCAGCTCATGGCTCCCCTGAGCACTCCCAGTTAATAAATCCCAGACCCTCATGGTGTGAAAGGGAAGAGATTACTAGTCCAGGCACTTGGCTGGCGCTGCAGGGTCTCTACACACCTCATACATCACATCTGATACCTCAGGGAGGTGTAGGCTGGCTCAGAGTGTTCTGTGTGGGGTGAGAAACAGCATCTCCTCATGTGCCCTCTTCCCAGACTCCTCTGCTTCCACCTAGACCCTAGAGACAGTGTGCCCTTATGATAGTGTTGGGAGACAGTATAGTCTTACTCTGGTGGAGTACACTGCTCTCTCTGTTTCTGTCAGTCTGTCTATCTCTCTCTCTCTCTCTCTCTCTCTCTCTCTCTCTCTCTCATGCAAAGACAGAGGCACATCCATGTCCATAGGGCTTGCAGAGAGACCAGTATACTGTGTGGTGTATGTGCACGGTTATATATGTATGACTATGCTAAAAGCCAAGCTGGTAGTTGGGGAGACCAGGGACAGAAGGAAAGGGAGAGAGGGTAGCGAGAAGGGGAACAGAGAATGCAGGGGTGTCAGAGGCCTCCAGGATCTTCATACTCTAACTGTCCCCTTCGATTGGATAGTCAGAACTAGTCCCCCAGGCCTGGGTCCGCAGGCAGGCACATACACTTGCCTGTGGAGTCTAGACAATAACAATATACAGGAGCCAGGCGAGCCAGTCACAGACTTGGAATGGGACAGCTGGCTAGGCTTGCACAAAGGTCACAGCCTCCACACAGCTCTAGCTCACTCTTGCCATGGGGAACAAGAACATTCTGTTGCCAGATTTCTAATTTTCCTTCTCTTGGATTTCTGTAAAAATTTTCAAGTTTTAAAGAAGCCTCACTTGGGACAAACAACACATTCTGCCTGATTCTGCCTGCTCAGCACTGGGCCTGGTCTTTAGGTAGAAAAGAGGGCAGTTGGGGGCATGTTTGCTAGGCTAGTGCCACTTTCTGTTTGTGGGGTTCTGGGCCTCTGAGTTCGTCTCTGAGCCTCTGTCTTCTTATTTACAAGATGTGGATAGGAATGGCTGTGATGGTCTGAAGGTAACACTCCCAAGAATAATCCTGCACAAGCCAGCACTGGCGTGCAGCAGAGTTCATCAGACCCTTTGATCTGCAGGTCCTCTAGGGCAATGAGTCTTAGAATCTTCCTTTCTGACATCTTCCTTCCTAGAATCCATCTTCCGGGATTAGGATAGAGTTGTGTACAGCCTACCTAGCTTGGTGATGCTGGCCTGTCATCCTGGAGATCTGAGGGACTGAAGCAGGAGGGTTGAATGTTCAAGGACAGTCTGGACAATGTAGTGAAATCTTATCTCAAAAAATAACAAGGCAGGGCAGTGGTGGCGCACGCCTTTAATCCCAGCACTTGGGAGGCAGAGGCAGTCGGATTTCTGAGTTCAAGGCCAGCCTGGGCTACAGAGTGAGTTCTAGGACAGCCAGGGCTACACAGAGAAACCCCGTCTCGAAAAACCGGAAAAAAAAAAAGTAACAATGGAAGGGGGTGGAGAAATGGCTCACTGGTTAAGAGCACATATTGCTCTTTCTGAGGACCTGAGTTCAATCCCCAGCACCCACATCAGGTGGCTCACAACTGCTTGTAACCCCAGCACCATGGGGTATCTCACACCTCTGTATTCCTATGCACATACTCCCCCACACAGTACCACCCCATACACCTAATTAAAATAATAGAATTAAATCTTTGAAAACAGGAACAAGGGCTGGAAGTAGGAAGGCCTGGGGGGGACCCTCAATGACAATAACATCTGCTGCTCAAGCATGGGGACTCAGCAGCCATGTAAGAGCAGATCCTTAGAACCCACTGGCCAGCCAGAGTAGCCAATAATAAGCTCCAGTTTTAGCAAGAGAATGTCTTAGAGAGAGAGAGCATTACAAAAAAAGTCACTTGATGTTGACCTCTGACCTCCATACACACAGGAGACTAAGGACAGTTCCCAGGGATAGAGCACCTGCGTAGCCTTTAGGGTTCCCTGAGTTCACCACTGCAAAACAAACGAACAAGCAAACAAATCTCGGGGACAGTGTACCACTTTAAATCCAGGACTGGCTGGGTTACAGCTTGTCAGCTAGGAGCTGTCTTATATCTCCCTCTCTCTGTGAGTGAGGGAGTTCTTTAGAACTGTGAGTGCTTCTTTAGAACTGGTGGGGGTGGGGCCTAGGATAGGCCTAGCTTGTCTCCCAGAAGCCTCATCTGGGTGAACCTGGAGCAAATGTCAAAGCCTATGGGTGGCTCCCCCAAGCCTTGAAGTCTTGAGATGGCTAGGAGAACTGGCCAACCAGGCCTGGCCTGAGCTACAGCTGCCCTGGGCTCCCAGCCATGCTGCCGCACCATGACCTTTCCAGACACATCGGGTCCCTCCTCCTCCTTGGCAGGCATGGCCATTAGTTCATGGTGAGGACTCTTTCTTAATTGCCTCGGGACTTCCCCTGACTAACTGGGGGAAGAGCTGGCATCCTGTCTATCACACCAGCAAAACCAATCTGAGAGCAGAAGCAGGGAGTGCTGGCGGGACTGGAGAAGCTGGCACATTTAGTTGGAACGATTATGTCTTTAAAAAGGCAGTTGTACGATCTATAAAGTTTGCAGCGGGGACGCTAGTGCCCTTGGCTTCTGCTTCTGGGATACGCAAACTGCATGTTTTCTTCCCCATGGCTTTGCCTGAGATGCGAATAACCTTTTCCTCTTTTCTCTTGCTCCTGCCCATTAACTCCTGGAATCACTCCGCTGTTCTTGTCCAAGCTGCCTTTGAAGGAAGATTAACCCACTGGCAGGGTTAATCTTCACTTTGAGGGCTACAGACATAGCTCTCTTGGCAGAGTACTTGCCCAGCATGCGTAAAGCCCTGGGTTCAATCCCCAGCACTGCATAAACTGGTTGTGGTGATATGCACCTGTAATCCTAGCAAGTAGGAGGTGGAAGCAGGAGGATCAGAAGTTCAAGGTCAGCTTTGGTTTGACACTAGCCTAGGATACTGAGACCCTATCGCACCCTACCCCCAAAAGGAATGGGGAGAGTTACAGTTTTAATTTTGAAGCACATTTACAGCAGGCACACGTACAACTGCAGCCTAGATTGCAGGGTTCCAGACTCAGAGGCCAAGGCCCGTCAGCAGAGATGTTTCCCTTTCCCAGGATGCCCTGCACTTGGGTAGGAGAAGCCCCTGTATCTTAGCTCCCCTCCTGTCTCCTTCCAACCCTCCCCGCTCTATCAAGAATCCTGTCTGTCTCTTAGCATATGGGAACCTCCTGGGTCTACAATGAGAAAGGTAGGCATTATTTCCTTTTCTTGGGAAATCTGTTCATGGTATTGAGCTCTGCGGAGGGAGACTTGACTTGGATATCATGTCCAGTGGTAGGGACCAGGCAGATGTAGGCAGAAGAAGGTTAAGTATATAACCTTTTTCTGTGTGTGTGTGTATGTGTGTGTGTGTGTGTGTGTGTGTGTGCGCACGCATGTGTATGTGTATGTGAATGTGTGTAGAGGCCAGATGTGGATATTAGAAGTCTTCTGTCTCTCTTCTTTATTAATCATTATTATTGTTATTATTATTATTATTATTAACAGTCTTTCACTGAAACTGGTATCTCTCTCTTCTTCCTCTTCCTCTTCCTCCTCCTCTTCTTCCTCCTCCTCCTCCTCCTAGTCTGACACAGGGTCTCTCACTGAACCTAGAGCTCACTGATTCAGATAGGCTGGCTGGCAGAGCCCCAGAGATCCTCCTGTCTCCAGCTCCTCAGTGCTAGAGTTAGAGGTTAGGTCATTTTCACTGGGGCTCTTGGTTTAGGTTGTTTTTCACTTCTCTTTAGAGCTGTCCACCCTTTCCTGTAGTCCTACTGTCTGCTGCTGTGTCCACCACTTTCTCCTTATCCTTCCTGAGAAAGGATGTCCAAATTCTCTACATCCCTGTCCCATAGACACCTGTGCGGTGGGCACATCTGTGTTTATACACCCGTCTGAGTCCCTGGTTCATCTGTAAGAGAGCCAATGTTTACTCCCAGCTGACATAGTTCCCCTCGGCAGGGGGTTGTAGAGCCAGAACTTGGTAGTTGGTTTCTGGCCCTTGAGTTGAATTTCTACAGGATGATTCTGAAGCTTTGAGATGAAACCATTAGAAGCACTGACACTGATATTCCTACTAATTACATACAGAGGCAGAATTGCAACCTTGGTCTGCCTGCCCAGACCCCTACCACTGAGTTTGATTTTTTTTTGTTTGTTTGTTTTTCGAGACAGGGTTTCTCTGTGTAGCTCTGGCTGTCCTGGAACTCACTCTGTAGACCAGGCTGGCCTCAAACTCAGAAATCCACCAGCCTCTGCCTCTCAAGTGCTGAGATTAAAGGCGTGTGCCACCACTGCCCGGCACCAATGAGTTTGAAAAATGATAGGCTGCACTTAATTAATGTTGGGGAAGAGTTACACGATTACACACACGCATGCACATGAGCTCTCTCTCTCTCTCTCTCTCTTTCTCTCTCTCTCACACACACACACACACACACACACACATACACACACATGTGTGTGCATGTGCACACGTACATGCACACACACTGGAGAACACACACACACATGATAGGGGAAAGCTTACTCCATGCCTTCTTATGGATAGCTAGTGGAGATGCTACCTAGAGCAGGGAATATGCCTGGAGCAGGGAAACCGGAGGAGCTGCCAGTGAGGCCTGCTGTGTTCTCTCAGTGGCTTGGTGGTTTCTGATCCACATGCATGATCGATTGTGCATGAGTGACAGCTCAGAAGGGGTTCTCTAGACACTTGTATGTCACCAGGAGTTGTCTAGTAAATTAACACAAGCCACAGTGGACTTCAGTCTTGTCAAAGTGCCTTATCTGTCACCATGTGATTTCAGTTCAGGCCTAGGTGCAATCTTACACGCTTAAAAAACAAAACAAAACAAAAACAAACACAGGAGCTGGAGAGATGGCTCAGCAGTTAAGAGGCCAGAGTTCAGATCTCAGCACCCACAGTAGGTGGCTCATGAATGCCCGTAACTCCGAGGGAACTCATGGCCCCTTCAGGTCTTCATGGGCACATGCCCCATAAATAAAAACAAACCTTAAAAGAAACATTAAAATACTATCTTCACATTGTTAAAAAGCAGAAAAACACTCATTTCTACTATTGATACCTAAAAATATCCATAATCTTTCAAGTATCTGATATGTCCAAATTGTAAAAACTATGGATCCTACTGTATGTAAGTGTATTTTTCCACCCAAATATTCTGGTATGTTTCCTGTTTAGGTATCTTTAACTTCTTGGCAAACATTATTTAAAACTTTAAAAATTATTATTCATGTGAGTGGGTGTTTTGTCTGTGTACCTCATGCACTCTTCGAGGTCAGAAGAGGGCATTGGATCTCTTGGAACTCAAGTTGCAGATGGTTGTGAGCTGCCTTGTGGGTGCTGGGAACTGAACTTAGGTCCTCTGGGAGAGCAGCCAGTGCATTTAAAGGCTGAGCTATCTCTTCAACCTGGCAAACATCCTTTGGAGGTTGCATAGCTGTGTGTGGTGGCACACAGCTGAGGTCCCACCTCATGGGACACAGAGGCAGTAAGATTCTGAGTTTGAGGTCAGCCTGGGTCAAGGAGCAAGACTGTATCCAAAGAAAACAGCTTTGGATGGTAGCCATTGTGAGACTACACTGTAGGCCATTCTGTAACATGTTGCTGCTATCACAATTTGCTGTCATAGCTCTCTTACATATATTGTTGTATGTGTGTACATTTTACCCCAGATCGCTGTGGGATTCTCTCCCCCCCCCCCATGTGTGTGTGTGTGTCTATGCGTGTCTGTGTGTCTGTGAGCATGTGTGCATGTATGCACATACAGGCTGGAGGGGGGAAGGCCTCCACAGGCTCATAGATTTGAATGTTCAGCCCAAGGAGTGGCACTATTAGGAAGGGTGGCCTTGTTGGAGGAAGTGTCACTCAGGGTAGGCTTTGGGGTTTCAGAAGCCCAAGCCAGGCCCAGTGGCTGTCTTCTTTCTTCCTACTGCCTCTAGGATCCAAATGGAGAACTCTCAAGCTATTTCTACACACTGTTTATTTCACACAGAGTGTCTCGGGGACCTTCCTGTCCCCACCTCCCCATTGCTGGGCTTACATGCATATGCTATCATTTCCTGCCTTGCCTGGCTTTCTATGTGGGTGCTAGGAATCCAAATGCAAGTACTTGGCATTACTCAGTAAACTCTTCACCCCCTTTCCATCTCTTCCAGTCCTTCCTTAGGAGTTCTTAAAAGACAGCAGCAAATCACTTTCTAAAGCCTGGAGGTGCTGAGGAACCCTTATCTGTATCTACAGAGAGTAACATCAGTTTCAGAGGTTTTTGTTAGTTGAATTGCTTAGGCATGGTTTTAAAATGATTTATCCTGGCTGGAAGGATGGCTCAATGGGTTAGAACACATACTGTTCTTGCAGAGGACCTGAATTTGGTTCCCAGCCTCAATGCCAGGCAGCTTCCAGGGATCTCTTCCTCTGGCCTCCTCTAGGACCTACACTCACAAGTACAGTCACACACAGACACATAGTTAAAAACAAAATCGTTTCTGATGCTCTTTAATTACCTGCACTTTGAAGGCTGTTATTCACATTCTCTCGGTTTTAGTGGGGGTCATGTTGATTCCCCAGCCCCAACCCCTCTCAGCCTTAGAGAGCTTTCCTTATCCATGGGGTTGAATACACTCGAGACCAATCCTTCTGTGTTAGCCACAGTGTCTCCAGGTTTGCCAGCAGCTCTTCACTCTCTTGCTGATGTTTCCTGGAGTGGAGAAGGCTCTGGCTTCCCCTGATCCCCTGCACTTATTTCTTTTCTCCCTCTTGTGTAGTTTATGCTCTGGAGATTTTTTTCCCACCCAATTATGGGAGCTGGTAAATATTTACCTTTGTTTTCTTCCAAATTTTTATGGCTTTGCTTTTTATGTTTAGCTCTTTAATCCTCTGTAATTTATTTTGGCACCGAGTGTCATGAGAAGAGCTGAATTTATTTAATTTTTGAAATAGCTAACCAGTTGCCCCAGCACCAGTTAATCAGTAATGCTTCCTTTCCAGGCAGCCATGCAGTGCCACCATATCACCCGTGGACCTAATGTGTCTGGCCTGGGCACATGCTAAGCTCTGCCTTCTGCCTAGTATTGTGCTCCTTTCCTTTTTCATCTGTCTCAGAACTCTTGTGCTGTGGCCATACAGCTTTATGATTGTCATAACTTATCATTGCTGTCATCGATCATCATCATCATCACCACAACCATCCTCATCCTCATTGTAGTCATTACTAGTTTGAAATCCTAGGGGTGGAACTCAGAGCTTTAAGCATGGTAAGTGTATGCCTAGCACTGAGTTATATACCTGGTGCTACATTTACATCCTTTTCCTCTTCCTCCTTTTCTTCTTCTTTGGAGACAATCTTAACTATGTAACCCAGACTGGCTGTAAACTCCAAGCAACCCCCTGCCTCAGACCCAGCTTCAGGGATTATAGGTGTGCATCATCACATCCAGAATCATGTCATTACACTTAATTTCCTGACTCCTCTTGGCTAATTTTTCTTCATTTTTTCCAGAGCAAACTTGGAGTAACATGACTAAGGCCACGATTTCACAGTTACTTTTAAAATTATTGACCTTACACATTAACTTGGGCATCAATAAACATCATCATACAATTCAGTTTGCTGTGACTGCCACATCATTCATTTCTTCAAGTCTGGATGGCTCCGAGTTTTCTCTTCTTTGTAAGGTCTCACATTTGTAGGCTTAGATTTTTCAAAACCTATGTTTAATAAGGATTCTTAAATGCATTAACCTCCCTTCTAGCCCGCCACCCACCAGAGGTGGGGGAAAGGGAAGGTTAACAGAACAAAAGGGCATGTAGACCTGTTTACAAATAGTTCTTTTGGGCGATTCCAATCTTCATTGTCAGGATATCAGCAGTTCAGTTCACATGAGTCAGCATCGATAGCTCGATCCACTCACACTATTCATGAATTAGCAACAACAATTTGATTCAGAAGAAACTGCAAGACTCTGCCAATTGGAGTCTACAGAAGTGGCAAGAAGCTGCCAGAATATCACAAGAACTTCTTTGGTGTGTTTCTCTTGCTACGAATTCATGACAAATGATGATCAGTGAAGAAGGCAAGGTGAACCAATGCCACAGTGTCATCAGTAAACACCAGTGTCAGCAAAGCCCAATGAAGACCAGGGAAGTATAGCAAGGCGAACCAATGCCACAGTGTCTTCCACTGTCTTTTAGGTTATATTGATACCTTTTCCAAACATCACGTGTTCTCTCAAGCATCTGCTCTAGCAAAACATCACATGCCATATTTTCAAGCAGCTTCCAGAAAAACACCACGTGTCTGTTCTCAGCAAAACATCCTCTCAATAAGAAGGTTTCCAGGAAGACATCACATGACACAACTGAGTCTCCAAAGAAACCAGAAATGTCCACTTCACACATTCATAGGCAAGGTTGTTCACACCTTTCTGGTTCTCACACTGGGACGCTTGTCCTTCTTTTGGTGTGGCTCCAAAGTAGAACACTTGCTCTGCATCCAAGAGGTTTGAGGATCACTACAAAACAAACCACCCACAACACCAACCATCCTGCATGTTATATTCTTTTTAAATGATACATTTATGTACTGGGGGTAGGGCATGTGCTCATGTGAAGACTTGGTAGCAGTCGCCTTTACTCACAAGACTATCTTGATGACCCAATATAATTAAAAAAAAAATAAAGAATTTAATGTTACAGAAAGATCTCATAAATAAAATAAAATAAATGAACTAGAAATAAAATACATTCCCATCTACTCACTTTTATTTGTGTGTGTGCACGTGTGTGTGTGTGTGTGTGTGTGTGTGTGTGTGTGTGTATGCATCAGAGGCTGGAGGACAATGATAGCTGTCTTCCTCAATTGCTCTCTACCTTATTTCTTGGGATAGTGTCTCTCACTGATCAGTGATTAGCTAGACTGGCTGGCCAGCAAGGCCCACGGATCTGCCTGCTCAGCTCTGAGATTACAGACATATGTCACCATCCTACCTTTTTGCAAGGGATCTGAACTCAGGTCCACAAGGTTGTACAAGCACTCTGTCCATTGAATCATCACCTCTGTCCTGTCCCCCTACTTTGACTTTTTGACATTACATTCTGGTGACACAGTTAAGTACCCCATTCAAAATCGGAGAGAACAATAGTCCCAGATGTACTGAGCCTTATTCTGTGAGTCACAGCAGATACAAGACAGGGGAATCATGAGGAAGAGCCACTGACTACCTAAAAGACTGTTCAAAAGAGCTGAGCACAGTGATGCAGGCCTTTAATACCAGCACTTGGAAAGCTGCAAGGAAAGAGGATTGTGAATTCTAGGCCAAGCTGGCCTACACAACAAGATTACATTTTAAAAAGATAACAATAATTCTTCAGACAAATAGGAAACCTCTTAGAACTGATAACACCCAGCTCAATGAAAAGTAAACAGAAGGAAAGTATCCTCCTCCCTGTAAACCCCCTCCCCCCCAATCAGGAATTATTTAAGGTCTGTAAAATAGATCAGTGGATGAAGAGGTTTGCTGTCTGCCTGGAACCTACATGGTGGAAAGAGAGAATCAACTCTGCCAAGTTGTCTTCTGCGTTCCACATGTGTCATGAAATGTGCACCTGTATACACACACACACATGAAAACACATACACTAAATGTAACATTTAGTATTAAAAGAACTAATTTTATCATATTTCTCCTTTAACATTTTAATGTGACATTTTCCATGAACAGATTTCCCAAGATTGAATCTCATCCATGTTCCTGGGATAAAGGCTCCTTGTTCACTACCTTTTAAGGTTTCTACTCAATGCTGGGTTTGCTTTGTTCATATTTTATTTAGGAGTGTGTGTGTGTGTGAGTGTGTGTGTGTGTGTGTGTGTGTGTGTGTTTGGTTTTTCGAGACAGGGTTTCTCTGTATAGCTCTGGCTGTCCTGGAACTCTGTAGACCAGGCTGGCCTCCAACTCAGAAATCCACCTGCCTCTGCCTCCCGAGTGCTGGGATTAAAGGCGTGCACCACTACTGCCCGGCTTTTTGGGTTACTTCTTAAAGGCATGGTTTCTCTGGCCCATGACAGATGTACTTCTAGGTGCCATACCTCCCGAGGTCATGCCTAGAGGAAGATTTTGAAAGAGAATTCTGAGGAGGAAAAACCCCCGAGCCAAACTTAGGCCTTCTGCATTGTTGGCGTCCAGTCCCTGTTGCCGGGGTGTTCCTCACTCAGGTTCTGGTGTTTGCCAGTTCCAGCAATGAGTCCCAGTTCGGCTACTGGGACACTGATTAGCTTCCAGGAGAATTAATAAATGACAGAGTCAGGAGTTGCGTCTGACCTTTTGTTTTCCAGACTTAGCAACATACTGGCCAGCCAGGGGCAGGACACCTCCAGCCAGACCGACACCCCTTACTACCTGTTACCAGTTAAAGAACCTAGGGTACCAGAGAGTCTTTTGCTGTCATAAATGAGGAAAGAAAAGCCCAGGCTGGTAAGGGGGCTAGCTTCCAGAGACTAGGACCACCTGGCCACAGAATCTACAGAGAGGCAAAAACCAAAGGGTGGTCATCAGGAGAGTTGTGAATCTGGCAACTGATAGCCCAGAGGCTTAGTTGCTCTGATTGAGCAAGAAATGCCAGCCTCTGGCCTGGTGTTGCTGCCCCATCCTAGATCCTCAGCCTGCACTTTGATGGCCTCCACAGGCCTCCATCTTTAAGCTTTCCATTCTTTAATAACTGGGGTGATAATGAGGTTCTGCAGTCAGGTGTGGCCTCCTTCACCTGTCTATACCACAGCCAGGAGTGACTGGACCGGACCTCTGTGCTCTTCTTCCCTTACTAGGCCAGGCAGCATGCATTCCTTCTGTCTCTCTCTCCTCCGAGGCCTCACCTCTTCCTGTACAGAGCTGTCCTTTGCTAGGACCTTTCCTTACTGGGAAGTCAGCAATGCCCAAACAATCACCAACCAGCCCTGATATGGTGCACACATAGCACACATGCTATTCATTCACATCGTATATATCACATACACTCACTCCACACAATGTACACCCCCTACCCCATCTACCACTTACATGTCTACATATGACAGAAAGCCCAATTGCACACACTGGTGGCAAATCTCTCTTTCTCTCTCTCTCTCTCTCTCTCTCTCTCTCTCTCTCTCTCTCACACACACATACACACACACACAGTCTTACCTGGAAGTCCATGTGTCTCTGCTGTTACAATTTTGCCCTCTCCTGGGAATCCCTTCTCCCCTAACCCCTTATCTCTACCTCTCTAGCAGCACTCAGGGCTGTCTACCTTGTGTCCCAGGGAAATAAGTGCTTGCTTAATCTTCTTAAGAACAAGTTACAAACCACTTTGTCAAAGGAGATCTGTTTTGTTTTTTTTTTTTAAAGACAGAGTCATAAGTGCCTGGCTGGACTAGCACTTGCTATGTAGCCCAAGATGGCCCTGAATTTATGGAGATCCTCTTGCCTCTGCCTCCCAAGTGCTTTTCTTGATTTTTAAAAACCACCCACAGAGTTGGAAAGCTGATTGGTATTCCCAGTTCTGTTAACAGAAAGGTTGAGTCACTAGCCCATGGACACACAGCTGCGAGTTGACCTCTGGCCCGAGTTCAGGTCCTCCAGGTAGATCTTGCTCTCTTCTCTGCCACAGCTGCCTCCTGCCCGAAAGTCCTCGAGGGCAGGGGCTGAGGAATACCTTTAGCCAAGATTCGTTGCCTGGTCAGGTGGGAAAGGTCTAAGAGTGTGAAATCTCTGAGCTGTTTCTTGAATGTGGGAATGGTCAGGCTCTGACTGACAACAATCACATTTAGTTCTTGGTGTTGCTTCTGAGAGTCCAGAATCGCTGAGACTTTAACCAGTGGTTTCCAACCTTCCCAGTGCTGCGACCCTTTATCACAATTCCTCGTGTTGTGGTGACTCGCAACCATGAAATTATTTTCGTTGCTACTTCATAACTGTAATTTTGCTACTGTCATGAACAGTAATGTAAATATTTTTGGAGAGAGGGGTTTGCCAACATCCTGGAGTCAGCCATCTCCTGGCAGCCACAGATGAAGCCCGTCATCACTGTAACTTTTAAGGTTATCTCCAGCTTCTTCCCACTGTCCCTGGCTTGCCAGCGCAACCCCAGGTGGGGTGCACTGCTTTCAGTGAGCTACTTGTGCACTGGTTCTTCATGGAGTTTTCAGAGGGCCTGAGGCAGAGAGGAGTGGAGGTAAGAGAGGACAGAGCAGGAGGAGTCATGCTTCCTGAACAGATGTGTGCTTGACAAGGTTCTGGCCGAGCTGCGTCTGCATCCGGGTCCTGGGGAGGGAGTTGTGGGAGGGGTAAGTCCTTGGCAGGAGCCCAGAGTCACCCTTGCTTCCTCTAGGAGAGGCGCCTAGACTGTGAAGGACAGCTAAGACAGGCATGCCAGGTGATAGCCACTTTTATAGACAGGAAAATGGCTTCCACAGGATACATGGAGGCAGTGAATGTCTCAACACACCCCGAGCTTTGTCAATTTTACTAAGTTCCTAGCTTCTCTGGCATAAAAAGACATTTGAGCTCTGGCATTGGGGCCAAACACTTAGGGTTCTAAGCCAGCCCTGGCGTTAACCCTGCTGTGGCATTCTAAGCACGCTGTGTGACTCCTGGACCTTGTTACTTTTGTTTTCTCTCCACAAAAGTCTTCAGCTCTACATTTCTGTAGCACCCCTGCCCCTGCCCCAGCAGGACGTGTACCCACTTGACTTTATCAGTCCCCTATTGCTTTAACCTCCAGGCAGATCTCCAGCAACCAGAGAGTGTGGATTTTACATGACTTACCTCATGTAAAATCCCCAAAGAGAACACAGGCCTTGTCACAAAACCCAAGTTTTCTCAAATTTTTGTTGTAAGAAATGATGATCCAGGAGGGTGGCTCAGTGGGTAAGGGTGCATGTTGCCATGTCTGATGACCAGAGTTCGATCCCCAGGACCCACATAGAGGAAAGAGAGAACTGATTCCCACAGGTCGTCCACTGACCTCCACATACGTGATGTGATATGTCCAGCTCCAAAATAAATAAATAAAACCACATTGTTGTTGTTATTTAATTGTTATTGTTATTTAATGGAAATGGTACTGTGCCGATCAGCTTTGCCAGGCTGAGAAGAACCTGAGATGCAGCTCAGGGTAGAGACTCATTCAGTTTGTTGATGGAGATGTAGTCTGACCTCAGGTTTGTTGACTGCCGACTGGACATGCCATTTGTTTCTCTCATTGGATCAGGAAATATGTGCAAGACCCTAGATTCATCCCAGGGCCCAAACAAAAACAAAGCAAGCCTACCAGAAAGCCAGGCAACAGGTAAGCTTCTGGATGTGACTCGGAAAAGAGCTAGCCCCGGGGGTTCTCTGAGGGAGTCAGGGAACACCCATAGCTGGTGGCTGTACCACAGGGACAGGGTGGAGGCTGGGGAACAGGAGGAAAGGGAGCTGGCACACAGCTGGAAAGTCTGCAAGAGCTTACCTGGATGGGCTGGGGAAGGTGGGAGGTGCCAGGTTAGGCTAACCCTGTACCTCCTCTACAAAAAGACTTCAGGGCTCTGTCCTATCTCAGTGCTGGGCCTGGGAGGCAGAACTGAAGGGGCCTGTTAGATATGTTACAGGCCCAGTGCGGGAAGCTGTTTTGATTAAATTTGGGAGTATAATTGCAGGGTTTGTGCTGTGGCCTCATTATGGCTTTTTTAATCTTGTTAACCTCTCCTCCCCACCCCCCTCTCCCTCCACAGCCACAGGCTGTGGCCTCAGAACAATACCAGAATATTTTCCATCTCCCCATCATGGTTTCCTCCTCCTCTTTCTCCCCCCCACCCCCCAGATTGGCTCCCAGAGGCAGGATAGAGCAAACGAAACAAGAAGAAGACAAGGCCACAGTGGGGATTTGAAGTGTAGCTTTCTTTCCCAGAGCACTTTTTGGTTCTGCTCCCTTGCGTGCCACAGCTGGTCTGAAGTTCTGGCGGGGTTGGGGGGGGGGGCAGTGGGGGTGGTAATGCCAATCAGGTAATACCAATCAGACTGGTGGTAGCTTCAGGAGTTCCCCCAAATCAGGCTGAGAGTTCTTTTTCTGAGGGAGAAATGGAAAAGCTGGGTTGGTGACAACACAGTGGACTGAGGCAATAGAGATAAAGAAGGTAGCCTTTGAGTTGGGGAGGTGGCAGGGGTGGAGATGGGGGTGGGAGGAGGGAGCTAAGAATGACCTGGAGCTTGGCCTAGACAAAGATGCAGAGCCGTGACCTCTACACACAGATGGCATCAGTCAGGTGGGACTGGCTCTGGGGCTGTAATGAGCAAGTCTTGAAGCTCCAAGGCTTAAACTAATAGATGACTTCTCGTTCACCCAAAGTATACAGCAGGGAGGGTCCTGATGGATGGGGTGGAGAGGAGGGGGTCTATTAGGAGGGACCACTGAGAGCATGCTGGCAAGTGAGGTCGGTGTCTGGGATACCATGAGATGGCAAGGAGCTCCTGGCTCAGTCTCTCTTGGCCCCAGTAGTGTGGTTAGTTATTAAGCTGTAAGCTCCCTGGGAGGATTGCCACCACCCAGCGTAGGGGTTGGGAGAGCATGCTGGGGAGAAGCCAGAGCCTGTGTACTTGTACAGAAGCCAGAGGTTCTCTGAGACAAAGGCTGTAGGAAGTATGCAAATTCGGATGAGGTAGGCACACTCTGCACACCCAGCCTAGAGCTCTCCTTCTCTGGCCATTCATCTACCTCATCACGACTATGTCAGCAACCTTTATCTTTCTCCTGAGCCCCCAAACTGGACCTCTCTAGGGTAACAGAATGCCCAGTCATGCAAAGCCAGGATCCAGAATGTAGAGCCAACCTCAACCTTTGTTCTCAGTAGTCCTTCCAGTCTCCAGACTACCATACATACATGTGTTCTTTCATCCTGTGTTTGGACTGTCCCCAGTAATCCCTTCCTTGGATGTATCCCTTTGAGGTTGTTGCCCAGGTCCCCTGTCCGCTGCTGGCTGCAGGCAGGTGTCTCCTCACTTATCTCTGAGCAGCTGTCCTTGTACCCTCTGTCAATTTGACACACACTAGAGTCACCTGGGGAAGAGGGAACCTCACTTGAGAACTTCCTCCATCAGATTGGCCTGTGGACATGTCCGTAGGGCATTTTCTTAATGGTTAATTGACGTAGGAGGGCTCAGTCCACTGTGGGCGGCACGATACTTAGGCAGGTAGGTCTGGACTTTTTTTTTTTTTTTTTTTTTAAAAAAAGAAAGTGAGAATTGTAAGCCAAATAAACAATGGAAAGTAAGATAACACTCCTATCCCAGGCTCCTGCCATTGTAGCCAATAATGGTTTCTTTCTGGTACTCTAGTCTTGAACCACTTTGCTTTGTGTCATGCTCTCAAAATGCTCTGAGCCTTATCCCATCTTCCAGGACCATCTCAGATGCCATGTTTTTTATATAGCAAGGCCTCTTAGAGCTCACAACTAAAATACCCCTGCCAACCCTATGGCATTCTGTTGAAGAGTGACCTTTTGCCAGCCGATGCAGCCCACATTGAACTCTGTTTTTTTGGCCCTGTTGGTTGCAAAGGTCCTGTTCGTCAGGCCCATTGAAGCCTGTCCGTACCCTAACCAGTGACCGGACTGCTTCTCAGATGAACTCCAGTGATGTCCTGGGTGTTGGGTGGGGGCAGGGAGGGTGTGTAAGTGAGAAATGGGGTTGTATTCAGGCTTCTGAAAGGAACTGCAAGGCCCAGGGGATAGAGCTGGTGCTTGTTAAATGATTTGAGCACCAGGGCCTCAGCCAAGCAGGGTGACCTGGTGACCTGTCTGTGAGGCAGAGGAGAACCAGATGTCCTGAAGCCAACAGAACTGTATGAGCTACTTCCTGCCAGAGTCCCAGTAAAGTAGTAGGAGGGGACAGGTGTGAGAAGCAGTCCCTTCAAGGTAGGGTCTGGGCCAAGTATAGGAAAGGTGTTTTCTCCCAGGGCTGACCTGGCAGCATGGGACTATGACTCAAGGGCCACCTTGGGAAATACTAACTGGGTTTTTCCCAGCATAAGAAGGGCCAGGAGCAATCCCTGGAGCACATGGCAGATGGCCAGCTAGGCCACAGTCCCTACCCTCTGCCACAGTGCTGAATATCATTCACAGGTCCCACTCTGTTCATTGAAGCCTTTGCCTACCACTTGGTTTGTCTCCTGCCTCAGCCACCAAAGTGTTCTTTCTCAGTTCTCAGCCACAGAGACTGGGACTTTCTCCCAGGAAGGTGTATGTCCCTCCTCCTTCCCCTCCCCTCCACAGAATCCTTCCTCTCCATCAGTTTATGGATGCTGGTCCAATTACCTGGAGGCTAGGCCACCGGAGGCAGAGAGTGAGTTGCTCTCCATGGGCCAAGAGCAGCCAAGTCTGCCACTTTCTCTCAGCTTCGGTGGAACTGTGTGGCATCTTAGGAGAGCAATGAACTGCCAGGCTTTGCTGAAGCTGAGGGGGACCTGTTGCTATAAAGCAGAGGCGAGCCAGATGACCTGAGGCCAACAGAACAATATGAGCTCCTCCCTGCATGGGTCCCAGCCAGATGGTAGGAGGAGACAGGTATGGGTGGCAGTTCCCTCAAGGCAGAATCTGGGAAAGGTGTTTTCTCCCAGCAAGTCCCTTTCCTCCGAGTCCTAGCCTTCTCTACATACTCATCAGAAGAATGGAACACCTAATGTTATATATCAAAGCACCTTCCAAGAACAAGAGCAACAGTCACCAGAGGTTAAGAACAGTACTCAGAGAGGTTCAGGGCAGGGCAGGTGGCTCAGTTGGGAAAGTGCTTACTGCAAAATATGAGGACCCGGGTTCCATCCCCAGCACCCTCTAAAGGCAACTAACTGTGGTGCTATACATCTTTAACCCCATTGATGGGAAGATGGAGAAGATCCTTAGGACAGCCTCACAGAATCTACAAGTTCAAAGCCAGTGAGAGATCTTGATCCAAAAAACAAGGTAGAGGGGGTCCCTGAGACATGACCTCTGGCTTCTACAGAGGGTATGTATACGTGTTTACATGTACTCACACACATGCAAACATATTTACACATTGAGCCACCCATACCCAGCAAAACCCATATTTGGGCTAATTCTCCTCATACTGAACCCATCGTCTTCTGAGGGACCCAGGTTGTAGGTCTTCCAGAGAGTTGGTGCATTGACCCCATGTTCCCTCTTTAGATTGGCTTCAGGAAGACTGTGGGCCAAGGCTGACCGCCAGTTCAAGCTGGCCGCCTCCTCCTCCTAAACTAAAACTCAGTCGTCTGGGTTGAAGGACTACACCATGTCCCTGGGCATGCTCCACATTTCCTCACCAGCTGGCAGGGAAGGCATGGGCAGTTGCACACCACGCAGATCTTGGCTCCCCATCGGGCAGCCTCCCTGAGGCGAGAGGTTGGCTTTCCTATCTTGGCCTAGGGCAGCCATAGGCACAATCCACAGTTGGTTTCCCTGAAATGATACTGGTGACTGAAGTGAGTGGTAGGTGGGGTCACCCTCCCCAGTCGAAGTGGGTGTGCTTCTGGAACCTTCTGCTTAAATGGTTTCTGACAAAGCCTGAGAGGCAGGGGGAGGGGCCGCCTGCCTCTCCTAAACTACATTGTTCCTAATGGGCTGTGTTCTCAGCTGATGAGAGAGATGTTCAACAGAAACCTGACAGAGAAGGCTACAGACTCAGGGATGAGTGAGTAATTAGACGCTAATTAATTTGCATTTCACAAGAGAGTCAGGGATGTTAAGAGAGGAAAAAAACCTGCAAAGATTAAAGGCCTCGTGTAGAAGGAAAATCTGGGACGAAGGGCCGGTGGAGCAGACGCAGCTGAGGGGGATGTCAGCGGGAACAGGTGGCCATGTGGGCATTCAGTGGAGCAGGTGTGGCTGTAGCCAGGGAGGTCAGAAAGGCCTGGGTTCCCTGCAGTGCTCAGGACTGCTCCACATACTACCCAGAGCTGCCTGCTGGGAGTGTGGCTAAGTGCTCCCCTTCCCCCAGGCTGGCCTCAAACTTCTGAGTAGCTGAGAATAGTCCTGAACTTCTGATCCTCCTGCCTCCTCCTCTTCCTCAAAGACTAGATTATAGGTATGTGCTATCATGCCTGGTTTATGGGGGATTGAACCCAGGAATTCATGCATAATAGGCAAGATCTCTACTGACTGAACCACGTCCCCAGCCCTGGTGGGAGAGACAGCAAATGATGAGTGTGAAAAACAAAGTTTTTGTCTCTTACTCTTCTCTATAAAAGATGCAAAAACAGTGGTTTTATAATTAAAGTTATATAAATCTTATATTTTAATGACATTTTTGGAGACAGGGTCTCTTTATGCAGTCTGGCTGTCCTGGAATTCACTATATAGTCTAGGCTGGCCTCCAACTCAGAGATCTACATGCCTCTGCCTCCCAAGGGCTAGGATTAAAGGTATGTGCCATCACACCTGGTGCCTCTTTTAACAGAGCTGTAAGAAAGAGATGGGTGCTGTCTTTGGCCTCTGATCAAGTGACTGCTTCACAAACCAGAGTGTAGGAGGCAAATGAGATGACTCAGCAGGTAGAAGTGTCATGTGTTCCCCATGATGCCCAGAAACACCTTTGAGGAGACCACCCTGCTCATATGTGTAGCAGGTGGGCAACCTGCAACTGTTATCTCTTTAAATTCCTGGCCTGGCTACTTTTGCCTCTCTGGAGCAGCCTGCACTTCATTTGAGAGCAAGACAGGGGTATCACAGATGTTGATGTACCAGAATATCTAAGACTGGAGAATTTATATTTAAAAAATGTTTGCTGGGCAGTGGTGGTGCACGCCTTTAATCCCAGCACTTGGGAGGCAGAGGCAGGTGGATTTCTGAGTTCGAGGCCAGCCTGGTCTACAGATGGAGTTCCAGGACAGCCAGAGCTACACAGAGAAACCGTGTCTTGGAAAAGAAAGAAAGAAAGAAAAAAAGAAAGAAAGAAAGAAAGAAAGAAAGAAAGAAAGAAAGAAAAATGTTTAATGAGTCATAGTACTGGAAGCTAAAGCTCAGGACTGAGCTGGCTGAGCCATGACACTGGGAGAGGTGAGGTGGTGGTGAGCAGACACCTGTAGTAGGGGCGGGACCAATGAAGGAGACTTGCTTACAACAGCCAGCTTTGCAGAAAATGAGTCCAGTCCAGGGAGAAAGACATCCATCTCTTTTTGACCATTCACCCCTGTCTTAAGGGCCCACCTTCTAATGCCTCCACAGCAACAACCACAATTCAGCATGAGGCCTTGTGCAGAAGGGCATGAGTTTGATCCCCAGAACTCCAGATCTCTAGAAAACACAGGGTATAGAGGCACACACTTGAAAGCCCAGCATTGGGAACGCAGAGATAGGCAGACCGTGGGGCCCACTGGCTAGACAGCTTGGCTTATAAGGAATGGCACTCAGGTTTAACTTCTGCCCTTCACACACACACACACACACATACACACACACACACACACATACACACACACACACAGAGAGAGAGAGAGAGAGAGAGAGAGAGAGAGAGAGAGAGAGAGGCTTATAACATGACTTTCACAAAGTCAAGCCACAAGTCACATTCAGACCATTGGAAGATATAAACTCCCAGCCACCTCAATGAACAATGATTCCTGCAGTTCCCTAGCCTGATCCAATTTATTCTTCTTACATTAGGGTAAATCTTTCATGGTTGTCTACTTACCAACTCTTTCCCATAGAACCTAGCATGGGACCCAGGTGACCGGAGACCATCCAGCCTTAGGGCAGTGATAACCGCCCAAGGGTAGCTGTAGGTTACCACAGGAACTGGGAGCTTTCCCATCTTGATCTCTCTGGGTCTCAGCATGACCAGGAAGCACTGCCATGGTACAGGGGCCTGAAGTCTTGGGTGTGGCCTTGGCCTAAGCTCTAGAATGCTGTGTGTCTTTTGGTGTGTCCGAACCATATTAAAATGGGCTAGCCTCTGGGACCTGCCTGGATCTTTTGTGATTGCTATACCAAGCTCTATGAACATGGTACTTTTAAACCACAGAAATCTATCTTCTCTAAGTTTTAGAGGCCACAAAGCCAACCTCGGTGTCCCTAGGCTGAGACCAAGGCAGCATTGCAAAACTAAGCTCCCTCCAGGTGACAATTCATTCCTTGCCTCTTCCACATCCAGGTGGCTGCAGGTGATCCTTGCTTTGTGGCCTTGTCACTCCATCCTCACCACCAGCACCTTCAGATCTCTCTCTATCTCTCTTCACATCAGCTCCTCTGCTGGTGTCTGCCTATCCAGTCTCCCTCTCTCTGCATACTTGTGGCCACTTTAGCTTCACACTCACCCTGATAATCCTGGATCATCCTGCCTCCAGGCCCTCCTCTTAATTATATCTGTAACAGGCCTTTCTCCAGATGATGCCACATTTACAGGCCGTGAGGGTAGAATGCAGCATCTTTGGTCCTCCAATAGAGCAAGCTCTTCTATCTCTTCCTTAACTGTAGCTGTACCTGCCTGAGTAGCTCAGAAAATAATCCTGCGGGAATTAGTTCTAATGTGTATTGACTAGCCATCCAGCTGCTTTGCTCATGGCTGTCTCTTTTAGCAACTACCATTCTAGCCAATCTTTTTTGAAAACACTACATTTATTTATTTATTTATTTATTTATTTATTTATTTATTATTTTTAGTGTATGTGTGTGCATGTGCACATGCATAGTGCAGTGCAGGAGTGAAGGGTTAAGGACAGCTTGCAGGGCTCAGTTCTCTCCTTCTACCATGTGTGACCTGAGGACTGAACTCAGCTCATCAGGCTTGGCAGTAAGCACCTTTACCTGCTGGGTCACCTCACTAGCTCCATCACAAGCTACCTTAGGGAAACACAGTATGTGCTCCTTGCTTGACACACATTCTGTCACTTGCTCCTGCCTGGGGAAGTCAGGGCTATGAGAATCCCCTGTAGAAGTGAGACAGGGTGAGGAGGGAAGGCAGGGTTAAGCATTTAGTCCATAGCCCAGCATACATAGGGTTCTCTGAAATGACTTACAAAGTTTGGTCCCTTTTGAACTTCGGAGCAGTCTAGAAAGGGCTGTTCTAGAAAACTAAAAATCTAATTCCAAGAGTCAGGAATGCAGGTCCTTTAGGGCTCCATCTGAGGGTGACCTCTACCATTAAGCAAGACATAGGTAGGGAATTAGGGCATGACCTAGTCTCAGTTTGTTTGGTGGCCAGTACAATTGGTGGCTTTTATTATTCTCTGTCTCTGGGCTGTTGAGGACTTTGTATCTCAGTGTATGTTGGGCCTCATGGCTAAACTATCTGTTCACCTGTATGTGTGTGTGTGCATGTGCGTGCGTGCACGTGTGAGCTCATGTGTGTTCTCTACCAGTCCTCACATTGTTTCTTCAGGAGACCTGTATTTCCCTTCTGCCCTGACTTTAATTTCAGACCCTAGAAGAGCGTATGACTTAAATACTATGTTTGTTTGCACGAGGAGCCTGCCGTGGAAGCCGTCTACAGTGAATCCCTTGTGTGAGAGGGTTTTCAAAAGTCCAGAGGTGGGAAGGAGGCTTGGCCCCTGTAGAACATTCCTGTGGAAGAAATGGAATTTAAAAACAAGTCCACCAGCAGGCCTTGAGGTTAAAGGGCAGGAAGCTGGTCTGAGCACATCTTAGTCCTCTGGGTCTAAGGGCAGTTGGGAATGCTGTGTGTTTGCCCAGCTGGGGCCAAGAATGGGTGTGGGCATGTGGCAGGAGAAGGTGGTTTGGGCAGAAGGCACTGGCCATGGTCAGGGGAGCTTCCTACACCACACTGAGAGCTGGAAGTGAATTCTCAAGGCGGTGGCACACCCCTCTGCTGTTTGTCTTCCAAAATATTTTTCTGGCTATGACAATGGATCAAGGAAGATGGATAAGGAGGGCATCGACTCCTGGCAGTCAGGAGAAAAGTCTCTCCCTCCCTCCCTCTCTCCCTCCCTCCCTCCCTCCCTCCCTCCCTCCCTCCCTCATTCTCTCTCTCTCTCTCCCTCTCCTTCCCTCATTCTCTCTCTCTCTCTCTCTCTCTCTGTATGTGTGTGTATGTATGTATGTGTGAATCTCTCTGTGTGTATGTGTACATGTGTGTATGCATATGTGTGCGTACACTTTTCTGGAAGCCAGAGGACACCTCAAATATTGTTCTTCTGGTTCTGCCCACTTTCATTTTGAGAGAGGCACTCTCTCTGGCCTGGAGCTAGGGGGCCAGAGAGCTGCAGGGATCTGCCTGTCTCTGCCTCTGTGTCTGAAGCACTGGGATCACAGGCCCACACCACCACACCTTGCTTTTTCTATGTGGGTTCATGGCAAGCACTTTCTGGCTGAGTTCACTCCCTAGCCCACCCATTGTGCTTTACAGTCAGCATTTTCTTCACCTGTTGATCTGTTGATGGATGCTTAGCTGACTCCTTATCTTGGCTGCTGCAGCAATAAATACTACAGAGGTCTCTTTCATATCCAGATTCCATCTCCTGCGGTTGTCCACCCATAGGTGGTCTCTCTGCCTCAGATCGCAGCTCTTTGTTAACTTTCTGAGACATTTTTACCCTCTCTTCGATCCCGCCAACACTAATGCTATCTTTGATCCTTTTGTTAGCAGCCATCCTAACAGGTATGGGACGATCTTTCCTCATGGTTTTAGTGATGCTGAGCTTTTAAAAATCACATTTGTTTATCTAAGTGTGTGGAGGTCAGAGGACAACTTATGGGAGTCAGTTCTTTCTACCCACTATGTGGGTCACACAGACCAAACTTGGGTCATCTGGCTTGGCTACATGTACCTTTACCAATGAGCTTGCTCGCATGTGTTTGTTGTTTGTTGTTTTAAATACACCCATTAGATATTTGTTTGCCTCCTTTTGAGCAGTGTTTATTCACATTCTTTGGCCATTTTTTTAAATGTACATTGGTGTTTTGCCTGCATGTATGTCAGTATGACAGTGTCGGATCCCCTGGAACAGAAGTTACAGACAGTTGTGAGCTGCCATGTAGGCACTAGAAATTGAACCCAGGTTCGAGACAGGGTTTCTCTGTATAGCCCTGGCTATCCTGGAACTCACTCTGTAGACCAGGCTGACCTCGAACTCAGAAATCCACCTGTGTCTGCCTCCCGAGTGCTGGGATTAAAGGCTTGCGCCACCACTGCCGCTCTCACTTTAGCCATTTTTAACTGGTTATTTGTTTTCTTACAACTGAGTTACTTAAGCTCTTATAAATTTGGGTATTAACTCCTTTTCACACGTGCAATTTGCAAATGCCAGTTTATGGACTATGCCACAGCTCCATTGGTTGCTTCCCTGCTGTAGAACCTTTGAATTTGGGACAATCTCATGTTTGCTTTTGCTTCCTGGGTCTTCATTCCCTGTTCTAAACTCCACTGCAGGGCCAGTGTGTGAGGAGACGCGTTTTCCTAGTGGGTTTACATCTTTATAACCAATCTCAAATGCTTGTGTGTGTTGTGAGATTAAGACCTATGCTCATTCTTCTCTGTGTGACTGTCATTTATGGAAGGGCTGTTTTTTCTAGTTATTGTTTGGGGCACCTTTCATGAAAAGCAATAGATTTTATTTTTTTAAAAGCATGGATTTGTTTCTGGGCATTCTGGTCATTGGTCTCTGCAACTGTTATTGTGACAATGCCATGTTGTTTTGATTACTGTAGCTTTATAGTGTAGTTTGAGGCAAGGTACTATGATGTTTGTAGCAGCTTTGCTCTTTGTAATCAAAACTTCTTCGAGTGGAGTCTTTGTGGTTCTATATGAATTTTAGGACTTTTTTTTTTCTATTTTCATAAAAATGGTCATTAGAATTTTGAAAGGGACAACACTGACTGTAGATTTGGTTAGTGTGGATATTGTAAGGATATTAATTCTTCCAATCCATGAACATGGGATATCTTCATTTATTTGTATTTTTTTCTTCTTCAATTTTATTTGCCAATGTCTTACAGTTTTCAATGTATAGATTTTTTTTTAATCACTTTGGTTAAATGTATTCCTAAATGTTATTCTCATTTTATAGATTATTTTATTTTATGTATGAGTGTTTTGCCTGCATGTATCCATGTATACCACATGCATGTGTGGTGAGCATGAGAACCAGAAAAGAGACCCCTAGACCAGGATGGTACCTGTGTGTGGCAAGGGTGAATGGGTGCTTGGGGATTTGCACAGAGATGAGGCATGTGCTATGGGTCACAGCAGGACTGTGTATAAGAACAGATGTGTGGGAAGTTTTCCAACAAGAGAAATCATGGGTCAGGAATGAGTGATGGCTGAGAGGTCAGAGAGTTCAGGCTAGTCCATCTATCGTGAGGTAGGACACCAAGAGCTACAGCTGGGCAGGGACATATATTAGTAGGTGACAGCAGCAAGTGTTTATGGAGGGGACCTTTAGGCAGAATGCAGGAGTTGAGGCTGCTCTTCCATGACTCACTGGTCACTAGTGCAAAGTCACACTCTTTTTAAACGTTTTTAATTTTATGTATATGGGTTTCTGGCTGCATGGATATTTGTGCACAACGTGTGTGCCTGGTGCCATCAAAGGACAGGAGAGGGCATCAAATCCCCTGGAACTGGAGTTACAGATGGTTGTGAGGCGCTCTGTGGATACCAAGGATCTAACTCAGATCTTTTGGTAGAGTAGCCAGTGCTCTCAATCACAGAATCATCTCAGCAGCCCCAAAGCCCTACTCTTCTTATCTCAATTCCTTATCTGCAAAATAAGGATCTGGCCTCACATCAGGGGTTTACTAGTCTTTAATCTCAGCACTTGGGAGGCAGAGGCAGGTGGATTTCTGAATGGAGGCCAGACCGATCTACAGAGTGAGTTCCAGGACAGCCATGAGTAAGTACACAGAGAAACCCTGCCTCGAAAAACAAAGCAAAAGAAAAGAGAGGCCCTTTGGGGCTTCAAGTTGGCTCAGCAGGAAGGGCGGGGATGAGGTTGATCCCTAGGCCCCACGTGGTAGAAGGAAAGAACCAGCTTGGTCATGGCCTTTCGGTGGCCGTTATGATAAAACACCAGAAGCAACTTACTCCAGAATTTATTTTGTCTTACTGTTCTGGGGGGTAAGAGTCCATCATGGTGGAGAAATGTGGCGACCAGTGGCAGGCAAGGTGGCTGAGAGAGCACAGCTTTAACTTCAAGCCCAAAGCAGAAGGGTAAGAACCTAACGTGAGATCAGAATGTGAATTCTTCAATTCCATCACTAGCGATGCATTTCCTCCAGTGAGGCCATGCCTCAGAAGCCTTTCCAAACACCTTCCATAACTGGGGACCAACTGTTTAAAATGCTGAAACCTAGGGGAAGAATTCTCATTGCCACCACAGGCCTCAGTGCTTGTTCCACAGCATCTGTGCAAGTCTTCCTCACAAAAGGAAATAAATAAACTTAAAGAGAAAAATAAAGAGATATGGTATGTGAAAGTGCATCTCTCTCATTTGCCGAAGAGCTAGCGGCACCACCCGAGGAGGAGAGTGATATCAGACTTCATGTCATGCCCATAATTGGAGATCTTCAGGTGAAAGTGCTCTTTAAATACGTTAGGGGTGAGTCTTGTCTTATCCAATCAGTTCCCAGAAAGTGGAGATATGGGCCATAGGGTGCCCACATGTCTATTGGCGATTGTCCCAGGGTTCCAGGCCTCACACACCTGTGCGTCTAGGCTGTTCAGAACACCTGCGATCCCTGCAGGCATTGCTTCAGGCCAGCCCAGGCCAGCTCAAGCATATTCTTCCTGCTAGAGCCTAGGGCCTCCAGACTCCATCTCTCCTGAAAACTTCTGCTCATCCTTCTGAGCCCCAAGAGTGAGTAGCACTGATAACTCCCACAAACAAGATTCCACAGGTAACCGATGCAGCACACACAGCCCGTTAGCCATCTGTCTGAGCTAGAGGTTATTTGCATATCTCTTTCTCTTTCCCCCATGGACCTTTTTGGGTAGGGACTATGAGGATGGCTCTTGGGCCACCCCCAGCAACTAGTGCATCCTTGATTTCCAGACAGAACTACTGAAGTCATAACAAGATATCAGCAAAACTGGAGTTCCCATTTGGGATCCCAGGCTGTTCACAGGATCAAGGACGTGGAGGGGCGGGTCTATAGAAGGGCACAATGCTTGCTTTGTTCCCTGTGAGGTGCCCCACTTCAGGGCAAGGCATGCCTTGTGCAAAATGCCTCTAGGTTCTTCCTCATCCAAGGATGATGAACGTGGAAAGCGACCAACAGAAGATGGTATAGGCCTTGTTGGGCAACACACAGGGTGTAAAGAAATGTCTATGTTGGCAGCATGCTGACACACAGGCCTTTGGCCAGGCCCTCTGTGGAAATGGCTACAGAGACTGCATAGAACAAGCCTGGCTTTATTAAGTCCATCTTGTAGATGAGCGACAGGACCTGAAAGTTTGCCACCTTGCCGGAACACAAGCTGCTACTCTGTCTCCTCCCTCTAAGGTGAAGGCCACACTAGCAGCATGTGGGGTGATGTTTGCCTTGGCACTCAGCAGATGGTCTTGCGCTTACCTGCATAGTCCAGTCAAACTGTAGATTACCTTCCCACACATCCCACCTGAAGGTCTAGCCAAGATCCACGTCCCTCTCTGCTGTTCAGTTGGGCCCAATCCCTTCTCCTCATATGTTTCAGGCTGGCTCTAAAACAGCAGGTTGGCCTTTGAGCCTGGCTATGTGCTCCTGGAAGCATGCTCTGTGCCTGACTGTGTGCTCTGGGAGGCTTCTGCTGAGGCCAGGACAGAGGCCATGCACTCAGTGGACCAGAAGCCACCACAACCTGGTCCAGTACATGGTTGAAGTGGCCAGAGGAATCTAGAAGTGGTTCTCTCATCCCAGAGAAGAGCTGGTGGGTGAAGGAAAAGGATAAACCCTGTGTGAGAGTTTAGGAAGGCAGCCAAGCCCCAGGGCCTGGCTGATGGCAGCCTGGCTGCCAGGGCTCCCACACACAGGCTGAAGGAGCCAAACCGACAGCAGGAGAGGTCTATCCTCCCAGATACAGGAGAATGAAGGTACTGACTCACCGGTCCAGCTGGATGCTATCATTGCTGAGGGATGGAAAGCAGGAAGGTGATCCCAGCCAGGTCCCATGGCTTCAGGATGCCCCAGAATTAGCCAGACTCTTTGAATTGACCATGGCAGGTTTGGTGGCCCCTCGTTTTACAGAGTAGAGGTGAGTTCAGTCCCTGCTTTTGGGGAGTTGAGGCCAGGTATACAGCCTTATGGACAGGCAGGGTGTTCAATTTGAGATCAGAGCCCTGGATCTATAAAAACACAAGCATGGGGTCTAACCTCAGGTAAACAGTACTATCATCTCCTCAGCCCTCACCTTCATTCTCTGCTATGTGGGGTCAAAGCCAGGGCATATAGGAGAGCTCTTACCACAGTGTCAGGCACATACTATCGTTCCCTGCACACAAGTCAAGATGCCTGCTCCACACCTTTCCCTGTGCCCCTCAGGAAAGCAAAGCAGGCCCCACCCTGCAACCTAGCCATTATTTCCCTCTTGATCACTTGATCCTTGCTTTGAGTCCTCCAGGAAGACCAGCACATACTCCATCACTCTGCAGGGATCAGGAGCCCAGGGAGGAGCTGGAGTCACCTCCTGATCTGGCCTCAGGCTGTGGGCAAAGGGAGGAATGATTCTGAAGGTAAGGCTGGCCCCAGGAGCTACGGGCCACCTGCCCTAGTGTTGTGTAATTGGAGAAGCAGCTAACCCTGTGGCCACCTCAGCAGAGACAAGTAGCATCAAGGGACCTACTGCTCACACTGCTCACATTCCGAGATGCCTCAGTTTGGCTCAGAGATGTAACAAGATACCACTCTGGGCTCAGGTCAGGGTGCTGCTGAAACAAGTCCATTGTTTATCTTCTCTTGAGCCTTCCAATTTATACAGGGTGCCTTACCTTCTAGCACCTTCTACCATAGGGTGCTTCCCAAGCTCTCTGTTGAGGATGCTCTACCAAGTCATGAGCAGACAGGAGAAAATGGTCCATCAGATTCATGGAGTCACATAGCTATTTCCTCATTGGCTAATCAAAGCAGAACCTTCATGTATAAGTAGAATCTGTAGAGAATTTGGACTGAGACTCATAATTTGTAATTCTTTAGTTTGGACATAGAGTAGGTCATTTGCACATCCATGTTCAGTTAGGTGAGGCCTCATCAGCACATGAGCTTGTGGGCTTGTGAGGTGGGACACTGAATTCACAGAGCCTGCTTCCTAGGTCACAGGGCCAGGACTGTTTTCCTGTGTGATGCCTGTCAAAGGCTGGCTATGGGAGGCAGGCTTCCAGAGACCCACAGAGGGAGGAGCCTAGACCCTTGTTCACAGAAAGCTGATCAGTCCTGGACAAGTTCCATGATTAAGGAGAATATACCATACCCAATTAATGCCCAGGGAGCCCTTGGAAACAGTTCACTGAACAAGCTACAGATTTGAAATTAAGGAAGAAAACCTGTAGTCAAACCCATTTAGCTCCCCACCACCACCTCCATATACACCAGGCTCAGGGAAAAGGTAGCCTAGAGCCCTTGCTACTTGCAAACCGATGACAGGTCTTTGTGGGTCTGGAACAATCTCCAGTGTCATTGATGCAGCTGTGGCGAGAATGCAAGGCTTTTATTAGAGAGACCAGGAAAGGGATCAAAGTCTCCCAGGACTTCTGATTTTCATTATCTTTTAATTTCCTATGACATATCATTACATAAATGTAATCCTTCCTGGTTGCTCCCTTTCCCTGCCAAGTTTTAGCTGTATGTGACATGTTTAAGGGGAACAAGGTTATTGGCAGAGATAGGAGCATGAGCAAGATCCCTGAGGCTGGGGCAGCAGGGAACAAATGAAGCAAGTGTCCCTCAAGGGGTTAAGGATGAGTGAGACTCAGGGGATCTCCAGTTTTAAATTTGTATTTTGTGTGTAGAATAGGTCATCTGGGACACTGATGTACTGTGTTTAGGAAGGTAAGGCCTGGTCCCCACACGACCAAGGAGGCCTCTGAAGTCTTGAGGCTCCAGGGATATGAACATAGCTTGTTGGGTAGGGGGTTGGGACTCTGAACCCATAGGTCCTACTTCCTAAGTCACAGTGCTGGACAATGTTCCTTGTGTGGTACCTATCAGAGGCTGGCTGTAGGAGGCAGGCTCCCAGGGTCCTCACAGAGGGAGGAGCCCATGCCCTTGTTCACAGATCAGCCGTGGACAACTCCTCTGCCTACAATCTGGGTCACTGTAGATATCTGCCTAGCTGAGCCAGCTAGGCTGAGCATGACCGATAGTCATACACAGACCTGATGTGCGTCGTGCTGACAGGACAGTCTTGGCCAGAGGCTGGTCTGGGTGGGTGTATTGGGGATGAAGAGGAGGAGAGATTAGTCAGGCCTTCCTGTCCCAGCTTAAGAGATCAGCTCCAGGCTAGCCTTCCAGAACCTCAGAGAAAAGGGTGAAGTAGTAAACAGGAACCCTTCCTGATTGTGAGTTGATGATGTATCTTCCTCATAGGCTGTCACAGACCCCATCCTTGATGACCCATGAGTGAGTGGGTCATACACTCAGACACATAGACACACAGAGACACACCATACACACACACACACACACACACACACACACACACACACACACACACACGGTATGTGGGGGGGGGAGAAAGAGAGAGAGCGCGCAACCCCACTGTGTACAATGCATTGCCCAGGTCTGTCTGGCAGGGGAGCCCCATATACTGCCAACTGAGAATCAGGTGCCAAGGGTAGATTCTATGCAGGTGTGGTGGAGGCTGAGAGAGATCAGAAGGGAATGCTTCTGAATAAAGTCAGATGGTCTGGTCAGCTATGAAAGAGTCTGTGTGGAGCCCTCAGGGCAAAGTGGGTGTGGAGCCACATACCTGGCCCTGGGAACAGGTTAGGCCTGGAGCTTCAAAGCTTACAAGGCAGGAATGGGTCAGGTCTGGATGGAGGAAGGAGCCCCAGGAGCCTTGAGGGCAGGCGGCTGTGCTGCTGGGAGCACGTAGATCTTTCTCTTTTCCCCCTAGCTAGGCTGTATCCTCACACTTTGGTCAAAAATCTCCAGGATGCATCATCCAGAAAGGCCTTTCAGGCCTAGGCCAGACCTGGCTGCCATTCTGAAACCCAAATGACTCCAAAAGCTGGAATTCAAACATCCCACCCCTCCCGGAGCTGCAATTCAGCAGTCATGCATAGAGCCCAGGGGTGTGCATATCAAGCCAACTTCCAGGTGTTGCTGAGGCAAACCCTTGGCTACTGCACTGCAGTATGAATGGTACTGGTCCAGTTTGCTCACAGGAAATGCCCTGGGCGGTGGTCAGCTGGAAGGTCTGCTTCTCCTCAGTCTAGAAACTTCTGGGACTGTCTTTGGTGCTAAGAGTCCAAGTCTAGGTGATGAGAGCAGCTGTGCCTCCATCTCCCTGGACCAAACCATGCTTCGATGATGATAATCTTCCTGGCAGGGCTGGAGGTCACTGTCTTAGGTTTCTATTGGTCTGATAAAACACCATGACCAAAAAAAAATTACTTGGGATGAAAGAGTTTAATTTAGCTTACAGTTCCCCACTCACAGTGTCTCATGGAAAGATGTCAGGGCAGGAATGGAAGCAGGAATTCTGCTCACTGGCCATTGCCCATGCTTCCTCAGCCTGCTTTCCTAGACACCTGGGATCACCTCCCCAGGGATGGCACTGCCCACAATGCTCTGAGTCCTCTCAATCAATCACTAATTAAGGAAATGCTCCACAGGCTTGTCTACCTTTCAGCTTTATGGAGCATTTTCTTAATTGTGGTTCTCTTTCCTCAGATGACTCGAAGTTGTATCAAGTTGACACTGCCACCAACCAAAACAACCCCCAGAAAGCAGCCAAGTCAATTTCTTTATGATCCACTGGGGACAGGAGTAAGGAGAGAAGTCTTGGTCTCCAGTCTCTTATCTAGAAAGCAGGCAGAGGTTACATCATACATCACACAAAGAGGCTCCTAGAGTGAGAGAGAGAGAGAGAGAGAGAGAGAGAGAGAGAGAGAGAGAGAATGAGAAAGACCAGATAAAAGCAACTTAATGTAGAAGGGTTTATTTTGATTTACGGTTTTGGGGTACAGTCCATCATGATGGGGGAGATCATGACAGGAGAAGCTTGAGGTAGCTAGTCACATGACACTCATAGTCAGGAAGCAGAGGGGGTAAATGCTGATGCCTGGCCTGCTTTTCATCAGTCCAGCACAGCAGCCTGAGGGATGGTGCTGCCCAACCTTCTAGTGGGGTCTTCCCACTTCAATTAACACAATCTAAACTTGCCCAGAGGTGTGTCTCCCAGGCACACACACACACACACACACACACACACACACACACACACCTCATTGTCTTCATTGTCCCGTTGAGTGGGTGTGCAGGCAGACACAGATCAACAGACCATGGAAAACAACCTAGAATTGGTTATGACCACAGTAGGTCCATTCTCTTCCTTTCTGACTGTCAGTTTCCTCACTCTGGAAAAATCAAGAGATATAGATTAGATGGTTCCTTCTGAGGGAAGCCTGAGGGACCTTGCTGGTAACCGCATCATCATCTGATTAGTGTTCAATTTAAAGCAGTTAATAGACAGCTGGAACTTTGCAAGGCTGGCCAATTACTAGGCATGGCTGGAGAGCACAGTGCCAGAGAGCACACAGAGTCCTTGGAGACCAGTCTATATATCTGGGTGTCATCAGCCACTCCAGGGACCTCCAGCATGAATAGCACTGCCTGAGGTTACTTGTAACTCAAAACAAAGGGAGCTTTCCCTCAGCAGCTCCCTGGGGAAGGTAGAACACTCAGAGGCAATTTCCTGGAGTCCCCACCAGGCCCTGGGAAAGCTGAGCAGTGGTCTGGGAGCCTGGCAGAAGGCTGTCCCTCCTCCCTCATCACCTTTCCCTGGGTTCTGCCTGCTGCCTGCTGACATGACCCAATTAGCATCCTTCTGAGAGGTTGGCAAAGCAAACAAAGAGGAGAGGGATCCCAGGAGAGAAGATTCTGGCTGTGCAGGTCCTGAAGGTCAAACACAGGCCTTGGACTCAGTCCAGTCTGGGATCCCTGAGCTTTACTTTGCAAGCCCTGTGACTCAAGATGGCACACTGACTTGTTGGAGAAGCTGGTTTGTTTGGTCTTCAATGTTAAGTAAGAATGAGATTTATGAAAGCCATTGAAAGGACGAAAATACAGAATTCACTGGGACCTCCCTGGCGCCAGACTGCAGATACAATCTCTAGCTCACGGCATGGCGAGCCGAGTCTGGGATCTGTGTTTAAGTCTCTGTGATTGGCTATATACCTCTGAGGACGCGTCTCACCTCTCTTGGTGTCTTCATCTGTGTCCTGAGAACACTTACGGTGTTTCCCCCAAAGGAATGAAAGAGAAAAGTGCAAACTGCCTGGCTGGGATCAGGAGGGCTGTGACTCCAAGACTGTGGCATAGTTTTCTCATCGCTCAAGTGACTGCCTCAGGTGTATGTCACCATGCCACCCTGGGCAGCCTGACCAGGCTAGAGGGGTGGCACTTCCAAGTCCTGGATGACCCACAGCAGCCCGCCTGCCCAGCGGTTAGCTCAGGAAAGCCTCAAATTATACAATTTATGAAACTCGATCCAGTTTTCCGTCTGGAACGTGTGATTAGAAAGATTACACATTGCCTGTTGCAATTATGGTAATGTTGATGTGTGGACAGATAACTGGCAGCGGAGCTGTTCTGAGCTATCTATTTATAGGCTCAGATTCTTGCTATCTCAAGGCAGACATATGGGCCATGAAGGCAGGCGACAAAAAAAAAAAAAAAAAAAAAAAAAAAAGCCAGGAGGGGGAGCATGAGCCTTCCTCGGAATGAAAAGACACCAAAGGAAGCCGTAATTAGGGCTGGGACTGGCTTATGTAAATCAGGTAATACTTTCAAAACAGACACGAGATCCGGTTTTAATAAAGCACATTGGAACAAATGGCAGAATAATGACTTTAATAAATCTAAATACAAATATTTTGTTCCGTCTCCAAAATGAACAGCCCTGGCATCTGCCGAGCTCGGGCCTGGGCGAGGGGGCGGCGCTCCGTGTTACTGGATTCTTACACTCCCTCAGCAGGCTTGAGGATTTTAATTTTTAGCCTTCTGCTAAATTACATGGGCTGTCAGTCAACTGTGGGAGATATTTTGAGTAGCGAGATTTATACAAACACACAGAGCACACTCAGAAGGCTCTGCACAATATCTTTTACACCAACCCAGGATGTAAATCACAGGTTGTTCAAGGCTTGAATTACAGCTTTTCTGGAGATAGACTGCAGAGACATTATTCACCAGTAGGAGGGATCTGGTGGCACTTTCTCGATGCCCTTTCTCACCCCAGTATGAATCAGAGACAGACTACAAGATTGTTCTTTTGCATTTCCTAGCACTTCCCACCCCAGCTCTGCTGTCTAAGCCTGAGGTTGTTGATCTGTGAGGCAAAGAGGCTGCACGTGTGTGTTTTGATTACCAAAAAAATGTTGTCCTGGATACAGACCAATCTTTTAAAATGAATAAGACTAGGCATGATGGCTCGTGCCTATAATCATAGCACTTGGGACGCAGAGACTAGATACTAGAGAGTCTCAAGTTTTTGTTCAGGCTGTGATAGAAGTGAGTTTAAGGGCAGCCTGGACCACTTCTTGCATGCTGATGGACAGCTCTGGGGCAGGCAAGACTGTGAACATCACTTCCTCTGGTCTTCACTATACCCAAATGTCCATGCTCTACTCATTGACGTTTTTTATGTATTACATTGTCTTTTGTTACTTAATAGAACTCGTTTTTAGAATTCGTGCCTTATGCGTGTATTTTTCATGCTATTTTTCAATTGCTGTCCTCAAGTCTATGGATTCTTAACATAAAGGTAACACACATTTTAAATATGCTCCCACCCACCATAGTTTGGAGTGATCCAATGACTCCTCTGTTGGAAGTTTGGTCCTCAGAGTAGTAATGTTGGAAGGTGGTGGAACCGTCAAGAGGGTGGGGTCTCTGGAGGGAATTAGGTTATTAGAGACATTGCCCTGGGAAGGCTCTAACATAGTCCTCATGGAGCTAGTTCTCTGGAGAGTAAATTCTTAGGAAAAGAACAGGACCACCCACCCTACTCTTTCGCTTTCTGATTTGGTGTGCTGGTTCTCTGTCTTGTGTGCATTCCTCCCACCATGACACCT
Source organism: Rhynchomys soricoides (assembly GCA_019843965.1). Classification (NCBI taxonomy): domain Eukaryota; kingdom Metazoa; phylum Chordata; class Mammalia; order Rodentia; family Muridae; genus Rhynchomys; species Rhynchomys soricoides. Next base: position 743,084 of record JADRCH010000050.1, read on the forward strand.
TTTGCCATGATGATGTAGCCATGGAAGCCCTTAACAGAATCCTCATCAATCTGGTTGTACTTCCTAAATACACTTCTCTGTGTATATTGCTCCCCTCCCCTACCCCAGGTATTTTGTTGTAGCAATAGAAAAAAAGCCCAAGAACACACATGTGGGAACTAGGCTTAATGGCCCGTATTTGGGAAGAGCTAGCCTTTCTTCTGTGGCATTTTGTTTTGTCTTTTAAAACAGACAAGGGTTGTTACAGAGATGTTCTTAAGCAGCCAAAATAGAAATCTGGTGACCTTATGTTACCGTATATTCCACAGGCCTGTGAAATCCAGCAGCCGGGCTTCACTCATCCATATCATCATGAGATTAGAGTTTCTGCACTGCAGAACAGGGCTGAAGGCATTCATCTGTCCCTCCTCACCTACACCTGCCCACGATCCCCTCTCTCCACTTATTTCTTCCCACTTGTTTAACCATTCCTTTATACATTTGTGTAACTGCCCACCCATCCTTCCATTAATTCACCCACCCACTATGCATGTATCCATCCACCCATCCACCCACTTATCTTTCTATTCATCCACATACCCATTAATCCCACCTACCTGTCCACTTAGCCACCCACCCACCCATCCACCCACCCACCCATCCACCCATCCATCCACCCACCCATCCACCCACCCATCCACCCACCCACCCATCCATCCACCCACCCATCCATCCACTCATCCATCCATCTACCCATCCATCCACCCACCCATCCGTCTACCCACCCACCCACCCACCCATCCACCCACCCATCCACTCATCCACCCACCCACCCATCCATCCACCCACCCATCCACTCAACCACCCATCCACCCATCCATCCACCCACCCATCCACCCATCCACCCATCCACTCATCCACCCATCCACCCATCCACCCACCCATCCACCCACCCACCCACCCATCCATCCATCCACTCATCTATCCACCCACCCACCCATCCACCCACCCATCTGTCTACCCACCCACCCATCCGTCTATCCACCCATCTTTCCATCCATCTGCCCTCTTATCTATCCTTCTACCCACCCAGCTATTTGACTTGCAGAACTGCCCTTTCTGCTGCTCTGTCCTCCCACATGGCTGTCTGTCTGAGGACTCCTGTTTTTAAGTTAGGTTCAGCTGACAGAATCCCTCCTGTAATAGTCCATGTCCTTATTAAAGCCAGTGCTCTGAGATTCCTACCCATCATTTGTTTATATGAGGGCTCTACACCTCCATCTTCCCTCAGCTCTTTAAGAGAGCTCTCTGTTCCTCTCTCCAGCTTCATCCATCAATGAAGACCACCAGTATTTTGTAATAGAAAAATTTCCTGGTTTCCTTCTATAACTGCCTCCAGACCCCTTCTTTGTTGGGCTCCCCTCTCTTCCTCACTGTCTTTGCACAGAGGCGGTTGGTGATCTCCACACTCTTACTATGGATGCTGATCCTAGGGACTCACTGGGAGTCTGATGACCCCATCTCACTGTTGGTACAAAAGGCTGCATGTACTCTGAACCTGAGTTATATTCACACACACCACAAAGTCCTTATGTGAACAGTAGCAGTGACCTTGGATTCCACTCAAAAGGTGGTTCAAGTGTGTGCGCGAGGTCACCATCATCTGGAGCCTTTGAACATGAGTCAAAAGCAATCTTTCCTCACTCAATTACTCCTCTCAGGTGTTTATCTCAGTAATGGAAAACCAGCACACCCTTTCTCCCACTCTCCCTCTTGTCTGCAGGCTGGCTCCCGGTACTTCTCCATAAGCCCATTCTTGATTATTGATGCCATGTATGGAAATTAAAGATTTGAATTTTTAAAATTATATTATTATCATTGTTAATAGTGTTATAAATGTGAGTGTATGTAAATGTGAGCGTGTGTGAGCGTGTGTGTGTGTAGGAAAAGGACTGCTTACCAGAGTCCATTATCTTCTTCCAGTAGGTAGGTAGGCCCTAGGGACTGAGAATCAATCATCAACCAAGAAAATGCACGAGAGGCTTCTTCACCAGAGCTCAGGTGTTTTCCCACGAGTCATCCCACCAGATAGAAATTAAAGTTTTTAACATCAAAGTTTGTGGGCTGTGGTAGAAGGAGAGAGATGACTCTGAAATGTTGTACTCTGGTCTTCACACCAACAGCATGGCGAATAGACCTCCCACTGAATAAATAAATAGATAATGATGCTAAGATCAAAGTCTGATGGGGGTAAAAGGCATCGTCCAAGAAGGTCCTAACCCAGAGTCAGGCTAGGAAACAGACAAAATGGAGGCCTCATAAATGAACTTCACTCTTGTACCTTAAATGGTTGTTTCTCTCTGGCCTGGGAAGTGCTGGGCCTCTCTTATTTACTTTGTTTTAGAGTTTGCTTTCCTCTTAGTATGGTTGCCCTTTGGTGTCTGTAACATGCTGCCTAGTTCCATGTCAACATGACACAAGCCTGAGTCATTTGGGAAGAGGGAATCTCCACTGAAAAAATGCTCCCACTAGATTGGCCTGTGGACAAGCCTGTGGTGTACTTTCTTGATAGATGTGGGAAGGCCTGGCCCACTATGAGCAATGTCACTCCAGGCTAGAGGTTGAGCAAGCCAGTAAGCTGCACTCCTTCATGGCTTCTGCTTCAGTTCCTGCCTCCAGGTTCCTGCCCTAACTTCTCTCATTAATGAACCATTAGTGTAAGATGAAATAAATCCTTTCTTCCTCAAATTGTTTCTGATCATTATGGCTTTTGTTTGTTTTTGTGTGGTTTCATAGCAATAGATGCCTTAACAATGACAATGTGGGAGTTGGTCCAGACCCCTTCCCAAATCTGAGTACCAAAACCTGTGGATGCTCTAGTTTCTAAAATCTAATTGCACAGCACTTGCAGATGACCTGTGCACACCCTTTCCCACTAGGCAAAGTACAGTATCTAATTCGATGTAAATGTAATGCTGGGAGCTGCTAGCCTGTATTGTTTGAGGAACAATAGCAAGAAAAAGAGGAAGTACATGTTTAGCCTAGGTGGGACTTTTTTAGTGTGTACCATCCATGGGTGATTGATCCCCAGCTACCTGCTGATATGTCAAGCCGTGATCTCTACAAGCTTTAGTGCAGATGGTTGATCTCCACTGTTAATTTGACAGACTGTAGAATCATCATGAGAGCTCATCTCTGAGCACATCTGTGAGGGATTCTCTGGATTAGGCTAATTGAGGTGGGGAGACCCACCCTAACCATTGACTGCACCACTCTGAGGGCTGGAGTCCAAGGCTGACTAAAAAGAAAGCAGAGATGCGCACAAGCACCGGTTCCTCGTCACTATCCGCTTCTTTGCCATGGCTGGTTTTGTTTATTTCAAAATAATTCCAGGCCATTAAATAATTGAAACTCAGATAAGTCCTTCAACAGCAGAAAGGTCCACACAGTTATTCACAGTTGATTCTGCCAGTGGGGGTGGGGACAGATGTGGGTGGGTATGGTGAAATCACAGAGGGACCTGGGGAATAAGAGAGTTAGGGTCCTACCTGGCCCAGTGGGGCTGCCTCTACCATGCATGCTCTGTCAGGTCTGGGGGTGCTGGGCAGCTCTCACCTCCCTCTTAGAGAGGTTATTCATCACGACTTTTCAGTGACAGGCGGGGGTCAGTCACCGTGGTGGGGAGTGAAGAAGACTGGACTGGCTGGAGGTGGGGGGTGGAGGGGTGGGGGCGTGGGGGTTGGAAGCAGAGCACCTTCACCCTCGGCTTCTTGACTAAAGGCCACCTCTCTGCCTTCCCTGTCTGGAGGACAGTAGCCTTTCAGTGGTGAGCCAGAATAAACCCTTCTTTCCTTAAGTTGCTTCTTGTCTTTTTTGTCACTGCCAAGAGAAAAGAAACACATCCGCTTAGCATTGCTTGCCTCCTTGTGAGGCCCCCGTGCCTAAACACACAGGTTCTTTTCTCAGATTCTCCTTTCTATGGCCAGATGCTCAACGGACTCAGCTTTGATCCTCAGAGTTGGAATAAACTCATCTTCCTTTGTGTCACCAGTCTCTGTCCCCAAGCACCCCGCCCTCAGCCCCCAGGCATGGTGTTTACCAGAGGGCTGCAAGAAGGAGAAGGCTCCTGTGAAGTGGGAGAGGAGATGGGGTGCGGGATAGGAGGAGGTGGGAGGGGTTGCTAGAAAGGGGTTTCCAGACTCCCAGAGAGAGTGTGTCTGGACGAGACACACTTCCCTTCCCAGAACATAGCAAGGGCTGTGGGAGAGTCTGCACCTTACTGAAGAGGAAGGGGCACAGGATGATCCAGGTGCAGGTGTGGATGTGACCTAAGACCTGGATGAAACTCAGAGATTGGCTTTGTATGTCACCTTGACTGAACTTAGAGATACCCAGAGTGCCAATAAAACACTGGGTGTGTCTGAGAGGAAGGCTGTGGAAGAGATTGACATGTGAGTTGGTAAATGAAGTAAAGAAGGCTATCTTCAACAAGGTAGACACCCTCCAACTCACTGAGAACGTGAACGGATCAAAATGTCACAGAAGAGGAACCTTGTGGTCTGCTTGATCAGGGACAGCTGTCTAGCCTGTTCTCAGCCAATAACACACCTGGTTTCTGGGCCTTAGGGCTTTTGTACAGAGGCTTACAGATGGACTCTGCAATCTCTCGGCTCCCAGCCTCTGACCCAATCACACCACTGGCTTCTGGGCTTCTTTCTAGCTGGCAGCCAGGAGACTGTGGGAGTTCTCAGAAACCAGGCCCGCAGCACCCGTCCCTCCCTGCTCATTTGTGTCTGTGGAGATTCCCTCAGCTGGGAATGGCTAAATAGAGGTAGTGAAGGAAAGATGACTGTCCAGTGGCAGAGTGTGACTAATGCTCTCACAGAAGTAACCAAGCCCCTCGCTCCTAGATACCAGGAACTTCTTTCTTGTCAGAAGTTGGGCTGACTGTCTAATATTGTGTATGTCACTGTCTTAGTCAGGGTTTCTATTCCTGCACAAAACATCATGACCAAAAAGCAAGTTGGAAAGGAAAGGGTTTATTGAGCTTACACTTTCACATTACTGTTCATCACCATAGGAAGTCAGGACTGGAATTCAAGCTGGTCAGGAAGCGAGCTGATACAGAGGCCATGGAGGGATGTTACTTACTGGCTTGCTTCCCCTGGCTTGCTCAGCTTGCTTTCTTATAGAACCCAGGACTACCAGCCTAGGGACGGCACCACCCACAAAGGGCCCTCCCACCCTTGATCACTAATTGAGAAAATGCTTTACAGCTGGATCTCATGGAGGCATTTCCTCAAGGAAGTCTCCTTTCTCTGTGATAACTCCAGCTTGTGTCAAGTTGACACACAAAACCAGCCAGCACAGTCACAATAGTCCCCAGAGCCACTTAGGTCTAATAGGATAAAACTCATGTGTGTGCGTGCATGTGTGTGTGTGTGTGTGTGTGTGTGTGTGAGAGAGAGAGAGAGAGAGAGAGAGAGAGAGAGAGAGAGAGAGAGCTCTTAGGTGTTTTTCCCAGGAGCCATCCATCCAGTTCTAGTTTTTTCAAACAGAGTCCCTTATTGGCCTGGAACTTTCTGAGTAGACTTGGCTGGCTGGCCAGGGAGTGTCAGGCCTTACCTGTCTCCATATCCCCAGTGCTGAGATTATGATTGCACACTACCCACACTACCATAGTTGGCTTTAAAAATTATCATCATTATTATTGTATATGTGTATGTATATGGCGTGTGCGTGTGTGTGT
>JADRCH010000050.1:748821-763391 GCA_019843965.1 Rhynchomys soricoides
GGCATTTGACCCGGCCATCCACCAGCCCATACCTCTGGAAAGGGTGAAGTGGGTCTGTGTGGGTTGTTGACTCAGGTGGCCTTAAAGTCCTTCTGTTGAGCTTGGCTGTGAAGTTACCTTATTGGAGATTGCAGGGGTGTTGGTCAGGGCCCCAGCTGCTACAGTGGAGGATAGGCGGGTCTGAAAGGCTGGCTAGTTCATGGGCATAACCCAAGGATGGGAGTTAGATAAACCAGATGTCACAGTCACAGGGGAAGGGGCTGAGGATGCAGCTCAGTGGTGGGAGGCGGGGCTAGGGAGAACAGTGAAGAACTGCAGAGGGGAGCATAGAATATGCAGAGAAGACATGGACACCAAAGATCACAGGACTGAGAGACAGGCAGGCCCAGAGCCAGGGAATGAGAGGAGGAGGCCTGTAGGGACTTCTCTGACAGAAGACAATGGATGCTCTTTAGTTTTGGCTCCCTGGGGATTCCAGAAGAAGAGCCAAATATGCAAATAAATGTAAAAGCGGAGGTGGGTGGGGTGGAGCGGGAAGGATTTCAAAGGCCTGTTTTGGTTGGTGGTGGGAGAGGTGTGGTAGACTTGGGACTCCAAAGAGCTGAGCAGGCTTCTCATAGAGCCTGCTCAGGGTTCTCTGGCTCTTCCCTGCCATCCACATTTCCTAACTATGAGGCATCTACGGTTATTGCTCCTTCCAAGAAGTCCACTGTCTTCTGTTTACTAAAGTGGAGCCCTCCTGCTAACTCAGCAGGAGATGGCCCAGCCGGCTGAGCTGTGATCCCAGCCTCATTGCCTCAGTGCCCAGCTTACGATTTCCCTAAGGATCTTAGGTTATTGTGGCTTGGAATGTGGTGGTTGTCCTGCTGCTATAGGCAAGAAGAAGCCAATATTGGGGGTCAGTCAGGTCTGGTGTGGAGCACCAGCTTGATCCTACATGACCTGACTCCCACTTCCACCCCATCTCAGTCCCCCTTATTGCTGCCTCAAGGGTTGAATTGGGTTTTATTTTAGACTATAAAGTCTACAGACAATAAATGAATTGTCTGTGGGGCAACAGGAAATACCACGATGACCTTGTCCTATGACCCAGATTTAATAAACATGCATGCTTGACTCTGTCTACCCAGGACTGCTGCTCTCTCTCCTCCCCCATCCCTGCCAGATGGGATCATGTTCTCAGCTTCCTTCCCCCAACCTAGCTTTTCTCCTTAGAGACAGAGAGTGGATTGAAGCAGGCATGAACTGCTCTTCTCCCCTCTGCCTGGACAGCTCAAGGTCCAATGAAGCTCACCTCTGTAGTATCCCTTTCAAGGTTGTTGACATGGGGTTTTCCATGGAAAGTGTCCAGCCTGGGCTTCTTTCCTATCCCCTGACCCTGGCAATGGAAACATTTCTCCCTGGGGGCTCATATCTATCTCTTCCCCGCCCTATTGAGGCTCAACACTCAGTTCGCCCTTCACAGACAGTGGTTGAGTGATTTTTTTTTGCTGATGGCCCTATTCTAGGACCCTCTTCCCTAGGCTGGTTGCAAGTAGTGAATGAATCTCTTAGATTCTAGGGCCCGCATTCAGCAACCCCACAACATATGCCGTCAACACCTTTCAGGCCTTCCCATGTGATTGACATCTGCTGGGTTTATCTCTCCTCTTAGCACGGGGGCCTTACAGTGCTAGAGCCCCTAGATGTCTATATACACAAGGTAACCTGTAAAACCATAAAAACTGTAAAACATAACTGGAGTGTCACACACTCAAAACCTTGGCTCCCACAGTCAAGAGCTGAGCCCTGATGTAAGGAGGTTAAACCAGGGCACCTGGGCTGTGACAGTTTGAGGTGACCTGAAACCAGGCAGCTGTGAGGGGCCTAGAGTCACTGTCAAGAGAAGCCACCATGGTCCTGGGGAATATCTGACAGCTGTCCTGAGTGCTGTTCAGGTAGGACAGGACCTGAAAGAGAGGCTCAGAGCAGCACTGAACACACACAGAGAGAGTAATTTTCCTGATCATTGCCCTGCCAAGTTGCCTTTTGTCCTCCCAGGTATCCACCTTGAGTCATAAGGAGAGGAGTCACCAAGGACCCTACTAGCTGTGACACTGTGGGAAACCCCTTTTGCTTTCTGTTCAGGCAGAAGATGAATCCTGCTGTCATAATTTGCTTCTCTATTGCTGTGATAAACCACATAGCCTAAAGGAACCTGGGGACAGAAGGATTTGCTTGGCTTATAGGTTATAGCCAATCTGTCAGGGAACCCAAGGCAGGAACTCAAGGCAGGAACCCGGAGACAGGAACTGAAGCAGAAACCATGGAGGAACAGTGCTTACTGGCTTGTTCAACTTGCTTTCTTATTCAACCAGGGCCATTTGCCCAGGGGTGAAATCATCTACAGTAAATAGGCTGGGGCCTTCCACATCTATCTTTAACCAAGAAAACACCCCATTGGCATGTCCACAGGAAAATATGAAGACAATTTCCAAACTGAAGGTCCCTCCTCCCAGGTCACTCTACATTATGTCAAGTTGACAAATGCTAATGAGCAAACCTGCCATGCCTGGTTAGGAATTAAAAGGTGTCACATTTAAGGTCCTGCCTAGTCAGAGGACTTTTGGATTGTTGCCACTGTGATGGATGGAAAATAGGCTCCTGTTCAAGACACATAGTGGGTTGATGAGCCTGGCCAGGCTAGTGTTGTATAGAGCTGTTCCAGGGCAGTGGCTTGCAAGGTGGTACCTGGGAAGGTTCTGGAGCTGGAGGGATATAAGGGTAACTTTTAGTTGCCTGATATAATTGTTGTCTTGGAGGCTTACTGCCTCTGTCTGCTAACCCAGGTCTAGTCCTGGAAGCGTGTAGCCTCTGTACAATCTTATCTAGGCCTAGAATGTTTTCAGCCTCTGAATTTACTGCTCAATAGGCTCACCATTTATTTCTAGCTCTTCCTGAACTTTGGCTGGCTGGTCAACTCAGCTGTTCTGACTCGAAACTCCTCTCCAAGCTGACTGGTTCAAACTGGCTTTCAGCTTCTGACTGAATTGCTCTACCTGGTGTCATACTAACTTAGGCAATATGTTCTGATCTTTTGGCTCATTCTCATTCTCTGGCTTATTCTGTCTTCACCTGTATCTAGCCTGTTCTCTCTCTCTCTCTCTCTCTCTCTCTCTCTCTCTCTCTCTGCCACCTGTTTCTTCCTAGTAAAACTGCCCTCTTTCCTTTTCTCTCTCTGAACTGGACCTTACTAGCTGTGGGAAACCCCTTTTGCTTTCTGTTTAGGCAGAAGATGAATCCTGCTGTCATAATTTGTGGCCTCTCTTTTCTCTCTGTTCTCGTGAGAGTAGGGCAGATCCTATTCTGTCAAATCTTTCTCTGATTCCCCACTTTGCCAGCCTCTCAACTAGACATCACTTTCAAACTTGGTGCTTCCTTCTACAAACTAAATTTACCTTCTTTGTTTGGTATGTACCAAGGGTGTGTCTGTATTCTAGCCAGAGGGATTAAAGGTGTGTACTAAGGGTGTGCCTGTATTCTAGGCAGAGTAGCTATGTTGCTGCATTAAAATCCCTCTACAGAGGGATGCCACAAACATTTCTGAGGGCAGCACCAGGAAGCACAGGTTCATCAAACTAGAGATGCCCTGCCCCAGTGACATCCATGGATAAGGTTCCAGTGGATGGACCTAGACTCTTAGACTGTCAGGGGCTACCTGGGAAGAACAAGTATCCCTTTACTGCTGGTGCTGGGCTTTCCTGGGTTGTGAGACTTTGAGTGCTAAACTGGAGATCTATCTAGTACAAACCAGGATGGTTGGCCTTCTTCACTGCTGTTCCCTAGCCACAGTTTCCCTGGAGATAAGTCCCTTACTGTATGAAGGTAGTATCATGAAATCTGGGAGGAGGACTGTCTGTATCTATCTGTCCTTTCTAGCCCTGGTCCCCAACCCTGCCCACTTGTCTACAGTGAGAAGGACATTCTGATCTTTGTGTACTCTGTGGTCTGGCCCTCTTAGCTGGACCAGGGCTGTCTGTTCAGGACATAGGGCTAAGTTCTGAGGGGTTTATTCAAGAGAAAACCCACAGTGACCTCCTCTCTAAACCATGACCTTTACCCAATCTGGCCACAAAGCAGACATTTACCTCTCCACATCTTCCCACTGGGCTCTCACCGGCTGCAGGATGGATTTGGGGCTGAGGCAAGGACTATTATTTATTAGGCTTCTTTCTTCTTCTTTCTTCTTTCTTCTTCTTCTTCTTCTTCTTCTTCTTCTTCTTCTTCTTCTTCTTCTTCTTCTTCTTCTTCTTCTTCTTCTCCTTCTCCTCCTCCTCCTCCTCCTCCTCCTCCTCCTCCTCCTCCTCCTCCTCAACCTCCTCCTCAACCTCCTCCTCAACCTCCTCCTCCTGTCTAGGCTTCCTAATTCTTGACTAAGGGTGGGCGACACTCTACTTCTGCTTCCACAAGACAGACCCCAACGAGAAGCCTGGTTCTTAACCTGTGCGCGCTCAGAGCAGCTCTGGCCAGTTATACAGTAAGTGTCCAACACACCACACCATTTTTATTGTTATTGAGTTTGTGATTAGTCTACCTGGCTCATGTCCATTGCATCAGTCTTCAGACAAGCCTGGGGAGTAGGTGGAATGGCCTTTCTTGGATTTGGCAGATGAAGCTGGCCTTGTTGGAACAGGAGAGTGTTTTGAGAGCATTATCTGAATTAGACTGGGCTCAGGTCTCCTGACTCTCAGGCCAGAATACTTTGCAGCCTCTCTGGCTTGTTGGTGTGTGTGTGTGTGTGTGTGTGTGTGTGTGTGTGTGTGTGTGTGGTATAGGCACCCGTGTGAGTGTATGTATGGAAATGTGGAGGTCAGAGGACAACTTCAAGTGTTCCCCAGGCACCTTTTCTTTTCATTTTCTTTTTTCTTTTTGTTTTTGCAACAGGGTTTCTCACTGGCTTGCAATTCATCAAGTAGCCTAGGCTAGCCTAGGTTGGTCAGTAATCCTTAAAAATCTCCTTGTCTCTGTCATTCCAGTTTGGGGATTACAAACACATGTTACTATGCTTGGCAGTTTTTAGTTGGGTTCTGAGGATCAAATTTTGTCCTCTTGCTGCAAGGCAAACCTGTTGCTAACTAAACTATCTCCCCAGCTCCCACACTACAATGAATCTTTAAGAATGAAGCTATACAGCTCCATGCTTGTGAGAGGTGTGGCCAAGTAGACACCCTATGGGCATGCTGCTAAACTACAAGTGAATACTATCTTCTCTCCCCCTCCTCCCCACAAATCGGTCTCAGGCTTTGATATCAGAACAGCAGTGTGGCTTTGGGCTCGTCTTCATTTTTCCCAAGATTGTCACATGTATCTCTAAGGGTAGTTATAAGAATTATGGAGTCTAGTATACATAAGACTCTTAGCAGAAAGCCTTGAGTGCACTTCCTGTGAATCGTAGTGAGCTACAAGTCCTCTGACTCTGGGAGGATGTCTGGATCTGACCCTGCGTCCCCATATGTTCTGGCTATCTTAGCTCAGCCAGAGAGACTTGAAGAGAGGAGCTCAGCTGAGCTTGAAATTTTGAGATCAGTGTTGCCAGCCTTAGGGGCAGGCTGGAGTAGTCCCAGCAGGAAAAACAGCCAGTGTCCCTTGGTCCAGCCATACTTCCTCATTTCTGAGGGCTCTGGCTTATTTGCCTACTCTTTCCTCTGTTGACCCATGCTGCCCCTCCTCCAATGAGGAGAATCTGGATTCTGAAGCAGAGAATCCGGCTGGGGATGATGCATCAGGCAGACAGCAGACATTTCTCCCCCCCCCCGCTGGAACGGTCTCCCCCAGACACATTCTCTTCACCGTGATATCTCATTCAGCTCACCTAGAGAATGAAATTAGAAGTCACGTCAACTCTCCAGAGTCTTGTTAGATCAATCTGACTTACACAAAACAGGCCAGACAGAGTGTGAGGTTTCCATGAAATTAGGCTGTGTCCCCCGGGGCTGCCTTGGAGCTATCCAACATTTCAGAAAACTGCACCCTTCTGCATAATTTATCAATTACACCCGACGAAATTCATTGCAGGCAAGAGAAGGAGGCCTGACCTGGGATGGAGGGGACCCTGGAAGCAGTGTCTATAGAGACAGGAAACACAGACTCTCATCTCCTCCCTCAAACGGCTGATAAGCTCAGGTGGGTTCCTCATCTTCTTGCAGGGTATGGGTGTCCCCCCAGTCACAGAATGGGATTCACATTTCATCTATGTAATTTGTTTCAATGACATAGTTGTGGAATATGCATGCTTGTGGTGGTTAGGGAAAGAGATGCCCAGATCTTGGGCTTTGCCTGATGAAGTGTGGGACTATTGAGTGGCCATGTTAGATATAGGGTACCAGTTCCTAGGTGACCACACAGAAGTCTGTTTCTCCGGTCTGCCTGGTGGTTGTCGTTCTTAGAATGCCCCTTACATATGTCTTTCTTGTTAACATCTTAGGTCATCTTTGTTTATATGAGTTGACATCACCCTCTGGGGAAGTCAGCTGTGCTGTTAGGAGAGTTGAGCTGCGTGGACAGATGCTGAGGCAAAAGTGCAGGGAGCAGAAGCTGTCTGCCCACCGACATTGAAGTCATGTTTATTACTCAGTGCCCTCTCTCCGACCCCACCTCCCAGCCCCTCCCTCTTCTGGGCCCCACTGCCTTGGAACAGACTTTTTTCTGGTGTCAGCAATACTGGTTAGACTCGTTTCTTGCCCATCTAAGGGCAGAGAGCACAGTCATACCTGTTTCCCAGGGATTTGGTCAAGGGCCTGTCTTGTCATGGATGCCCAGGAAGTTGGACGGAAGAATAGAGGAGGACTGAAGAACAGACAGACCCACTTGGTAATGCCATTTCTTTGACTCCAGTTCAAGGCTCCTGACTCTGGATTCTGGCAAACCAGGCTCTTGCTCTTGACTTCTGTGCTATGACTGAAGGTCCACCTGAAAGCTTTGCAGGGCAGGACATCTGTTCTCAGCCCCCCAACCCCTAAAGGCCAGTGCTTGACCATGGTACACATATCAAAAGAACTTGTGGGGAAACAGAATTTGAACCCAGTCCAGATCGATAGCAAACTCTATATTCAATTTATTAAACCACAAAAAAATTTATTACCTTGTTGAATTTTGGGTGTGCATGTGTGACTGTTCATGTGTGCATGTGCACCTACAAACCTTTATTTGTTAATTTATTTTATCTTATTGTCATTTATTTGAGGCAAGTTTCTCTGGATAGCCTTGGCTGTTTCACTACTCACTCTGTAGACCAGACTGGCCTCAAACTCAGTGCTTTGCCTGCCTCTACCTCCCGAGTGCTGGGACTAAAGGTCAGTGCCACGATCGTGCCTGGCTACCATTTACTGTTGTGGGGCCTGCCTGTGGAACTGCTGACCAGGCAGCTGGGCTGGGATTGTGAAGTGTTCACCACCACACCCGGCTTTTTCATTGTGCTGGTTACTGGTCGGTCAGACTGAGCTCATCTCTGTCCCTCATTATCTGATTGTCCAAGTGCCCATCTTCAGGCCTTCTAGAACTGGGGCTATGTAGGTAGGAAGGCTAAGAAGGAGCCAATCCCTCCCATGGGACAGGAGGGGTTGGAAATTCATACAGGAGTGAACCTGCCCAAGGTTCATTCATAGCTAGCAGCAAGCTGTGAGTGAGTGTGGGACTCACCCACAGCCTACAGATTCCAAGGCAGATACTCAGTATCAGACTACAGGTTGGGTTTCCTGTTAGTTTATTTGTTTTTCTTTGTAATTTTTTTTTTTTAATTAGTGGGCTGAATTGAATATGCAAGTCTCCCACCCCTAGCCCAGTACTGTTCCCACAGCAAGGAATACAGCAGGATGAGGTTTCCTAACAGCCAGGAGCCCTCCAGTCACTGAGGCTGAACCAAAGGCAATTTCACTCTGCTGAAGTTCTAAATTATCTGCCTGGCAAATATGGGTTCTGATGATGAAACCTAGTAAGTACTTATTATCTTCCTGGAGGAGCGCCACAGTGTGGAGGCAGGATAGAGTCACATGGGGAGGAGGCTGGTTGTTATCTCTGAACAGAAGGGTCAGGAAGGTCATGAGGTGGGAGGGGGCTGTGGATGGAAAGAAACCAGGAGACCCGACCCCCAGAACTTTCTAGAGAAGCTCTCTTGAATAGGCTATGTCCCCTGGTCTAGGAGCACACAGGCTTCTTTCTGAGCATTGCCCAACCCTTTCAGCCCCACAAGGCATAGAACAGTCCCCTGTGTCTGAGTGTATGAGAGCTAAAAGACTTTAGGAGATGGGGCAGTGCCAGCCCCTGCTCAGAGATGTCTGCAGGGGGTGAGGGATGTTTGCTGCTATTGTCTGGAGGGAAACTCCTTAGCAGCTGTTTCTCCAGCCTCCATGGAAATTAAAGCCAGGAAGCTAAGCACTGGGTGATTGTGGGCTCAAGTTGCTTATTAATAGCCCACAAAGGATTGTCATGGGGTTTCTAGGCAAAGCCCACAGAGGATTGCTGGGGCAGGGACTGCTTCCTGGCTCTGCTGTCTGAGAACACAGCTTCCTCCAGGTTCCGCCCTCATAGCCCCTCTAACCTGCAGGAGCTCCCAAGCCCAGAGAGGCAGTGACCTTTGTGAACTGTGTCTGCAGGGGGGTCTGGGTGACACCTTCCAGGTATTTGAAAATGGCCTTTTGGGAGCATCAGGTCATTTAGGCAAGTTATCAGAGAAGTTAGAGCTGAGTTCTTTGAAAACTCTTACCAAATCCTGCCTGCTGCCTGTATCTCCAAATAAAGTTTTATAGACACGGTGGCTATGTCTTGCGTGTCTGTTTTCAGGCTATAAGCTATGTAGATGTAGGGACTGGTCCACAGAGCCTAAAACAGTTCCTCTCTTATTCTTTAGGTTTTGCCCACTCTTTGGTAGGGGACAGTACAGATTTCAGAGTTATTCTGATACAGACTTAAATATCACCTGATTTTCTTCCTATATGTCCGTCCCTGGCACCTTGATCTTTCCACTTTCAAATAGGATTTGCCTAGTGCTGGCAAATTGTGCCTATCATGCATCAATTTGCCAGCACCAGGCACCCTGATAAGAGCTTTGCCTTTCCCTCCTTGCTGCAACTGAATGGGACAAGTGCACCGTGATTTACTCAGTCTACAGAGGAAGAAGTAGAGACTCACCGTGCTTTAGTAACTTGTCCAGGACAGCATAGCTCTGGGATTTTAAAAGGCAGGCAGTATGGCTCCAGTTTGTGTTCCTGATTGCTGTCCATATGACCTCTCCTCAGATCCTTGTGGATCAAGGGATAACCGAGCTAAACCTTTGCTCTGGAGTGTCCTAGGAACTTAGCATGTGTTCATCCAACCCTCCCTCTTTATTTTCCTCAAGTTTTTTTTCCCAGCATCTTCCCAGAATGAGGGTTCTGGACCTTCAGATTCCAGAATTAGGTCATCACATCCCTACCTGTCATTGCCAAAGCTGGGTATCATGCACGCTGCTGCATTTCGCTGTGCTCTCTCCTTCTCCTGCCTGCCATGCTCTCTCCCCCACTGTTAATAATAACATATCATGGTTCTGTCTCAGATGCATATCAGTGGTGTGTAATTATTTATGGAGAAATAGACAGATGAGTCCCCGCTTGGACCATTTTCTCGGGCAGCCCTACCTATCGCTTAGCATCCCCCTCTCCGTTAGTCTAATCACACTGTCCACTTTAGATCCTGGGGCCGTGATTTATTAGGTAATTTGTTTCTTCTCTGTGGCTCGGGCCTGCCTGTCATCAATATATAATAGAATGATGGACGTGCAGACTGTAGACACCAGGCGTTAAAAACCAGGCAAATATTACCCATTTCAACTCCTTGTCTGGCTACAACCAATCAGCAGCTAGCCTCAGTCCCGGCTTGTCTGAGGAGAAGAGAAAGATTGCTGAAGAACACCCAGGGCATGACTTCCCACAAAATGGCTCTTTACAAATCAGCACTATGGTGCTGGGGAAATGCCCAGAAGATGTGTGTGCACTTGTACATGCATGAACACACACACATACATGTGTTCACACACACACACACACACACACACACACAGACAGAACAGCATAGCACAGAAATCCATCTGAGAGGCTGAGGAGGAAGGAAGAGGGACAGATCAGGGAGTTTGGCCACTTACCTCATCTCTCTGGACCAGAATTGCCTCATCTGTCAACTGAGGAAGTGGATTATGTAAGCTCCATGTGGCCTTCTAGCCTCCAGCGCTGTGATGTGGCCAAGCTTACAGAGAATAGAGGAGGCGGGGTTGAAATTGAGCCCTTGCTGTTTGATGTACCTTTAACACTCTGCCGCACTGTTGTCATTGATCATAATTGTAATCATGGCTCTCACTATCAATAGCTTTATCACAATCACTGAGGTCATATAGCTAATAAACGATCTTTAATTGCATCATCAAGAAAATCATCAGCACGGTTATCTCCAAGAACATCTCACCCTCCCTGTCAGCGCACTGTTAATTTCATGGTATGTTCTGCGGATTCCAGTGTTTCTGGGGCTGGATGTTATTTAACCCTCTCTGCCATCCTAGGAGATTGGTGCCATTCCAATCGTTCACATTTAATAAACGAGGCAACTAAAGTTCAAAGCGGCTAAGTAACTTTTTGGAAGCCACGCCATAGTCGGTCCTGGCTTTGGATTCAGACTCACATCTGTTTCCAGAGAAGGCTTTCAATCACAGTGCTATCCGTCATCAATACTGAATCACAGATGGTGACTGTCACTAGTGTGAGCATGACCATTTTCATCTACGAAGGTATCACCAAGATGCATGGCGGAGTCTCATTCTTTCTCTCTCTGTCTCTCTGTGTGCATGTGTACTCGTGCATGTAGGTATGTGGATGCTTGTGTGCATGTGCATGCACAAAGAGGCCAGAGGTCAACATCAGGTATCTCCTCAATTGCTTTCTGCCCTTTTTTTTTGATACAGTGTCTCTCACTGTCTTAGTCAGGATTTCTATTCCTGCACAAACATCATGACCAAGAAGCAAGTTGGGGAGGAAAGGGTTTATTCAGCTTACACTTTCCACACTGCTGTTCATCACTAAAGGAAATCAGGACTGGAACTCAAGCAGGTTAGGAAGCAGGAGCTGATGCAGAGGTCACGGAGGGATGTTATTTACTGATGTGCTACCCCTGGCTTGCTCAGCTTGCTTTCTTATAGAACCCAATACTACCAGCCCAGGGATGGCACCACCCACAAGGGGCCTTCTCCCCTTGATCATTAATTGAGAAAATGCCTTACAGCTGGATCTCAGGGAGGCATTTTCTCAACTGAAGCTCCTTTCTCTGTGATAACTCCAGCTTGTGTCAAGTTGACATACAAAACCAGCCAGTACACTCACAGAACCCGGACTGTGTTGATTCATCTAGGTTAGCCATACAATGAGCTACAGGGATCACGTGTCCCAACTTCCCCAGTACTGATCCTACAGACTCTTGCCTCTACACACACTTTTATGTAGATGCTGGGCTCTAAATTCAGGTCCACATGCTTGCCAGTTATCAGCTGACTCATCTCCCTAGTCCAATGAAGCATCTCTGAAACATTCAAATGTCATCATCAGCATGAACCTCATTGCTAATGTTGGCATCACCAGTGTCAACAACATTAGCACCGAAGCTATTTAAATATGAACACCATCGTTAATTGTGAGCAGTGTGGTCGTCATAGCTGCCATCAGGAAAGTTCACGGCAAATGATCAGTGCTACCCACAGCATTTCCTTTATAGTAACTGCTAATTCTGACACCATGATTGTCACTAGCAAATTTACAGTTGGCTTTAACTGTCATGCTAAGCAATCTAGAATTGCCTGGGAAAATTGGTTATGGACACGTCTGTGAGAGATTTTCTTATTCTAGTTGAGATGGGAAGACCCATGCTGAATATGAGAAGTGCCATTACATGGTCTAAATGAGGAGAAAGAGCTGAGCACTAGAACACACGGGTTATTAATTTGCTACTTTCTGCTCTTGACTGTGAATGTAGCTGTCCACTGGCTTCAAGTTTCTGCTGCCATGACATCCCCACCATGTTGGACTGTAACCTGGAATTGTGAGACAAATAAATCCTTTCTCCCTTAGGATGCCTTTGTGAAGATATTATTTTTAAATTCCTTTAACATCATTGCTTACTTTTATGTGTATGTGTGCCTATCTATATGTACCATGTGCCTGCAGTACCCATGGAGGCCAGAAGAGGGCACCAGATCAGATCCTTCTGGAGTGAGAGTCAGAGTCTGGCGTGAGGGCCTGACCTGGGTGCTGGGCACAGGACCCATGTCCTCTGCAAGAGCAGTCAGTGCTCTTAACCACTGAGCCACCCCTCCAGCCTCTTGTGAGAATATTTTATCACAGCCACATGGAATCCATCACAATCTTATAACTGTTACAGATGGCAGAATCCGTAGATGCACCATGGATATTATCATCTAGGTGAAATCAGTCATCAGTGTTGTCACCAGCATTGACAGGAGGGTCACTCCTCTTTAGTGATTTCCCATCACAGATGCTCACCACCACAACTGAAAGCCAAATCCACTTCTTCGGTTAAATGGGCATCACAGAAATTAACCCTTCGAGAATGCTAGAAACATTCTGCTGAGTTCTTTCTCGGGGACTGTGCTGGGTGCCATCTCCTTGGTACAATTCAGGTACACTGAGGAATGGGGGCACATATGCATTTGATTCGTGGTTATATGGCCCATTCAGATGTTTCCAGGGCCCCTGGGAACCTGCAATTTCTCCATCTCCAGAATCAGATGAGTTCCCATCTCAGAACTTTGGGGCTGCTGAACATCTTCTTGACCATCAATCCCTCATGGTCAGATTATATAACCTGCTTCCCAGTGGCTTCAGCTCCCTTTCCTCTCAGTTTCTACAGTGTGCTATTTTAGTGTCGGTTGAGGCATTTACAGTTCATCTTCTGCCCTACGTGTTTACAGGATTGTCTCCTGCCCTAGGGAATGCATTCCTGAAGGAAGGGCTAAGTTTCTTCTGTACCCCCAACAGAGGCTACACAGAAGGTTCTCATGTCTTACACACAGTTGGAGAATGAAAGAAGTGGAATTCCAGCTGGTCTGCAAGGAGGAGCAGAGCAAGATTAGCCTGCAGGCCAGATCATCCTCTTTGTGCACCTCACATTCTCCTCACTGTTATGAACTGACAAGAGGCAACCTAAGGGAGGGAGGTTTTATGGTGGCCTAAGGGCCATGGTGGGTATAAGGTGGCCTGGTTCCATTGTGTCAGCAGTGAGGAAGCAGAGCGATGAATGCTGGTGCTCTGTTCCTTTCTCCAGGCCCGAAGCCCATGGAATGATGCCACTTGCAATCAAGGTAGGTCTTCCTTCCCCAGTGTGGTGGTTTGCATGAGAACAGCCCCCATAGGTTCGTATGTTTGAATGCTTGATCCCCATTTGGTGGAACTGCTTGGGAAGGATTTGATGGAGGAGGTGTGTCAGTGGAGAGGGATGGGTGGGCTTTGACGTTTCAAAGGCCCATACCATTTTATTTAGTTCTCCCTGCCTTATTCTTGTAGATCACATGTAATTGCTCAGCTAGTGCTCCAGCTACATGCCTGCCTGCTTGCTGTCATGCTCCTGACCATAATGGTCATGGGTTCACCCTCTGAATCTGTAAGGCCCCAATTAAATGCCTTCTTTTATAAATTGCCTTGGTTATGCTGTCTCTTAACAACAATAGAAGAGTAGCTAAGACACTTAGTTAACCCTTTCTGGAGACACTATGATGGCCTTTTCTTTCCAAGGTGATTCTAGTTCCAATCACTGGCATTCAAGACTAACCACCACATGGAACAATGGACTATTACTTGTCACTTCTTTATTCCCTTCCCCCTTTCCTCTTTCCTGTCTTCTTTTCTTTTTCCAAATCAAAGAATCATTCCATTTCAACACCCAGTCCACTGGCAAGTTATGTGGCTCTATCTTACGGACATCTCCCCAACTGGTCCATGCCCTACCTTGTTTTTCTTGTTCCCAGCTCAGCTCCTGTGTTTCAGCAGGAGCCACTGTTTCATCTCATGCCTAGGAATGCTGCTTCCACTATAGTCTTCTAAGCTTCCCTGAATGGGAACCAGGTTTCTTTCAAACTAGAAGTTCACATTCAAATCTGACCTGTGGTTTCCACTTCACGTAGGATGACGTCAGACTGCCTTCTGTGGCATTCCACAGCATCACCCACTTCTGACAGCAGGCTCCCTTTTCACAGGGGCTTTCTGAGCTCACCTTTGTGAACTAGAAGCCCTTACTAGATACTCTCAGATGCTACTGCAGGGGCTGCTGATCTTGGGCATTTGGGAAGGATGGTTCCAGGAAGTGCATTGTGGGAGGCCAAATAGCATCAGTGATCTTTATTTACCAGATGCTGCAAGCAATGTCCTTCCAGTTGTGACCATTCAAATATTTTCTGTGTTGTCACATGTCCTTGGAGGTCAACTTTCAGTGACTAAAGCCAATACCATTGACAATACCTCTCCTCTTTATGGAGGGAACGGTGAGGAGGAGACAGATAATGGATA